>SJYV01009011.1:2000800-2122098 GCA_006410875.1 Neotragus pygmaeus | reverse complement strand
ACACACACACACACACACACACACGTACAAGTGAGACAGTCAAGCTGATGGTGAGCGCCAGCAGGATGGTGAGCACCAGCTTCTGACCCAAAAGCGTGCTTGCAATCTTCCCCATCAAATTCAACATGCATCTTTAGGACACTGACCCAGGCAAGAATTAGACCTTGAGTTTGCAGAAAAGACAGATACTTGCTACAGATTAAAATACAAAGATTAAAAAGTCAGACCACGATACAAGACATCACAAGACAATGCCTGACCTCTGTCACAGCAGTGACCCAACCCCGGGAGTGGCATGGGGCAAGACTCTTCTCAGAGAACAGGGACTTGTGCCAGGACTCAGAGGACAGACCAAACGGAGAAATAAAAAGAGGTGGCTACTCAGAGAATGTCCTCAATTGCATCAGGGGCCAGAGAAGACTTGAGATCTGGTAAAAGATCACATTAGCTGCACTAGAAGGGTCAGGACGGAGGCAAATGAGAGAAGGCCAGACTGTAATACCCAGGGGTGGGTATTAACTGTTTCCTTTACTCGGCTTGCAAAGTAGAGGAAAATAACCCACGTATTAGTAGTGGTCCCATGCAATTCCATCAGGCTGAATTCTACACCCACAGAGAGTGCCATCAGTCAGAAGACAAAGTCCAACCCATCTAAGGAGCTGTTCTAGACAATATACTGCACGTGGAAGTGAAAGGTTTTGCTGATTTGCGCTAACTTTACGCACAGGTGAGTGACAACATCAGTGGCTTCTCTTGGTGATCTCTAAGGTCTTTCAGCACTAAAAAGCTAGGCTGGATGGGTAGAAGGAAAGCAGTCTGCAATAACGACTTATGCCAGCAGAGGGGGACAGCACTTGATATAAATCATGCTTACAAAAACGCCGCTTGGAAACAAAAGGCAAAGACTGGCATGCCTATATTTTCTAAATTAATAACATCTTGTTACCAGCAGTCAGCTTCACCACACACAAGCAGATTGTGCGTGGTGCACGTTTCTTGGCTCAAAAATGCTGTTTCACAAACAATGAGCCCAAACCTCCATCTCCATGACTCCCCCTACCTCCCAGTAATCTTCACTGGGGCTCCGTAAATCTCTGGGACTGTGGGCTTCCCAGGTGGAGAGAGTGGTAAAGAACCCGCCTGCCAATGCAGGAGACACAGGAGACAGGTTCACTCCCTGGGTCGGGAAGATCCCCTGGAGGAGGAAATGGCAACCCGCTCCAATATTCCTACCTGGAAAATTGTGTGGACAGAGGAGCTTGGTGGTAAACAGTCCATGGGGTCGCAAAGAGTCAGGCACAACTGAACATGCACACACACACACACACACACACACACACACACACACNGATCTGACAGACAGAGTGCCTGATGAACTATGGACAGAAGTTCGTGACACTGTATAGGAGACAGGGAGCAAGACCATCCCCATGGAAAAGAAAGGCAAAAAAGCAAAATGGCTGTCTGAGGAGGCCTTACAAATAGCTGTGAAAAGAAGAGAAGCGAAAAGCAAAAGAGGAAAGGAAAGAGATAAGCATCTGAATGCAGAGTTCCAAAGAAGAGCAAGAAGAGGTAAGAAAGCCTTCCTCAGCGATCAATGCAAAGATGAAAACAAGCAAGGCCCAAAAGACTCAGGAAAATCTCTGATATTCACTCCTTCCCCCCTCATCTAACTGCCTAAAAAATACAGAGGACTTACTCCAGAAAGAGAGCTTTCACCTTTCCTCTCTGGGCCTCTGTCTCTGCAAGACTCAGCAAGTACTTATCTACCAAACCTTTGCTTTTCCATCTCCCTGTGATCTGCCTTCCTCCCCTCTAGAGTCCCAACCCACTGCCTCTGACACCCTCTCTTGTCTTCAGCTGCTGGTGTATTTAAGGTGAGCAGTTTGGCCATTGCAGAGCATTCATTGCTCAGTTCCATACGTGGGTCTCTCCTATGAACCTGCACTATTGAACCTTTCTGTGATTTCCTCCCATCAATCTGTCTCAGGTCAATTTAATTTGTAGACCAGCCAGGAGAACCTAGAAAATTCCTTCCTCCCCAACAACGTCAAAATGCTTCATACATGCCAAGGCACCGTACAAATGAGATTGACAGCAATGTTTTTGCTGTTGGTCGATGAAAGATCAAGCAGTTGATGTAAATAGTCAGTTGAGAGTTCTCAGAGACCAGATAAAGCTATAGATATAAATTTAGATACAAAATGTTTTAATTCAGCAACGTGACCCATGGTAGACCCCAATAAATATCTGATGACTGAACAAATTTTAAAAGGGTCACCAAACTTACTGGATTTTGTAGGGAATCAAGAAAAGGGTATCATCACATATGATACTGCAGACATCATCAATGAAATATACATCCGTTACAGCTTTGAAGTCCTGTTGGCTTTGGTTCATTCCAACTAGCATCTTTAAATACGTTCATTAGATCCCTGACTTCTCTCAGGCTGGGTGAGTCGTCTCCTCCTATGACAATAGAAATTTGGCAACCAGTCTGTGCTTATACACAAAACAAAGGCCATCTCCACACAGAAGGAAAAAATTAGAGAAAACACTGTTCCCCTCACTTATGGAACTATTAACACCCTTTGTTTCATCTTTGTTTCCCAGAATACTTTTTCTAGCTTTTCCATGTCTTAAAAAAATCTATAGAGTTAAGTCTGGTGTATTGTGCTTCCAGCCTTCACATGCAGAAATAAGCATCAATCAGCATTTTATAAAGGAGCCAAGATTCATGAGCGCTTTCAATATTCCTATTAGGACCCAGTTTTTCTAAGGCAAGACAGCTCTTTTGTCCCTTCTTTAATGTATCACAGAGGAGACAACCCCACTGTCTATGTCTCACTGGAATACATCGCTGACAAGTTGGGGTGGGCTGGTACGGCAGGTCAGCCAAGTAACAGGAGAGACGCCAGATGAATTTTAAAATGTGTGAGCCATAAATATAATACGACCCAGATGGAACAACGCAGAGTGAAGTCCCCGGGACTCGGGTTAGCCTGAGCCCCCTTAGGAAGGAGCAGTTGAGATGACAGCAGAAACCGCAGAGCTGATCCCCAAAGTGGCTGAACGAAAACGCACCACCTCCAAAACAGCGCCATTGTTTAAGCGCTTGCTATTTGGTAGATGTGGCTGGTGAAAAGCCACCACAGCCACCGTGCTGTTTTCACTGAAGAAGTGAAGACAAGGCGAGCCTGCCGCCACCCCAGGTCTCCACTGCAGCCCAGTGCGGGGCCACGGCTCACCCCGAGGTCTAGTAGGTGGGCAAGCAGTTCTCCAAGATCCTCCCACCCCCAGCCCCCAGAAGTCCTGGTCAGCTGACCGAGGGCACCCTGGAACCACCAACACTTTGGGTGTTAGCACGATCCTTGCAGACAAAGGATGAGACGAACGCTGCTCAGATGGAAGAAACTCTTCCAGCTTCACTTCAACCTGCTGATCACACTGCCCTCTTTAGGGACTGTTTCAAACATCAGTGGGTCCAGGGGATTCCCTGGTGGCCCCGTGGTTAGGAATCTGCCTTCCAATGCAGGGCACACGGGTTCGATCCTCGGTCGGGGAATTAAGATCCCCTATGCTCAGGGCGACTAAGCCCATGCAGCACTGTAACTACTGAGTCCATGAGCTCCAGAGCCTGGGTACCACAACAGGAGAAGCTCCCACTGGAACTAGAGAAAGCCTGGGAGCCACAACAAAGAGCCCACGCACACACCAAAAGACCCAATGCAACTAAATTTTAAAACAAACCAATATGTCCCAGCTACTCCCCCTACTGAGAATCCCTCAGTGCTCCCTCAAGCCGACAGCATCACCTCCACCCCTTGACACGTCCCATAAACCCTCCGAGCCTGGCCCTGCCTACACCTGTCACCTTGGTGTTGGCTGTGCCCTTCGTTCCATTCACCTTCGCCCCATCCTTCCTGCCCTCCCCACCACCTGGGCCCACTTCCTCTGGCTTCCCCTCCTCAACCTCCAAGCTTCAACCCTTTATCTGAGCTGCCACAGAGCCCTGGACAGACACATTGCTGTGTGTCAGCTTTGAGCCACTTCCTCCCTCATGAAAGCCCTCAAAGGCAGATTGGTTTAGGTGGTTTAGTCACTAATTCGTGTCCTACTCTTGCGACCCCATGGACTGTAGCCTGCCAGGCTCCTCTGCCCATGGGATTTTCCAGGCAAGGATACTGGAGTGGATTGCCATTTCCTTCTCCAGGGGATCTTCCTAACCCAGGAATCGAACCCAGGTCTCCTGCATTGCAGGTAGATTCTTTACCGACTGAGCTATGAGGGAAGCCCCTCGAAGGCAGGGACCACATGTTATCTGTGCTTGTCACGCAGCCCGACCCTGCTTGGCTGAGAGCAAAGGCTCGGCATTTGGTGAATGAACACTCGGCATCTGAGGCAGCCCCATCCAGCCGCCCACGGTGCCCGTGGGCCAGGAACCAGGTCCCAGGCCAACCACGGGGTGTGGACTGTCCCCATCAGAAGGAACAAGTTTTCACAGAGCAGGCAACATCTAAGCCAATGCCGTTCATGTCTTTAAATAGAACCTCAACAGGGCGAGGCGGGTCCAAGCTGTAATTTTACTGGTAGCAGTAAAAAGTGATGCCTTTGGGCTACAGATTAAAGAGAATACAGATAAAAAGAAAGACATGCGTTAGGGTTTTTGTTTTTGTTTTTTTATCATTCAAAATTTTAAAAGACTCTGCCTCAAAATAGGACGGAATGGCTTCTCTCTCTTATCATATTTCAAAACTAATCTACTCCGAGACAATAGGAAGAGGTTTCCTTCTGGTTACAAGAAGAAAGGGGTGTGGATTTGGGGTCAGCAGATTTATTGTTTCCAGATGTTTGCAGCTCTGGGATTTGCTAAAAGATTTCAGAGAACAGCAGTGAAGCAGCATCAGGGGGTGGGGTGAGCAGAGCAGAGAGAGAAAACAG
Source organism: Neotragus pygmaeus (assembly GCA_006410875.1). Lineage (NCBI taxonomy): Eukaryota > Metazoa > Chordata > Mammalia > Artiodactyla > Bovidae > Neotragus > Neotragus pygmaeus. The sequence continues at coordinate 2,117,157 of SJYV01009011.1, read as the reverse complement.
AGAGACACTAGAAGGAAACAGAGCCTCTGCTCTTTTGATTCACAGGGAAGACAGCACCTTTGCACAAGTACCCTGAAGAATAGGCTAGAGGCACTTTACTATTTCAGATAATCTTAGAAGAAACACTTATGAAGCAGAGATGCTTGTTTTTGAACTAAATGGATATCGTCACTTTCTTATTAAAAAAAACATGACAAGATCCAAACGATGGGCTCTTATGCCAGCCAAACAAAGTCACTTCTATGCTCCTAACCAAGTCAAGGACACCTGTTCTCTTGGGGAATCCTTGGTACAAAAAACCCTTCCTGAAAAGATGCTGTAAAAGTGAATACAGCAATCCATGCAGCACTTGCAGAAGAACACAACTCCAAAGGCGGAAAGTACTATTGGCAACTGTTTATTTGCGGTATAGCAGCAGCAGTGGTTAGCATATTTCGGAACAGTCCGTTGTGAACTTTGGGGATGTGGTTCTCTTGACAGTTTACTGAAGTGAGAGACAATGGATAGGTGTCCACCGGAGTGTTTATGTGAGGAAGCACAACACAGTACAGACCCAAATACAGAACCGTCTACACTGCTACATCTCTCTGTAACAGTGCTCTTTCACTAGAACCCGAAACATTTCCAAACCGACTGCTGATGTCATCACGGTGAAAGTCACACGATGAGTCATCAAGGACTTTACCCCCCAGGTTTTTTCCGTGCTATTCACCAGTCTGACAACAAAACAACCTTAGTATAATGAAGAAGGGTAATAAATATAACCTTAATGTATAAACTGCTTCCAATATGCTGGATAACCATAAGCTTGCAATTTAATCAAGAGTTTGCATTTCTTAGTTAAATCATAAGAAGAAGAATGCTCTTCATTTACTTTTACAAGCAAAATAAATTTTAAATACTTTTTTTCATCCATCAGAACTTCCCTGGTGGTCTAGTGATTAAGATTCCACACTTTCGATGCAGGGAATGTGGGTTCGATCCCTGGTCTGGGAATTAAGATCCCATATGCTGCACAGTGTGGCCAAAGAACCCCAAAAATGACTTTAAATAGTGCTGAATTAATTTGGGCTTCCCTGGTGGCTCAGCTGGTAAAGAATCCATCTGCAATGCAGGAGACCTGGGTTCAATCCCTGCATTGGAAAGATCCCCTGGAAGCAGGAAATACTACCCAATCCAGTATTCTGGCCTAGACTGTATAGTCCATGGGGTTGCAAAGAGTTGGACGTGATTTTCACTTTCACTTTTTTCATCCATCAGGTCTAGGTTTATTACGTACAGGATTTTTTTATACCCAGAAAATCAGAGTAAAATTAGAAGGTTAATAGGGTGATCCTTTATTTCCTGTTCCTCTGCCTCTTGCTTGCTTTTTCTCACCAAACTCTTAAGAGTCCATTGAGTCCTCTAAATGTGTGACCCACAGTGGATACATGTTATCAGAGCCGGCAACCTCCACTTCTCATGCCCTGGGTGAGGCTGACAGGTGTGCTGAGCTCAGGGCTTGCACCTAAACAGCTCTCCTCTTACTCGGCATGTTCATGCTTCACCAGAGGAGCCAGTTACTGACCAAGATGCTGTGTCTTCGCTCTGAAACTTACATGTGATAAATACTGCAGACATTGTTGAAACATAAGTATGAGAAGGGAACTGCTATTATAAAAACTAAAAACTGCTATTATAAATTTCCAAGGAATGCCTTGGAAAGACATGGAAAAGGAGCTGCTAATAAAGAAAGAAAGAAACTGCTGTCAAATTAGGTTTAAGTTAATTAACTCTAAAAGATTGCAGAGTAGGGTTGGGTAGGGGGCACATGGAAAAAAAAATAGAAAATTTTGTACTCAGGTTGTTTCGTTCTTCCCTAAAGTATCCCAATCTGGAAACTGCAGCTGATGCATTTTGTGTGTTGTTAACAAGAAAGATCACACAGAATTTCTTTTGGTTGACTAGAACTCCAAATTTTTTTTGAGTATTGTCCAAAAAATTATGTACATACATATATATACATATATATATATATATATATATAAAGTCAAAATGAAAAAGGCACATATTACCACTTTTTAATGATTAAGTGCTCTTGATCAAGGTGGATAAGTAGGCTTGCAATAATGTAGACAGAAAATAAAGGAGCTGCCCAGTGGGGTTGTAGATCAAAGAAAACCTTCCTTGGTTCTTGCTCTCTGAATGTGTCCAGGGTTAAAATAGATCAGAATTCATGCACAGAATGGATATGATTTTGTAACTGAATATCTCAAAAATAAGATCACAGTGGAACTCAGAGCCTGCAGCATTGCTAAGCCTTTACACGGCTGCTTTTTCTGGGCAGCTATGGAACACTACAGAAGACCTGGGTTTCAGCAAACAAACATGGCAGTAAAGGGACACCACCACTCAGGCTGGAAGCTCCTCTCCCCGTCCTTCAATACAGGAATCTGAACTCGCCCCATCCCGGCCCACAAAACGCTCATATGAACGTGGGGGTGGAGGGGCTGCCCCTTACCTTCTGACGCTGCTGAACGTTGGCCACGGTGTCAGGCTGAAAGTCCAGCTTGTCCGTGCGGCAGAGCTTCCAGTAGAGGATGATGACAATCACTAGCACTACCAGCGCCGGCACGACCACACCCACGATGACCCAGAGGTTGCTGCTCTGGGACTCAGGGGGCGGCCTCTTCACCCTGTCCACAGCTGCACACGAGAAAGCAAGGTCTCGCAGTGAGTCCTCTGCACGCCTTTACTGGACAGTGAATGCCCCGCCTACTAGCAGAAACCCTCCCACGTCATTTCAGCTCAAGACAACGGGGAGAGATGATGACCCCTTGAAGACAAAAAACGGGACGCAGTAAACACAACCCAGGATGTTCCAGCTACAACACAGCAAGGATCACAGCGACATACATGTCGCGTCTAAAGGAACATCGCTAATTCAACGGCCAGGTGAGGTTGATTCCAGGTCTCCTGACGTCCAGCTTATTCTACCAGGTCCCTCCCTAAATTCTCGCTGCAGGAAGATTTCTAATCCTCACCCAAAATCAGAAATCCCAGTAAGGGGTCTGTGAGTACTGTCTTCATTCCTCATCTGGGTCTCTCTCTAAGCCTTTGAAATAGGACTTTGCATTGAAACTGCTTTACTTAAGGTACAGTTGTCAATTTTACAATTACACTAAAATATTTTGAATTTGTTACAATATTGCTTCTGTTTTATGTTTTGGCTTATTGGCATGTGGGATCTTAGGTCCTCAACCAGGGATCAAACTCACACTCTCTGCACTGGAAAGTAAAGTCTTAACCACTGGGCTGTCAAGGAAGTCCCCTCAACTAACATTCTGAATCCTCCGCCCTCCGCCCCGCCACCCCCCCATCTTCCATGGCCTTGGACGATCATGCTGCCATTACTATGTCCTCCTCAACTTCCTTCACGGGCTCCTCTCCCTAACCCAGCCCCCCAGTACTGGGCCCTTATGCTCTTCATTTTGCATTTCTCCTCTTGCAAGATTCAGCTCTTCTTAAAAGCTCAACTCTTTTCAGTCCTTTTAAAGCTCAGGTTCCAATTACCAGGCTCTGGAAACCAAAACACCCTCTCCCCTCTGCTCAGCTCCCTCATCCATTCTGGTCACTTCACAACAACCTCTCCATGACAACGGTGGATTCCCCTGTCTCAGTTCTTTTGTCCTTGGATGTCTTTGTCTTATGAACAGTACTGTGCTATTCTTTCAAAATGCATGTTATTACATAAATGTACCATCTTGATATATAATACCACTTCGCCCATTAATATGGTCATGACTATGCTTTGTTCAAACACAACCTCAGTCTTCCTGGGCAAGGACTAAGTTTTATACTTTTTTCATATCCTGTAATGGTTAACACATGCTACGGGATCAGAATGTTTTCACTCGAAGGTGTAACAATAAAAAAAAAAAAAGATGCTTAGTGCTGGTTTAAGTCTGGGTTTAGGCCCCTGAGTGACCAGGGAGGGGAGCAAGCCCTCTAAAGCACATGCACTCTGAAAGAAGCACAAATTACAAAGCAAAGGCTCTGCAGGAAATGGGGAAAGTGACAGGGTGTTAATATTTTGCATCTTTTAGTTTGCCATGAATACAGTTTGTACACGTAGTTTATGTTGCATGAAAACAACTGACAATACTGGAATTACACAACCAAACTGAGGAGCTGGGACAACCAGAGATGCTTCTGAGTTCTACCCTAGTAAAACCCTGTGACTCATCAAAACGAGGGCCTGACACGGGGTCCACAGCTGTTCTGGGGGCTGGTTCTAGTCTTGGCTGAGGCTTCCAATCCCAGGACTGCTACCCCTGTGGTCTTCAGCACAAAAATGAGCCAAAGAGAGGTGCAGGAGCAGATGGAAGTAGCCTTGAAAAGTGCCCAGAGCCTACTGCAATGCATCTTTTCTAAAAAAGTGAGTGCTCAGCTGGAGTGGGGCACCCATCCAACAGTTAGAAATACCGTCTATGAAGAGACGCAAGTGTTTCATTATTTTTTCTGGCTGCTTTGAAACAGAACACACCAATATATAATCATCTCTCAAATATACAAACACAAACCACCAGTGGTTAATTGCTTCAACTTCTCCCATGATCACCTATAAAATGGAACAAGTGTGCCCACTGGCCCTCATCTTCGTTAGTTTCCAAGAACAGCTCTTACAAAGAACATTCCATTATTGAGGATCATTTCAAAGCTGTCGTTTTTTAAGAACTGCCTTCATCGCTGAAACTGGGGGGAGATTTTCAACACTCTCTGATGCTGAATTCCTTCTAAACATTTAGTTATCCCTTTACTGTTGGGAGGAAATATCTCTGGGCTCTTACAGAAATTGCTCCTAGGAACATAAAGGAAAAACACCCACATTAAAATAGTAGCCTGATTCAGAAAGCCATATTTAGAAAAACATACTCTTTCATGTCTCCTTTTCTTACTTTTAAATAACCAAAATCTGTGAGTTGGGGGAAAAAAAGGCATTGAGAATAGCCATTGTGAGGTGGGGCAGGAGCCCAGACTCTTCCAGCAATAATAAAGAGTATCAAAACACCCCTAAATTATGAGTTGTGTTAAGGACAGGGTGGGAGAGAAACAGGATTGAAAAGGGTAAAGATCAAGGGCTTCTTTGTGTTAGAATACTCAGGAGAAAGCCAATAAATTCAGAAGGTACTTCCCAGCTTCCTGTTTGACTCACTGTCCCCACCCCAACATTCAAAATATGACATATAAGATTTTGGAATAAATACAGGGAAAACACATTATTTTACCTAGGATAAAATTTTTTTTCAGTACAGGAAGAAGGGAAAAATATTAAAGTTAACTTAAGCTACTAAAACTCACTGTAACACTATGAATATAAAATGCTGGGTAAGAAAAAGAACAGTGAATGCTACAACTACATGCAACTGAAATAAAGAAGGTCCTGGCAAATTAATTTTAATGACTGACCTCTTATATAAATGATACCTAATAATAAAGATATAAGACATAAATTTACTATGCACATGTAAGAAAGTTTTAAATTCAGAGATTATCATTAGAAAAAGACTGGCTTTGGACCCCAGCTCAGCACAGATGACTATGAGGGGCCGAGCCTCACGCACTCACGTTGGGCAACAGCGCCTTGAATTCGGTAACCCAAGATGATGGCTGCTCTCTGGATGTCTATCTTGTTAATCAGATCTGAAGACTTGACTGCACTGAGTCTCTCTCCATCTTGATCCTCCACAAAGTAGATGAGCTGCACAGGATTGTCATCTCCCTCGAGCCTTGATACATTTACCACCTGAAAGATAACAGAAACCATTAGCATTTTAGAAGCTCACATTTCCAGATGCCCTTTCTTGGGAGCACTCAACCTTGACTGTGTCACCCAGGATTTATTCCTATCCTCCTAATAAGGTCATTACACCACTCCAGATCCCAGAATCTCCAAGATGCTCTCTTGATGAGAAGAAAACCAGTTAAAACGAAAGTTCCTCTCTGCAGAACAACAAGTGTGCTTTGTTTTGCTCAGTCTTCTTTGAGACAAAAGAGCAAGGAGGGTACATAGAATATACCAAGTCCAGTCTAGAACAGAGATCAACCAGCTCCAACAGGTCACAGGAGAGTGCCATCGTCCTCCTAACACCCCTGGTTCTCTGAAACTACTAGTGGTTCTAGCCAATCCTTTCTCAAATCTATTAGCATTTTCTCCCTGTTCTTCTAGGGCAGAGTTTCTCAACCTTGGCACAATTGCCATTTTTGATCCAGATAATTCTTTGATGTGGGACTACCCCAAGTACCATAGGATGTTTAGCAGCATCTCTGCCCTCAACTCACTAAAGGCCGGTAGCAATAGCCATGTCCTTCCGCACCAACTGTGAAAACCAAAAATGTTTCCAAACATTGCCAAATGTACCCTGGGGGGCAAAATCATCCCCTGTTGAGAACCACTGCTCTTGAGATAATAAATCTCATTAATTTTTTAATATCCCACTCTCAACAAGAGATAGGTCATCCAGATAGGAATCAATAAACAGCAGATTTGAACAATGCTGCAGACCAAATGAACCTAACAAACATACATAGAACGTTCCATCCAGTAGCAACACAATATACATTCTTCTCAAGTACACATGGAACATCTTCTAGTGCAGATCATGTTAGGCCATAAAACAAGTCTCAAGGTGGACATGAGTTTAAGCAAGCTCTGGGAGCTGGTGATGGACAGGGAAGCCTGGTATGCTGCAGTCCAAGGGGTTGCAAAGAGTTGGACACAACTGAGTGACTGAATTGAACTGAACTGAACCAATAAAAAGAGACAGGACTCAAAAACTTTAAGTGAAAGAGAAGACATTACATTAGATACCACAGAAAAATAAAGGATCAAAAGAGACTACTGTGAACAATTATATGCCTACAGATTTGACAACCTAGAAGAAATGGATAAATTCCTAGAAACATACAACCTACTAAGACAGGATCATAATGAAACAGAAAATCTACTCAGACCAATAATGAGTAAGAAAATTAAATCAGTAATCACAAACTTCCAAGCCCAAAAATAAAAAAATTAAAAAGCCTAGAACTAGAGGATTTCACTGATGAATTCTATCAAATATTTAAAGAAAAATTAATGCCAAGCCTCAAAATTTTCCAAAAAATTGAAGAAGAGGAAGCATTCTCAAATTGATTGTATAAGACTAACATTATCTTAATACCAAAGCCAGATATAGACACTACAAGTAAAGAAAACTACAGACCAATATCTTTAAGAAACACAAATGCAAAACTTTTCAACAGTCTTAGCACACCAAATTCAACAATAAATCATACAGTCATATCAACAGATGCAAATAAAAGCATCTGACAAAACTCAATATCTGTTTATGGTAAATCTCTCAACAAATTGAATGCAGAAGAAACATATCTCTACATAGAAAAAATCATATATGACAAATCCACAGCTAACACTGTGCTCAATGGTGAAAGGTTGAAAGCTTTTCTTTTATGATCAAGAATAAGATGAGATTCTCCACTCTCACTACCCTTATTCAACACAATACTAGAAATCCTAGCTGGAACAATCAGGCAAGAAAAGTAAATAAAAGGCACTCAAGCTGAAAAGGAAGAAGTAAAACTGTCTTTGTTTGTAGATGACATGATATTATATATAGAAAACCCTAAAGACTCTGCCAAAAAAAAGTAAAAAAGAAAAAACCTAGTGGAATGACTAAGTAAATTCAGTAAAGTTGCAAGATATAAAATAAACATATAAAAATCAGTTGTATTTCTATACACTAATAACAAAATACCTGAAAAAGAAACAGTCCCATTCAAAATAGTATCAAAAATTATCAACTATTTAGGAATAAATTTAACCAAGGAGGTAAAGATCTGTATACTGAAATCTATAAGACACTGATGAAAGAAACCAAAGAATACACAGATAAATGGAAATATATCTCATATTCATGGATCAAAAGAATACTGTTAAAATGGCCACTGTTAAACTATCCAAAGATATCTATAGATTCAATGCAGTACTTACCAAAATTCCAATGGCATTTTTACAGAAATAAAACATCAATCCTAAAATTCATATGGAACCACAAAAGACCCTGGTGACAAAAAAACCAAGAATACTCAATGGGGAAAAGAAAGTCTTTTCAATAAATGGAGTTTGGAAAACTGGATATTCACATCAAAAAGGATGAAACTGGACACCATCTTACACACAAAAATTAACTCTAAATGGAAACACCTGAAACCACAAAACTCCTACATGAAAACATATGACAAAAGCTCTGTCATTGGTCTTGGCAATGGTTTTTGGATAAGACGCTCAAAGCACAAGCAACAAAGCAAAACTAAACAAATGGGACTGCATGTTAACAAAAAAGCCTCTATAAGCAAAATAATCAACAAAATGAAGAGGCAATCTATGAAATGGGATAAAATATTTGCAAATCATATATTCAATAAGGGGTTAATATTCAAAATATATTAAGGAACTGATAAAACTCAATACCAAAAAGAAAAAATCTGATTAACAAACAAGCATCAGTTCAATTCAGTCATTCAGTCGTGTCCGACTCTTTGCGACTCCATGGACTGCAGCACGCCAGGCTTCCCTGTCCATCACCAACTCCTGGAGCTTGCTCAAACTTATGTCCATCGAGTCAGAGATGCCATCCAACCTCTGTTGCCCCCTTCTCCTCCTGCCTTCAATCTTTCCTAGCATCAGGGTCTCTTCCAGTGAGTCAGTTCTTCACATCAGGTGGCCAAAGTATTAGAACTTCAGCTTCAGCATCAGCATCAATCCTTCCAATGAATATTCAGGACTGATTTCCTTTAGGATTGAATGGTTTGATCTCCTTGCAGTACAAGGCACTCAAGAATCTTCTTCAACACCACAGTTCAAAAGCATCAATTCTTTGGTACTCAGTTTTCTTTAAAAAAAAAAATAGCTTTGACTACACAGACCTTTGTTAGCAAAGTGATGTCTCTGCTTTTTAATACACTGTCTAGCATCACGGTCTTTTCCAGTGAGTCAGTTCTTCACATCAGATGGCCAAAGTATTAGAGCTTCAGCTTCAGCATCAGTTTTTCCATTGAATATTCAGGGTTGATTTCATCTAGGATTGACTGGTTTGACCTCCTTGCAGTCCAAGGGACTCTTATTGTCTTCTCCAACACCGCAGTTCTAAAGCATCAATTCTTTGGTGCTCAGCTTTCTTTATGGTCCAATTCTTACATCCCTACATGACCACTGGAAAAACTGTAGCTTTGACTAGATGGATCTTTGTTGGCAAAGTAATGTCTCTGCTTTATAATATGCTGTCTAGGTTGGTCATACCTTTTCTTCCAAGGAGCAAGCACCTTTTAATTTCATGGCTCCAGTCACCATCTGCAGTGATTTTGGAGCCCAAGAAAATAAAGTCTGTCACTGTTTCCATTGTTTCCCCATCTATTTGCCATGAAGTAATAGACTGGATGCCATGATCTTAATTTTTTGAGTGTTGAGTTTTATGCCAGCTTTTTGTCTCTCCTCTTTCACTTTCATCATGAGGCTCTTTAGTTCCTCTTCACTTTCTGCCATCAGGGTGGTGTCATCTGCATATCTGAGGTTATTGATATTTCTCCCTGCAATCTTGACTCCAGCTTGTGCTTCATCCAATCTGGCATTTTGCATGATGTACTTCGCATATAAGTTAAATAAGCAAGGTGACAATACACAGCCTTGACATATTCCTTTCCCAATTTGGAACTAGTCTGTTGTTCCATGTCTGGTTCTGTTGCTTCTTGACCTACATACAGATTTCTCAGGAAGCAGATAAGGTGGTCTGGTATTCCCATCTCTTTAAGAATTTCCCACAACTTGNAGGATTGAATGGTTTGATCTCCTTGCAGTACAAGGCACTCAAGAATCTTCTTCAACACCACAGTTCAAAAGCATCAATTCTTTGGTACTCAGTTTTCTTTAAAAAAAAAAATAGCTTTGACTACACAGACCTTTGTTAGCAAAGTGATGTCTCTGCTTTTTAATACACTGTCTAGCATCACGGTCTTTTCCAGTGAGTCAGTTCTTCACATCAGATGGCCAAAGTATTAGAGCTTCAGCTTCAGCATCAGTTTTTCCATTGAATATTCAGGGTTGATTTCATCTAGGATTGACTGGTTTGACCTCCTTGCAGTCCAAGGGACTCTTATTGTCTTCTCCAACACCGCAGTTCTAAAGCATCAATTCTTTGGTGCTCAGCTTTCTTTATGGTCCAATTCTTACATCCCTACATGACCACTGGAAAAACTGTAGCTTTGACTAGATGGATCTTTGTTGGCAAAGTAATGTCTCTGCTTTATAATATGCTGTCTAGGTTGGTCATACCTTTTCTTCCAAGGAGCAAGCACCTTTTAATTTCATGGCTCCAGTCACCATCTGCAGTGATTTTGGAGCCCAAGAAAATAAAGTCTGTCACTGTTTCCATTGTTTCCCCATCTATTTGCCATGAAGTAATAGACTGGATGCCATGATCTTAATTTTTTGAGTGTTGAGTTTTATGCCAGCTTTTTGTCTCTCCTCTTTCACTTTCATCATGAGGCTCTTTAGTTCCTCTTCACTTTCTGCCATCAGGGTGGTGTCATCTGCATATCTGAGGTTATTGATATTTCTCCCTGCAATCTTGACTCCAGCTTGTGCTTCATCCAATCTGGCATTTTGCATGATGTACTTCGCATATAAGTTAAATAAGCAAGGTGACAATACACAGCCTTGACATATTCCTTTCCCAATTTGGAACTAGTCTGTTGTTCCATGTCTGGTTCTGTTGCTTCTTGACCTACATACAGATTTCTCAGGAAGCAGATAAGGTGGTCTGGTATTCCCATCTCTTTAAGAATTTCCCACAACTTGCTGTGATCCACACAAAGGTTTTAGGAAAGTCAATGAAGCAGAAGTAGATACTTTTCTGGAACTCTCTTGCTTTTGCAATGATCCAACAGATGTTGGCAATTTGATCTCTGGTTCCTCTGCCTTTTCTAAATCGAGCTTGAATATCTGAAAGTTCACGGTTCACGTACTGTTGAAGCCTGGCTTGGAGAATTTTGAGCATTTACTTTACTAGCGTGTGAGATGAGTGCAATGATGCAGTAGTTTGAGCATTCTTTGTCATTGCCTTTCTTTGGGATTGGAACACAAATGGCCAATGGGTACACGAAAAGGAACTTAATATCATTAATTATCACGGAAATGCAAATCAAAACCACAAGTGAGATATCACCTCACATCTATTAGAATGACTATTGTAAAAAGTATAGGAGATAAATGCTAGTGTGGATATAGAGAAAAGGGAACCTTTGTGCACTACTGATGGGAATGTAAGTTGGTACAGCCACCATGGAAAATAGTGTGGAGGTTCCTCAAAAATTTAAAACTAGAAGCAGTATATGGTCCAGGAGCTCCACTTTGGAGTACATATCCAAACTAAATGAAATCACTGTCTTTGAAAAGATATCCGCACCCCAAGTTCACTATATTCAACAGGCAGGACATGGAAGTAACCTAAGTGTCCATCTATGGACAAATGGATAAAGAAAATGTGATATGATACATACACATGCATGTACACACACAATGGAATATCATTCATCCAAAAGAAGAAAATCCCATCATTTCCAACTATGTGGGATGAACCTTGAATGGATTACGCTAAGTGAAGTAAGTCCGACAAAGACAAATACTGTATGATCTCACACGTGTGGAACCTAAAAAAGTCAAACTCATGGAAGGAGTAGCTTGGTGACTGCGAGGGTAGAGGGGAAGAGAAATGGGGAGATGGTGGTCAAAGCAGGTACATTTCCAGTCATCAAGTTCTAGGGATCTAATGTATAGCATGGTGACTACAGTTAATAATATTGTACTACATACTTGTTGCTAAGAGAACAGACTTTAAAAGTTCTCACCACACACAAAAAAAGTAAATATGTGAGCCATGGATGTGCTAACTACTCTTACATTAGTAACTGTTTCACAATGTATATATAAATCAATGGAGAAGGAGATAGCCACCCACTCCAATATTCTTGTCTGAGAAATCCCATGGATAAAGGAGCCCCTTACAGTCCATGAGGTCACAAAAGAGTTGGACGTGACTTAGCAACTAAACAACATACATAAAGCATATCATCACACTGTACACTTTAAATTTACACAATGTTATATGTCAATTACTTCACAATCAACTTGGGAAGAAATCTCATAAATTCATTATCTGCTGGGTCAAACAATACTTTGATTTGTCACAAAATTTGTATCTCTCTGGTGTTAACAGGGAATCCTGTTACATCAGTACTTCAGAATCTAGGTCACTTGATATATCACAGTTTTGCATAAATATAGCTTTCTATTTTGTTTCTATTTCTCTTAGTAATATGCAACAACTTTATGGCCCCTTTAGACTCTAGCAAAATAGTGGGCTGACATTCTGAGAGAATGATCCACGGTAACCCCAAGCCCTCTATTTTAGACATGTAATTTGAATGTTTGGTCTCTACATTTGCCATTGGCAAAATGTAGCTGCTACTTTTCTAGCCACAATACAGAACTGTAATAGTGCCCTGTGCTCTGGACATGGCTGTTGGCCTCTTTCTTCACCACTGGAAACTTTTGGCAAACTTTGGGCCACTATTTCATGATTTCATTGTGAACGCCTACTTCCAGATCATGTATAATGATCCTTAACATAGGTCCAAACTCTCCTCCCTGGAGAATCTATTCTTTATACCTCTACATCTTAAGAATGGTTCACCTGTTCAGCCCTTCCTTTGCTGTTTCTAGGCTAGTTCCTTGACCACTTCTGCTCCCTAACCACCTACTTCCTCCCCCAGGACTGTGCTGTAGTAGCTGATTTTCATTAGCCTTAGGATGGAATACTATAAAGGGCTACTGAAAAACAATAGATTATATCCACCTGCCTGTCTACCTATGTGCCTATTTATTCCATTTTAAAGTTCGGATAAGTTTTAGAAATGCTTCTTCTTGCAAAAACCATACACCTAAATATCCAGTGACATCTACCTTGATTAAAAATTCTACATGCTTCTCCAATCTGAAAGTAACAGTCTGTAAAATCTAATCCCAACATCCTTTCTAGATGACTTCTTATCAGATTCATATCTGAAATCCATAAACCAGGCTGTGACTGTCATCATTTGGGGCAACATTTTCTATTTTATTTTTTAAAAATATTTTCTGATCAAAATCACATATTCAACTATATAAATTATATGCTCATTGGAGAAATTTTGAAGAACAAGAAAAATAAGGATAAAGAATATAACAAAAATCACCTGAAACTCAATCAACCAAAGAAAATCATTGCAAATATTTTGGCATATTCCCCCGTCACTTTTTTCATAATATATACACTAATATTTGGATTACATTGCATATATTAATTTGCAGCCTATTTTTACTTGAGCTTTTTTCTATATTCTCTCACTAATTTTTAAAAAAAAAAAGATAATGAGACATTCTAACATAAAGATTTTGCTACAGTTTATTTGCCCATTCTCTAATTGCTGGACTTTGAGTTGGTTTTAATACTTTCACTTTTATATATTATGGGTTTGTTTGTTTTTTTAAACACCAAAAATACTTTGTGTTGAGGTATAAGAGGTTAACAACATTGTGGTAGTTTCAGATGAACAGCAAAGGCACTAAACCATACATATGAAACATGAGTCCATTCTCTCCCAAACTCCCCTCCCATCCAGGCTGGCACATAACACTGAAGAGAGAGTTCCGTGTGCTATACAATAGGGTCTTTACACATTATGGTTCTTTTTCTTTTTTTAAATTAAATCTATTTATTTGCTTTATAATATTGCATTGGTTGCTGCCAAACATCAACATGAATCAGCCATAGCATTATGTTTTGATGAAGAGTCCTGGTTGTACATAAATCCTTGCCTGCATCTCCATGTTTGGTCACCCTAAAGCGGAAGACATATGGGTATGTTTTCTAAGCAATTCATTAGATGGCACCACTAGTCTAGAATGACTCGGTTAACTTTCACATATTCCACATTTCTATCTTAGGGAACTTGCACAACTAATTAAGCATATCATTATGGAATTTTATGGTCCTCTATAGCTACTTTATGTGCATAAATTAACCTCCACCCAGACCTTGAGCTCTATGAAGCCAAGGCTGCTAAATAAGGCAAGGCTTTTTATGTTCATTTTTATTCTTAGCATTACAGTTATTTGTTTAATATTGCTCTCTCTCTTTTTTTTTTTAGTTTTTCAATTTCTCCATATTCTATAGCATCTAGCAAAGAAACTAGTTTAGAAACCTAACAACCACCTTTCTGGGAGAGAAAATAAAGAGCAACATTTACAGGGGAAAACTTGGTAAAAGAGCTGAGGGATGATGGTGATGCCAGTTCTCAGCAAAATGGCCAGCTCCCCACCCAAGTGTCAGCTTCACATCTTTCTCTCTAAAGCCTCTAAACCACCAGCCTCCATGTCTCTCCACGCTGGGGTTTCACCCTGGCTTCTTGTCTCTGAAATGACATAGCTCTAAATATCCCATTTCCCTAGCTTGAAAAGTCAACACTTGGTAAAGACGAAAATCCAAAATAACATAATTCATATCAAGATGGGAATTAATTACAGCCCCAACCCTCAACTCTTGAGCACGTGCATTTTTAAATGGGTCACTTTTCGATTCAAATGGATCTGATATTGCAACCTTTCTGCCAGTTTATGCAGTGAAGACAACTTGGGTAACAGGAGACAACCAGGGCTAGCGGGAGGTGGAGAAGACAGAGCTGGGATAAAGGACAGTACATTTCCTCTTTCCCGTCTCGGAAGGCCTCTCACAGCTGAATGATTTATCTCTATGATGCTATCAATAATGTGCACCATTCTGTAAAATCAGGTCATCCAGCGGCAATCCACTTATAATTCTTTGTGGTTCCCACAAGGCCATTTGCTGCACTGACCAGTTATTAAGGACTCGGGAAGTATCTGTCCAGACTCTAGCAGAACCGAAATGCTGACACATTCACTGCTGCTTAAGACAGCACTCAGTCTATTCATCAAGACTTTTCTCCTGGCATTTTCCATCTGCATGAAAACATGGCCCCTTTTTGACGGCTCCTCTCCCCTTCCCCTCCCTCCTCCCCTGGCCTTCTCCTCACCTGCACCATGTTGTTCCCAGCAGCGATGGTGGCCCTTCTCCACATCCGCCTTCTGGTGGAAACTTCGCTGAGCAGCTGGGCCAGCTTGCGCTCCATCTCAGCTTGAAACACTTCATTCTGGAGTTGCTTCTCAACGACACCCAGGAGGACTACATTTAAGGTGAAACACACACAGGCCCCCAAACACGTTAACAGTGGAGAGGAAAGAGTGTGTGTAAAGGAAATTAACAACACAGGCTTACTATAAAATGCCAATCCCTAGGAAGGAGACATTAAAAGGGGAAAGAGGGAAGACAAATGGGGCACGGGAGAGCCTCAGGGAGGGTGGGTCATGGGTCTTATCGCTAAAGTTCACAAAGACTGGTAGCCAGAAGTCCCAGGAGTTCAGCAATGCAGGAGCTTTGGAGCTGAGAGTTCCTACACAAGACAATGTTTTGTCTGCACTGATTTCAAATTTTCTGTAAATGGTCTGAGCTCATATTCTATCTTGACTCAAGATTCAGACTCATTAACTGATTTGAGATAAGGAAGCCTGTGTTCAGACATCTGGATTATCTAAACAGACAATGGCTTCTCAGCATGGTATAAAAGAAAAAAGTCTGAGTTTTTCAGCCAAAACTGGCTCAAATCCCCTTTGACAGAGGACCACGTGCAAGTCACTTAAGCACTAGGAAAATTATTTCAAAAATAAGGCCACTGTACCGTGCAAAGAGGTGGGGCCTTTATCAGGCATTATGTTGCACATGAGCAATGAAAACTTGCAGGGCCCAGGAACCTGTCCATAGTGATGATCCCCACTTTGCAAGCTTCCTCCCACAACCAGTGACATACCAGGCTGCTCCCACACTGTCATAGGCTGGGCATCTTTTACTCTTTTGTGTCCCAAGTTAGAAACCCTTTATCTGTAATTCCATGGCTATGAATATCTGACCCAGGCCCATAAGACTTTAAAACATGCTTCTTAACTGCTCACCAAGTTACCTTATTTGTCTTTGTCAAACCAGACATATGAAGCTTTTAGGGGAAAAGAAGAGATCCTTGCTTTGGAACCTTGTCCTGCCCTGGTCAGAAGACTGTCAATTCCTCTTAGACTTTGTCCTGGACTTGGCATATGAATTTTAAAGAAAGCCAATCCTTTCTGTGCCATAACTCAGTGGGACATATTCTCGCGGTAGAATTTGAATCCCTTTTCTCATTCATTCTTTGCCAAGAATCTAAGGTACATGTTGCCCTGAATTTAGGACTCAGAAACAGGAAAGGCGGTGTCCCCCTCAATACACCAGCACAGGCTTCTTCCTCTTACAGTTTCTCAAAACATTATGTAAGTTAAACATACCTGTTCTTACCCAGGAGGACTTCAACAGCTGAGATAAGTTGAGCTGCGGGTACTGGAAGGCTATAAGAAGGAAAGAGTTAGAAAAGGAGAAAGATCTGTTAAAAAAAAAAAAAATGTTTGCAATAGTCAGAAAGGTGAGTGTTCTGGGGAGCAAGGGATAAAGCCACAATATGCCATCTCTCCTTCACTAATCAGCTCTGTCTGTGGGCACAAGGCTAGGGTGCCAGGCTGGGGTGAAGGCAGAGACAGTGACAGGGTTCTGAGCATGTCAGCCTCCAGGAGAAAGAGGGAGAAAAGGAAAGAAAGGGCGACATCATGGGACACTGTTTCACAGAGCTCACCCATAAGTTCCCCTTGAAATGTCCCAGTTCCAGAGCAACCAGCTTTCACTCTGTGTTCCTCAGAGCCCTGGAAATTCTCAGCAATGACTCAGCCAGGGTCAAGTGACCCAATGTCTGGCATACCTATTAGTTCATCCATACCTGCACAATGTATCACTGGAAGTTGCTATTCGTAAATAACAATTTCAATCCCTGTCTACTTCTGCATTTTACAAGTTATTCTTTTTCATTTAATTAACACTACACCAAAATACGATAAGGGCTTCCCAGGTAGCTCAAATGGTAAGGAAAATGCCTGCAATGCGGGAGACCTGGGTTCGATCCCTGGGTCGGGAAATCTCTCGAAGGAAGGCATGGCTACCCACTCCAGTATTCTTGCCTAGACAATTCCATGGACAGAGGAGCCCTGCAGGCTACAGTCCATGTGAATGCAAGGAGTCGACATGACTGAGCGACTAACACCCAGAACACGGTAATAATCATTAAGCCATTTGGCTGTTCCATTCTGAAAAAGAATTTTATATCTTTTTTTTCCCCTTGACTTCAACTCTGGAATCTACTGTTTTTTTTGAAGTAACTATTTCCCCTATCCCAACTCCACTCTCTTTGTACTGTGAATTGAACTGTTTCCACCAGGAAGGAAGGTTTTGTTGGTTTTCACTGCTGTTTCTTTTTTCTTCTTAAATGTACACACAGTAAACCTTGGTCTTTTTGCTGTATATTTAGGTTGGTGCAAGCATAATTGCGGTTTTGGACCATGATTTTTAATTCATGATAATTAGGCTCAAACACATCTTTATTAATCAAAATAGGAACCATTATAATCAACACATCTTTGCGAATGAGGAATAAGTTTGTTTATTCCTGTAGTGTGAAAATCCATGCTTCAGGATCTGATGAACTCTTGGAAAGCATTTTCTGCATCCTGCTAGTTGTGGAAGCATTTTCTCTGCAGAAAGTTGTCAAGATGCTTGAAGAAGTGGTAGTTGGTTGGCAAGAGGTCAGGTGAATACAGCAGATGAAGCAAAATTTCATAGCCCAATTCATTCAACTTTTGAAACATTGGTTGTGTGACATGATCAGGTGGTGTCGTGGAAAAAAACTGGGCCCTTTCTGTTGACCAAACCTGGCTCCAGGTGTTGCAGTTTTCAGGGTATCTCATCAATTTGCTGAGTATACTTCTCAGATGAAATGGTTTCACCAGGATTCAGAAAGCTGTAGTGGATCAGACCAGCAGCAGCCCACCACACAGTGACAGTGACCTTTTCTGGTGCAAGTCTGGCTTTGGGAAGTACTTTGGAGCTTCTTCGTGGTCCAACCACTGAGCTAGTCACTGCTGGTTGTCATATAAAATCCACTTTTCNAAAGCTGTAGTGGATCAGACCAGCAGCAGCCCACCACACAGTGACAGTGACCTTTTCTGGTGCAAGTCTGGCTTTGGGAAGTACTTTGGAGCTTCTTCGTGGTCCAACCACTGAGCTAGTCACTGCTGGTTGTCATATAAAATCCACTTTTCCACCCACGACACAGTCTGATTGAGAAATGGTTCACTGTTGTTGTCTAGAATAAGAGGACACTTCAAAATGACAATTTTTTTTTTATTTTCAGTCAGCTCACAAGGCACCCACTTACCAAGCTTTTCCACCTTTCCAATTTGCTTCAAATACCGACTGACTGTAAAATCGTCGATGTTGAGATCTTCAGCAACTTCTTGTGTAGTTGGAAAAGGATCAGATTTGTTGATGGCTCTCAACTGGCCACTGTCAACTTCCGAACCACGTTCCTCATCGTCAAGGCTTTCCTCTCCTTTGCAAAACTTCTTGAACCACCACTGCACTGTACATTCATTAGCAGTTCTTTGGCCAAATGCTTTGTTGATCTTGTGAGTTGTCTCTGCTGCTTTACGACCCATTTTGAACTCAAATAAGGAAATCACTCGAATTTGCTTTTTGTTTAACATCATTTCCATAGTCTAAAATAAATATAAAATACACAGCCAGTAAAAAGTCACTAGCAAAAAAACATAAAGCGAGAAATGGGCATTAAAATGATGTATAACATAACCAAATTTATTTAAGAAGGTATTCCGATATCAAATGGCGATGTTCAACAATGCAAAACCGCAATTACTTTTGCACCAACCGAATAGTTTTATGGGTTTTGACAAGTGCATAGAGGTGTGTAACCACCACCATAATATACAAGACACTCTCATCACTATCCCCTCCCCCTACTCCAAGCTGCTTTCCTCACATCCTTCACCCCTGGTAACCACAGATCTGTTACTCAGTCCCTCTGGTTTCACCTTTTCCAGGACTGGTAGCATCTTGGATAGCACCCTTGGCTCTCTAAAGAGAAGAATAACAAAGCAGGCCTGGTGAGGAGAGGAGGGCTCTGGAGACCCACCCCCACGTGATCTGAGAAGCTCCAGTTTTATCTGATTTATATTCTGGATTTCTGCTAGCTATTCTGTTTGAAGAGGTCCACCAACGCAAGCGCTTGCAGCCACGTTCCCGGGGAGAGCACCACTCACGTTCAGCAATCTGCAGCACTGGGTACCCCAGGTAGAAACTGAACTCCACCACGCTCAGGTTTCTGAGCAGCTCGCTCACTTCAGATCCGTTCAGAAACCCCTGCGAGCCTCTGACAGCAAAGACGATGTTCACCGGGCCCCGGTGAGGAGCCAGCCTCGAAGATCCCACAGTGATATTCAAGATCTGAAAGAAAGAAATCGGAATAAGTTTCTAAGATAAATTAAAAACATCTAGCTAAAAGCCTGACTGTGATTTCTCTCTTACAATTTCCCTCACCAATTTTTTTTTTTAAGAATATTTTTAAAGGAAAAGTAATTGGCTTCACAACCAGGTTCCCTTTTGCAATAATTTTAAACCCTCAGTTTATTGAAAACACTTTTTACATTAAGTAGAGAACTGAGCACATGTATTTATAGTTCCTCCCCTTTTCATTCCCACCCTAAATCCCACTGAAATAAGAATAAGATGAACAAAGGGGAATAAATCTACAAAGACACCGAGAAAACAAGAAAACCAGAGATTCTGTCAAATTACTGGAAGCTGGAGACAGGGTGGGAATCATGTTCATACAAAGCAGAACAGAGGGAACCAAGACCCCCAAACACACACATGCACAGACCACAATGGTCTGAGAAGGGTCTCCTCCAGAGGCCCCAGGAGGCCTCCTCCCAGAGATCTGCAGGAACTGAGACCAGAGTGGGCTGCAGGACAGCCACTGGGGTC
Source organism: Neotragus pygmaeus (assembly GCA_006410875.1). Lineage (NCBI taxonomy): Eukaryota > Metazoa > Chordata > Mammalia > Artiodactyla > Bovidae > Neotragus > Neotragus pygmaeus. The sequence continues at coordinate 2,097,037 of SJYV01009011.1, read as the reverse complement.
ACTAGGTAAAGACTGGGTGCCAAAAACTGATTCAGGTATCTCCCACCCCTGTCCCTTCCCACATCACACCCAGGTCAACTCAGAAGGGCTAGCAGCCCCAGCTTCACCCCAGGACGTGGAAGAACTGCTCCCTGAGGAAGATGAGCTCCTGGTGTGAGAGGGCCCAAGACCTGTTGTGGGGCAGCCTCTAAGCAGGAAGGTGGGTGAAAATAACCACAGTGCACACAAGAGACAAGGAAAAAGTGTGAAAGAAGGAGCTGTTCTGCCATGAAAAATACATCAACACACCCCATCCCCAGGATGCAACCTCCTCATCTCATATGACGGTCGCCTGCCCCTGACCACATACTGCCTGGTACCCGGGGCTCCAGGAAGTCTCTATCAGGAGAGAGGGCTGATGTAGACACAGACTCTATAGCTGAAGGGGAAAGATGAACAAGGTGCTAAAACCACCTTCTTCCTCATTCCTAAAGACAACTGCTAACGGCCAGCAACAGCATGAAAGTGAAGACCCGAGATAAACACAGAACAATGGCAAAGAATGCAGAGAAAACTTAGGACATGGAAGACAACTTATTAAAAATTCTAATTAACATCCTCAGAAACTTTCAAGGGAATATTGAAACATCATTCAAGACAAGCCTGCATTATTAGAGGAAGCCTGCAATGAAACAAAGAGCAAACAACAATGAAAAACAAATGACAGCTAAAAGAAAATTCAATAGAGGAAATGAAGACCACGTCAATAACTAGGAGGACAAGATTTAGAAATCTGGAAAAGTAGGGAATTCCAAAAAGAAGTAGAGGGACTTCCCTGGTGGTCCAGTGGTTAAGAATCCACCTTCCAATGCAGGGGACTTGGGTTTGATTCCTGGTCGGGGAACTAAGATCCCACATGGCCCAGGACAATGAAGCCCGTGTGCCTCAACTACTGAGCCTGCCTGTGCCACAACTAGAGAGAAGCTCTCACACCGCAATGAAGAGCCTGTACACCACAACAAAAGATCCCACATGCTGCAACTAAGACCTGACACAGCCAAAAATACATAAGTAAATATTACAGAGGGAGAGAGAGATGGAAAAAGAAAGACATACGCATGGGGGATCCAGGATCACAAAGATCTTTTAAAGATGAATTCCAAAAAGAAAAAACAAAGAATAGGGAGGAATAAATATCAAAGAAATGTAAAAACATCAGTTTCCATGTAGTACAAAGCCTGTTCTTTGATTGGTACTATATTCTGTTCATACAGCGAAGCAGTGCATTTCATGGTATTCCATAAAATGAAATTCCATACTGTGAAACTCCAGTGTATTCAGGCATTCCCCTCATTGGATATTTAAGTTGATACTGCTCTCTTGTAGAACGTTCTTACATTTCCCACATAGGCTCATCTCTCTCCAGCTCACCATGTCTGAGCTCCCTGGTTACTGCGCCACTTTGCAATCTTTCAAATATACTTAGCCTATTCACGCTCTGTGGGCTCAGTGCCATGGAAAGAGATGCTCTCTAATCCATGAGAACCGCATCTCCTCTGCCAGAGTGAATTAGTAAGAGCTAAGTGTGTCTGAAACAAAACATTAAGAAATGGGTTCCTCTGTAAAAGATAAAGCATCTTGTTCTGCACTCAAGGCTCTTCTCACCTGTACCGTGAGGTTATACCTCCCCTGGTGGTGTTGTCTCACTTCTGAGAGAGCTATCATCAGGCCTTTCTCGATGCGCTGGGTGAAGTTGCAGAAGCCGGTGTCCACACTCTGAGGCACAAACTGGAGTACTGAAAAGAAGCACAGCAACACAGTCCCCTAAGCGCGGCGTTTCTTGAGTATTTAAAATGAGAGAGGGACAAAGCAGGGTCTACATCAATGAACTCTGTCCCATAGTACACACTGAAGCTCTATAAAACTATTAGCTTACTGAAAGGTAGTTGATGTACACGATTATGTAAGTTTCAAGTGTACAACACACTGATTCACAATTTTTAAAGGTTCTATTTCATTGATAGTTATAAAATACTAGCCATATTCCCTGTGTTATACAATATACCCTTGTAGCTTATTTATTTTATACATAGTAGTTGGCAACCCCTTAATCTCTTACATCTATATTGTCCCAACCCTTGGTTCTCTCTGCTTGTAAACACTAGTTTGTTCTCTATGAGTCTATTTCTTTTCTGATTTATTCACAAAGACACAGTATTTGTCTTCCTCTGTCTGACTTAATTTCACTTATAATAATACCCTCTAAGTCCATCCATGTTCTTGCAAATGGCAAAATTTTAATTCCTTTTTATGGCTGAATAGTATATAAATACATAGGGATTCCCAGGTGGCTCAGCAGTAAAGAATCTACCTGCCAATGCAGGAGACACAGGTTCAAACCCTGTGTCAGGAAGACTCCCTGGAGGAATAAATGGCATCCCACTCCAATATTCTTGCCGGGAAGTTCACATGGACAGAGGAGCCTGGTGGGTTACAGTCCGTGGGTCCACAAAGAGTCTGATATGACTGAGCATCACCATTATATATATGTACACACACGCATACATATCACATCTTCATCCATTCATCTGTTGACAGGCGCTTTTGTGCTTCTATGTCTTGGGTTGTTGAAAATAATGCTGCTATGAACACTGAGGTGTATGTATCTTTTTGAATTAGTGTTTTCATTTTTTGGATACACATCCAAGAGTGGAACTGCTGGGTCACATGATCGTTTATTTTCAGTTTTTTGAGAAACCTCCATACTGTTTTCCATAGTGGCTGCACCAATTTACATTCCCACCAGCAGTATACAGGAGTCCATGATGTATTACTTACATGTACCATATCATGGAAATGTGAAAAGCCAACTGTACCAAAGAACTACAAGCAATGTGAAGGTGACTCATACCATTTTAAAATGGAAAAATATCTAAGATAATAACTGGGGCATCAAAAGATACAACACTTAAACATTTGAAATATAAATAAATTCACTAACGATGAATTCTTAAGTATGTATGGATGAAACGACATGGTATCTGATATTGTTTTAAAACACTTTAGCTTCCTCAAAAAAGTCTCTGTGAGATAAACAAAATTGGGAAAATGTTGATAATTTTTTAAGTTTGTATGCACATATGTGGGCTAACTACAGTATTCTTTCTACCTCTGTATGTTTTTCAAAGTCCATAATAAAAATTTTAATGACATTAAGGAATTGCTGTTAATTTCAGGGGGTGTGACGATATTGTGAATAGATGTGTGTATGTATGCACGTGTATGTTTTATGTGTGTGTATACATGTTTAATAGTCTTATGTTTTAGAGGCACACACTGAAATATTTATGAATGAGATGACACGAGGCCGTATCAAAATAACGTGAGAGGAGGGGGCTTATCTGGGGACAAAGATGTAACAGAACTGGCTAGGAGGTGAAAACTGTTGTGTGTTAGTCACTCAGTTGCGTCTGACTCTTTGCATCCCCGTGGACTATTCCTTTGGGGATTCTCCAGGCAAGAATACTAGAGCACATTGTCATGCCCTCCTCCAAGGGACCTTCACAACCCAGGGAGCTTCCCAACTCAGGGCTTGAGCCCAGGTCTGCTGCATTGCAGGCAGACTCTTTACTGTCTTAGCCACCAATTGAAGGAGTACAATGAGTACCTAGGGGTTCATTATATTATTCTGTGCACTTTTATATAAGCTGGAAATTCACCATCATTATAAAGTTTTTGGAAATTCTGAATAACAGGTTTTGACACAATCCTCCCCAAACTATTTTTAAAACATAAAAAAATAAAACGAAACTGTATTTACAAATCAGAACAACTATACTTAAGTCTTCTTACCTGTTTGAACTTGGAACCTGGACTCTGGCACAAGGAAGGAGGGTTTCACAGCCAAGATTAAAGGAGTTTGGTCTCGTACCAGTTTACTATTTATAAGTACATTGATGACGGATATTGCCGTGTAAACAAAGGGACCAGATGTTACCAGAAAAGTGAAGTCAGCGAATAGTTCATAAACCTATAAAAATAAAGACAAAAGACATTAATTAGAAAATTTGAGGGTAACATAACTCAAACTAAAGGAAGTTGTATTGAGTAGAAAAATAATAAAGTTAGGGCTTCCCTTGTGGCTCAGCTGGTAAAGAAACCACCCGCAATACGAGAGACCTGGGTTTGATCCCTGGGTTGGGAAGATCCCCTGGAGAAGGGAAAGGCTACCCACTCCAGTNACTCAAACTAAAGGAAGTTGTATTGAGTAGAAAAATAATAAAGTTAGGGCTTCCCTTGTGGCTCAGCTGGTAAAGAAACCACCCGCAATACGAGAGACCTGGGTTTGATCCCTGGGTTGGGAAGATCCCCTGGAGAAGGGAAAGGCTACCCACTCCAGTATTAAAAAAAAAGAAAAATAATAAAGTTTAAAAAATAATTTTAAATGAAGGGTATGGCTTCAGAGATAATTAAAATTTTATTTTAGTTATTCCTCTCACATATCTGTCAACTTTCTCAACAAAAGCACAAAATTTACAAGATCAAGGACTGTGAAAAAGAAGAATAGTCAAAACAGGAACCAAATAAGGAATTCGGAAAAATTCAAGGTATTTTATCGTATTTAACCCACATAAAAAGGAGCACTGACTCTATTAAGCAGAGCTATCCACAAAAAATGTGAGCCACATATGTAATTTTTAAATTTCTAGTAGCCACATTTAAAAATATAAACAGGTGAAATTAATTTTTAAAACATTTTACTTAAACCATATATGAAATATCATCTCAATTGTAGGCAATGCAAAAACATGATTAATGAGATACTTTGCATTCCCTTTTGCACTGAGTCTCTGAAATCTGGTGTTTATTTTGCATTGACAGCACATCTCACCCGGGACAAGCCCCATTCCACATACTCAACAGCCACACGTGGCTCGTGGCTCGTGGCTCCATTCAGGATGGCGCCAGTCTAGACCGTGGCTTTGTGAGCTCAGCAGGGAACAGGAGGCACTAGCAGGCGTCCAGCATAAAGCACCGAGAAACCCATCTCACTCAATGCACAGAAACACACACACACTCACTCTAAACTCTCATCCAAGCCCTTTCATGTAAAGGAAGCAAGATCCTCAGGTCATCACCCTAGACTCGAGTCTTAGAGCCCTTTGTTCCCTCTCTGTCAGCACATCCCCTGATGGACTAAACCTGGCCTCATCTGGGGTCAAAAAGGCTTCCTTGGAGAACCGGATGTTTGAGGGGTGATCCAAAGGAAGAGAAGGTGTCCACCAGGAGGAGGGAGGAGGAAAGAGGAAAGCAAATGTCCTGCTCCCACTGTGACGTGCCATCCACCCAAGCTCCCTGTCCAGATTTCCACACCATGCAGACCCACCTTGAGCTCCACCACGCGGTTAAAGTGGGTCCTCAACACTTCTTTGATGGATGTGATGATATACTCCTGCACGGCTCTGCGGGCCAGCACTGCAAGGCAGGTTAGTGTCCTTATGAATGTGCAGAGGACCCACAGGCTCCCTTGGTCTCAGCGTGGAGAAAAAAGACCCAGTGCATTCTCCTCCCTCCTCCCAGGTCCACCTTCCCTGACCACTCGGCTCCCTGCCTGTTCCTCCTCTCCTACCATCTTCCTTTCTATCCCTTATCCCCATCCCAACCAACATGCAGAATCAGGCTGCTGATCAACCGCACGTTATACTTCAGTGCATATGAACAGGATGCTGGCTTGACGCACACCTGTCGCTTCTCAGGAGGAACAAGTGGGAAAGTCTAATGGGAGGCCACGGTCGCCAGACTTGTTTATCCAGGGTACTCTGGGTTCCTGCGACTGAAACAGCCAAGCAGCTACAAAAGAAGCTGCCGCCTATTGCCAGTAACTCAGACGGCAGGCTGGGGAGAAGGTCAAGGTCTGTGACCCAGTTCAGAGGACACTGTCACCCCATGTTGCTCTCCTTGGCTTCTCTGATGGCTCAGATGCTAAAGAATCTGCCTGCAATGCAGGAGACCCGGATTCGATCCCTGGCTCGGGAAGATCCCCTGGAGAAGGGAATGACTACCCACTCCAGTATTCTTGCCTAGGGAATTCTACGGGCAGAGAAGACTGGTGGGCTAGTCTATGAGGTCGCAAAGAGTCAGACACCACTGAGTAACACTTTCATATAAAAGCAAAGTTCCCCCTCTTTTGAGGGGGAGTATGAGTAAGAAATTGCAGTGGAGGCCCTTACATATTTGTCCAACTAACTGCTTGAACTCAACATGAAGGTGTTTTACTTTAACTGTGTCATCTATGCATCCAATGGGTTATGAGCTCCAAAGACAAAGATCCTAGCAAACACTTCTAAGGTTCATTTAAATCTGTCTTCATTGCTGCTCATCTGTAACATTTTGTCAGCACTTACTATATAGGCCAGGCACTGGGTTAAGTATTTTATATGCATTAACGCACTGAAATCTCTATAACAACCCAAAGAAGTAAGTGCCACCATCCTCCCTGTTTAATAGTTGTGGAAACTGAGGCTTAGAGAAACTAACTGTCCGGAGAACTCATGGGAGCTGGTAAAGCAGTGAGCAGTTGTCTGGACCCAGATCTTATACTTTGCCCCAAAGCTGCACATCATATACGAGTTTTATATTAGCACCTTTGGAAGATCACCCCAACTGAGAGAAGGGACGTGAAGCAGGGGCTTACCAGTTGTGATCAAATAGGCATCAGGAACTGTAATATCACACACGTATGGCGACTTGGTGGTGACCAGCGCTGGAGTATGAACTGATGCTTCGGGAGTAGGGGTGGTCACGGGATGAAGGGACAGTGTGGGGAGAACCGTGCTGCCCCCGTGGGGATCCTGACTGGCAGTTCTGCTGTTCAGGGTAGTGTGACCAGAATTCTCAGGGGCACCACTGGTATCAGATACGCTTGGTTCAGTGGAGGTGTTCCTTGGTAAACCCGCGGGTGCGAAGGACGGCCCACGCGAACCACCTGTAGGCTCTGTAGGCAGAGGCGAGGGGGTCACGTCAGGAACAGACGAGGATGCCGACGGCAGGTGCCCGGCAGGGGCCATTACTGTGCTGGTAGGGGGGACTTCCGGGAAAGAGGGTAAGACAGATGTGCGATCGTTTACAGCACTGATATCACCAGAAGGTGCCGGCGTTGAGAAGAGAGAAGGTTCAGTTAACACAGGGGAAGGAGGAACAGCAGTCCAAAGTGACACGAAGTGAGAGTCCACAGTCAAAACGGGCTCGGAGCTGGAGGGCACCAGGGTGGTGACTGCGGATTCATGTGACATGAGTGAAGTCTCAACAGAGGAGGTAGTTTCAGTGAAAGCGGAGGTAAAATGAGCTTCCGTGTCTGCCAGCGACGCTGTGGGCGCTGCAGAAAACTTCAGAGAATCAGAGGGGGAGCTGGAGTGTCGTGACATTGCAGAGTAACCAGGGAGAAGAGTGAACGTGCTTAAAAGAAAGTCTGAGCTTGGCCAGGGCTGAGAAAACTCCAGGTTTGGGGAACCGGGAACGGAGGGCTGCGGTGACTGAGAATTGATTGCGTCAGTCAATGTAGGTGTCTCAACCAAGCTGGAAAATGCCTGAGAAACAAACGTAGACAGATCCCGTGACCTCAGAGATGGAGAAGCAAACACTTCCGAAGGGGGAGGGACACCGCTGCTGTATTCTAGCGGTGGAGTAGAGAAAAAGCTGGATGCAGAACCCCAAATACTTGCAGTTTCAAATTGGGAAAAACTGACAGGTTCTCGGTCCGGGAAAAGCGAAGACTCTGCCGGTGGGTCCGAACTGTAAGACGTAAAAAGACCTGGGCCGCTGACGGCGAGCGACGGTGTGTTTCCGTTTGCTGTGATGGGGAAAGAAGAGTCGAGAAGGATACCGGGGGCGACCGAGGACGGCACGGCTGTCACGCTGGACGGCATCACTCGAGCCACAGAGGCGGAGCCCAGAGCAGCATCAGGCGACACCGAGGGGTGGCCGTGGGGAGGGTACCCCTGCACGGCCACAACGCTGCTCATCTCCCCCTCGGCTGAAGCACCAACGCTGGTGGCTGAGATTTCCCCGGATGGAGAAGAGAGAGGGACCATCGGCCTGGAGGGGAAACGTGTATTAAACTCTTGAGAATCTTCCTCAAATTCAGAGAAGTCCGTGACGACGCCGCTCGGTGGAGAGATGCTGCTGGCTTCCAAGGGNTGGCTGAGATTTCCCCGGATGGAGAAGAGAGAGGGACCATCGGCCTGGAGGGGAAACGTGTATTAAACTCTTGAGAATCTTCCTCAAATTCAGAAAAGTCCGTGACGACGCCGCTCGGTGGAGAGATGCTGCTGGCTTCCAAGGGCGTGGGGGACAGGGGCTCAGCACCAGCGCCCGATCCCACGTCCTTCTCCGTGAGGCTCACTGACAGCACGGGCCGGGACCACACCGCAGTGCAGGACACACACCACGTGTACGGTCCGAACGAAGGCACCGGGCTCCGGACATGAGAGTCACCCACACCACTTGGGACCACTGAGTGGCCGGGCCATTCGGATACCTCACTGGAGTCGCCGGGAAGAAAGGGGTTATGTAACACGCCAGCTGACTGAGCAGAAAAGGAGCCGGCTGCCAGAGGAGTCGGAAACAAAGCCCCACGTGCACTGCTGCTGCTGAAAGCAAGGCCTGTCGGCAACAGAGCTGCAGGACGGTGTGTGCCTGGAGGGACGGTTTCGTCTAGACTCTGACCCAAAGCGGTGGTGACATCAGGGTACCTGTCTGTATCTGCGGCCAGAGCATCCTCTAGAGGCAGTGAGATCTGCCCTGATGGGNGTCGGCAACAGAGCTGCAGGACGGTGTGTGCCTGGAGGGACGGTTTCGTCTAGACTCTGACCCAAAGCGGTGGTGACATCAGGGTACCTGTCTGTATCTGCGGCCAGAGCATCCTCTAGAGGCGGTGAGATCTGCCCTGATGGGGGAGATGGCTGCTGAGTAACATCATCGCCCGGTGGCCAGGACTCGGAAGACTGCGAGCTAAGAAGGAGGCTTCCTGAGCCCTCTGGTCCTGAAGCCATGATCTCCGGCAAAGTCCTGCTTGACACGTGTCCACAAGCATCAGAAGGATAAAACACCAAATTCCTACTAGGCATTGGAATTATGCCCTCAGAAGCAGGAAAGGCTGACTGAAAAGCATCGAAATGACCGGGGAATTCAGCATGCGTGGTTGGTGGCTGCACCGTGTTTAGCCAGGCTGACGTCACTTCTTCATCTTGTAAAGGTGTTATGGGTAACGATGGAGTCAGCACGCCCTCTGAAGTTTCTTTGGGCAGCTCTGGCGGACTGACTGTGACGTATCGTACCGGAGAGACCACACGGGATGTGGTCCAATAAGTCTCTGGCAAGAAGTTGTCCATTTCATCATCGTCTAGGACCTCGTTGCTCGTCACTGCCACATAATTTGCCGCAAAGATGCTGGGATCTGCTGTACTTTGGGTCCATTTTCCTTGGTTAAAAAAGGCTGTATCAAAAGTCGTGGTGGATAGAGATGATGCGACGTGGGGAGAACTGCTTTGCAGGGACCCTGGAGCGGTTTCTGTTAAGGCCACGTATGCAGCGCTGGGCACAGCACTTTCCCTTGGCATGAGCTCCACGGAGGAGAAAGAAAGATTGTGCTGTTCCAGAGGGAGCTCATCTAAGAAAGTAACAGCCAAGTTCAGTTGAAAGGCAATGGAAAGTCACACTGATAACATTTTGTGTCAGATATGAAAATATTCTCCATCAACAGATACCCAATCACTCAATATCCACGATTCAAAAAAAGTTAACCAACTGAAAGCCAGAAATTGCCAGTTAACTGTCAGCATAATACCTGCAAATAATCATAAATTTGAGCACCACTTTTTACTTAAGCGTGTTGTGTCTGTCTATATACACACACTGATATGTTCCTCTTGTCTTATCACACCACCACAGAATACTATTAAATAGAGGAGGATGTACAGAGCCGTCTCATCTCTTCTCATTTATCACTGAGAAAGAGAAGTTCGGAGAAGGTAACTAAATCAGTTACATGACCACCCAGAGGCAGGTGGAGCTGGAATCTTAGTAGAAGCCTGCCTTGATGCCCAAGCCTGTCTTCCCATTCTTTCAGAGAAGTTGGCCCTCATGAGAAATGAACATGACTGCTCTGACAGCACCACGCGCTATGCAGGGAAGAGAGTTCGGTAGTTTCCTAGTTATAGGACCTTCCACATCCAGGCTGCAGACAACCTCCAGGCTCACCTCTCAGTCTTCCCTGCTCTACTCACACTGTCCCAGCTACGCTCTGGCTCAGTGAGCTACCTGCAGTTCCCCAAGCCCAGATCCTCTGTGGCTCAGTGATCTGCACATCCCTCTCCTTCGCTGCCTGGGATGCCCTCCCTCTGCTCTCTAGCTGGATTATTTCCACTGGTCCTGCAGATGCAGCCCAGGCACCTCCTCCCTCCTCAATACTCCAAAGGCGGGTGAGTGTCTCTCCCTAGCTTTCTAGCTATCACATCCCTGATTGTGTCCCACTGAAATGAACTGTCTGCTCACTACACTCTGAGCATTTTGAGGACAGAAACTATTGATCTCTCTCCCTAGTGCCTAGCACAGTGAGTGACTTATACTAACAGCTCAATAAGTCAAAAGTGAAAGTCGCTCAGTCGTGTCCGACTCTTTGCAACCCCATGGACTATACAGTCCATGAAATTCTCCAGGCCAGAATACTGGAGTGGGTAGCCATTCCCTTTTCCAGGGGTCTTCCCAACCCAGGGATCAAACCCAGATCTGCAATAGGCAGATTATTTAAAAGCTGAGCCACAAGGGAAGCCCAAGAATACTGGAGTGGGTAGCCTATCCCTTCTCCAGTGAATCTTTCTGACCCAGGAATCAAACTGGGATCTTCTGCATTGCAGGTGGATTCTTTACCAACTGAGCCTTCAGGGAAGCCCTTTAAACTCAATATACAATAAAAAATACACAGCAAACAGCAACTTAGACATAGCTGAAGATTTAGTGAACTGGAGAACAGACCTGGAAATTATTCAGAATGGAGCACAGAGAAACAAAATGAGGAGGCATATAAAATAAAGCAGTGAAGAACATATAGAAGGCAAAATGAGATAGTACAACACACATTGGATCAAAGATTTAAAAGAAGCAATGGAGGGAACTGGGTGGAGGCAATATTAAAAGAGAGAGTCCTAGAAACTCTTCAATAAGAGACATGAATCCTTCAATTCAGGAAGACAAAGAATCACAAAGCAGGTGAATTTAAAAAAAAAAAAAAACCCATACCGACACACGTGATGATATCATAGGACACCAAAGACCAAAAATAATAATAATAATAATAATAATAATTGTGCAGGTAGTCAGAGAAAAGGAATGGCAATTAACCATCAGGTAACTACTTCACAGAACTAGGAGCCAACTAACAGTGAAACAGTAACATCTTCAACATGCTGAGAGAAAATATCTGACATCTAGACTTGAATAACCAGCAGTGCCCTCTATTTTTAAAAATAAGGACAGTTTCTTTTTTTTTTAAAGTGGTTTTACTAACAGAAGACCAATAGAAGAGTCTCTCTAAACAAGGATATACATAAAAAGAAAAGGTGATTATCCCGGAGGGAAGATCTGAGAATAAACAGAGAATAAAGGAATGATAAAATGTGGTTAAATCTAAACAAGCATTGATGTTATAAATGAACAATAAAAACATTATTTAATCTATAAGGTTACAAGAGACCTAACATAGAATTAAAATAGCTTGTTACATGGTGTAGAAGTTGAAAGAGCAGCCTTTAGACAAAACTGAATAGATCTTGTGTGTACACACTAAAATTTGTAAATTATATTCAATCATATATTTATATAGATGAACTATTTCTAGCTGGTTCCGTTAGCATCTGAAAGTTACAAATTTACACCAGACAGAAGCTGCTTACTTTAAAACTGCTCACTTTCTGTGGAATATGACTTTTAAAAATGAATAGATAATTAAAGAAGAAAACTGTTTCCCAGAGATTTTAGGTTGCTTCATAGCAATATTAATTAGGCATCTGTTGTCTTCCATACAACTGCTGCTGCTGCTAAGTTGCTTCAGTCGTGTCCGACTCTGCGACCCCATAGACGGCAGCCAACAGGCTCCCCCGTCCCTGGGATTCTCCAGGCAAGACACTGGAGTGGGTTGCCATTTCCTTCTGCAATGCATGAAAGTGAAAAGTGAAAGTGAAGTCGCTCAGTCGTGTCTGACTCTTCCCGACCCCATGGACTGCAGCCCACCAGGCTCCTCTGCCCATAGGATTTTCCAGGCAAGAGTACTGGAGTGGTGTGCCACATGCTACAACTAGGCTCTAGCATTTCTGGTTTATATGCTTTTACTATTTACCTGCCACATTCCAAGCATGAATAAAAGTAAAGATAATGCTTACTACAAATATAGTAAAGTAGCAGCTGCTCTCCTCCACAGTAAAGGTTAAGAAGTGATAAATTTAAGAAGTACTAAAATAACAATATGTGCAACTATGCAGCACATAGATTTAAAAGTTTTCCTAAGAATCAATTATTTTATGTGTTTGAAAACTCTGCTATGATTTATTTTGAAATAGAAGACCTGAAGAAAGAGCAAGATCCCTTTTTAATCGAATCAGAAACATACTCATAAGTGCACTGGAAAACTGCAAGAGATCAAACAGCAAAGAGAGAAGCATTTAGTGGCTAATTTATGAGCCCAAGTATCTGATGCAACTTAGAATTCAATCAATTCTGCCTACAAAGGACAGGGAACAGGGAAGGCAAAGTGATCAAAAGAATGAAAAATTCTCCTGGCTAGTAAAACAGAGGAACAAAAACTTCCTATTAAGAACTGTGAGGTGAGCCAAGCCATGGTGCTTTCTCCCCCCTCCTTTTGGCCAAGTCCCAGGAGAAAGAAATCAGCTCTAAAGAGACAGCCGCTGAAATTCCATGGGAATCACTTCTGTAGTTAATTCAGGAAGAGGTTAGAAAACCCAGGTGAGTCTCTCCCAGCAGAAAAGGCTTCCAAGACTCTAATTTCAAGCCCTGGAGATCAATTTTCAAGCTCTCAAGTTCACACAAGAGTGCAAGGTTCTCTCTTGGACAACACGGAGAAAGGAAGGGGGATGATGCACGCATGATGGGGGATCTTGTTAAGACAGAGGCACTGTCAGGCCGGACCGGGGCAGGAGAGGGCCCGCTGGGCTACTGAATGGCGCCCAGGTGGGGCCAGACCCAACCACACTCTGAGTAACAAGTACTGAGCCACTTTCTCCTGTGTAGACGGTACAACATACCTTTGTAGGTCCCTGCCAAGCTGTATGGAACAGAGCAGAAACTGTCCAAGTGCCCTGCAGATTCATAGTGATGAAAATTCACAATGCAAACCCATAGAAAGCACATCAAAGGTGAACCCCAAAGTGAACTAGCCTTTGGGTGACAACGCTGTGTCAGGGTAGGTTCATTTACTGTAACAAATGTCCCGTCTGGTGGGGATGTTAACGATGCGTGGGTGGTGGCAGGGAGTATATGGGAAATCTCTCTACCTTCCTCTCAATTTTGCTCACTGAATGAACCTAAAACTGTGCTTTAAAAAAATAAAATTAAATCTTGGGAATTCCCTGGTGATCCAATAGTTAGTCAGGACTTCATGCTTTCACTGCTGAGAGCCTGGGTTCAATCCCTGGTTGAGCAACTAAGATACCACAAGCTGCACAGTATGGCCCAAAACACAAAACAAATAATTAAATAATATTTTTAAAGTAAAACTTTTTTAAAACTCATGTGTGAGCTGCCTGTCTCTAGGAAGTTTCTGGTCTCATTCACACATGCATAATCTGGTATTTATCCTTTTTGAAAGTTGTATTTTTCCATCTGGAAACCTTCCCTAAATACACTAGTCAAACATGGCATAGTGGACTTTTCAAGCTGAATGGATCCTTTAAGACCTTGGCAACCCCCTCACATGGCAAATGAGGCTCAGGGTTTAAGCTGACTTGCTCAAAATAGCATCAGGGCAGAGCCAGCCTAGAAAGGCAGGTTCCTAAGCCCTCACTGGTTGAATGCTCTTCACACCGCACCAGGCTGAGGCAAATCAGCCTATTTCATTAATACTGCTAGTGAAGAAATTACATTGAAAAACATGCTAAGTTGTGTTATAAATGAATTGGAAGCACATGCCAAATTCTGTGCCCCTGAAACCTATGCCAAGGCACACTGTTTGAGCTGTGAGGCCCAACGTCCACGCAGGGCAGCTCACAGCTGCAGGCACGGGCGCTCAGAAAACAAAACATCCTCTGAGGGTTGGCCTGGAAAACCCAAGGGACGGCAACATCAAAAACCTCTGAAGAGCTTTCATCCAAACAGAACCATTACTTTTGCTTCTCTGCTCAACTGTGGAGTTTGCAAAGCAGGGTGAGTCATCTCCACTTCACGGCTATTAAGTCTGCCACAAAACAAGGGCCCGCTAGAATCTCTAGGTGTTTAAAAACAAAAGCAGTCAGATAATTAAACCAATGCCCAATGTGGCAAATCTTCAGCACCTTTTATCCTAATTCTTAGGCTGTCCTAAGAGGAATTTTAGTGCCGTTCTTAAAACCATCCTCCTCCTTTTCTTACCTTTCATTTTTCTCTCCCCGGTTTAGAAAAGAGTGTGTCTCTTCTCTTTCTTTCTCCAACCCCAACTGTCTATTAATACCTTCTACCAGCTACCACCTATCTTCTACTCTCTCCTCCAAGTGGTACTGTTTTTATTACCAAATATCTAGTAGATAAGAAATACTACTTATAAAGACATATTTATCAGGTTGCATATATATAGTAACATAAAGAGTTTATGTTACTCTAAATGGTTTATGTTAACCACGTAACATCTGACTTTTATGTGGTCTTTAGACGAACAGAAATTATCAGTTTTAATGTGGTTAAATTTATCAATCTTTTCTGTAACCATTTGAGATTTCTGTGTCTGCGTCTTAAGATGGAAAGCTTAAATCCTTCCCTAGAGTAAAAGCCATCATGATATCCTTTGAAAGCTTATAAAGCAAGAATGACACGATCAGAATAATGATCTAAANTGACCAAGACAACACCATTCATTCCTGGCTCAAGCAAAAGGCTCTGTGATGGAGCAGAGATGACAGGAAACCTGTGGGCCTGAGGCCCGCCCCAGCCCACCGCGGGCCCAGGGGCTGCCGGCCCTGAGCAACTCACCTCACATCCCTGGGTCTCGGCTCCCTTTTCTCCTCATGAGATACAAGGTTCCTGAAAATGGGTGTGAAAGTGTTGACTTCCCCTGTCCAGGCCTGACATGCAACCCTCTGCTTACTTGCCTGCTTGTGAGGGTTACTCAGTCAGGGTTCTCTGTTGTTCGCAGTGGAAGCAGCTCTGGCCACATAAGCAGGAGGGGATTCAGTGGGAAGATACACGAGAGTCTACGGAACGAACAAGGCGGCTCAGGCTCAGAACACAGTCAGGAGACAAGCGAGGCCGACAGTGAGGGAGCCTGCTAGGGTCTCTGCAAGGAGAGTCAGCTGACACCGCCCGGCCAGGACCACCACTGGCACAGCTGTCAGTGGACCCTCTGGGCCTTTGCTTCATGACTTCACTCCTGCAAAGCTCAAAGTCCAGCCAGGAGTGCCCCGCCAGCCACGCCCAGGTCACACGCCACACTGCCAGTCAACCTTGTAGCCCTTGGACCCTGACATAATACGGATTCCCCAGAAAGGGAAAGAGTGGTCCCCATACTGGGAAATGGCTACTACATCAGTAGTGGGGGCTTCAGTTTTAACTGGAAAAATAAAAGCTAATAAAAAGCACAGCACTGGCATAATACAATCCTGGTCGGAGAGGGAGACGACAGCTCCAGAACCTTCCACAGATAACAGAACTGGGTTCTGTTCTGTATCAAACTTGCTCAGCTCCCCAGAAGAAATCTGCTGTAATTAGTCACACTTCCCCTTCTTCCTCAAGAGATGGAGACACAGATAACAATTAGTGACATCACTGAAACAAGAAGAGAACGAGCAAATTCAGAAAACAACAACTGCAACCACACAATCCTGAAATAATGGGTCCATGAAGCTTTTCCACAACACACACTATTATAGTTAAAACACCAGGATAGCTTCCCATTGGGATCTAGGCCTCTCTCTCTCTCTCTCTCTGCACGATTTTCTCATTTGAGGAGGTAAGGATATTAAAATGTTGGTTTAATTCAAAGCATGCTTGAATATTTGTTGGGAGATGTTCTGTCGCACTTTATTTTTTTCCTAAATAAAATGCAATCCTCTTTTACCAACCTGGAAAGCAAGGCTGTCAGCACTTTAAGTAACCAAAACAAACTCAACTAAATACCCAATTCACTAAGAACAAAGGCGAAAAAACTCTCAGTCGGCCATCTGTTTCTAAAATGATTTAATTCAAAACACAGTCCCAGAACAACAGGGAAAAGGACACCATCAGCTTCAAGATAATCTCTCATCTCCAATTACGCTCAGAGCTGGAATGGCACACGACGTCCTGTGACTAAGCATGATAAGGCACTTCACCCCCAAACATGGGAGCCCGAGGCCATCAGTCTCTGGACAAACACACATGCCTGAAACCAAGCGACCAGGAGACACCTCTGCCTCCTGAGTGGCTCCCCTCCCAACAGTCAAGAGCTTATGCTACAGGCTCAATACCTTAATTCACCTCTAAACTGAGTTTTGACTTTATATCAAGGGAGCCAGAGGCCTAGGAGAGAGAGGGGGGGCCATGCTGGCTGGAAGTAGCAGCTTGGACAAAGGCTCCACGTCTGGACAATGTGGGGTGTGTTTGCGTAACAAACAGTAGTGGCTCCACTTGGTTGGAGAGAACACTAGGAAAGTTGGCTGAGGAGCGTGAGAATGTCAGTGAACAATGGGGGAGCCACTGGATATTTGTAGCAAAGTGGGCTTCTTATCAAAATTACCCTGCAGAAGAAAAAAAAAAAAAAAAAAACCTGGCAAAGCAGAGAGAAGCACAAATCATCAATCACACCCACATGCACACAGCCGACGGGGCAAGGAGAGAGGACTGTGTGACGGATGAGGATGCAAGAGAAGGTACAAGAGAGACCGCACAGAAGGCCAGGAGTAAAGTTAGTTACTGATGACATGGATGGGGCAGGAAATAAGAAAAGAGTCCAAAGCAATTCTGAGTCACAGATTCAACTGCCCACTACAGACTATTCCACCTGGTTATCTAATGCATGTGTGCTCAGGCATGTCCGACTCTTTGCAACCCTACAGACTGTAGACCACCAGGCTCCTCTGTCCATGGGGTTTCGCAGGCAAGAATACTGGAGAGGGTTGCCATTTCCTTCTCCAGGGGATCTTTCTGACCCAGGGATCGAACCCATGTCTCCTGCATTGGCAGACGGTTTCTTTACCATTGAGCCACCTGGGAAGCCCTGAGTATCTAATAGGCCCCTAGGAAAACCTGATCCTCCCTCTTTAGATATTAATAAGTCCTTCTCACAGTCAGGATCTTGTAATTCACTCTCAAATCCTTTGATCCCTGCCACTACTGAAGTCTGAGCCCTTAACCACTGCTTGAACATCATCAGCCTCTGTGAGGAGACAGGCTTTCCAAGGGCCTGGAGAGCAAAGGAGGCAGGGATGTTCTGACATCCTGGACACAAAACCTGCTTCCTTGCTCACCCTGAGTTTGGTTCAAGAACCAGGAGAACCCAGAGGATGCTTTAACACCTCTGATGGCAAAGAAGCGGTGTGGTGACAAGTGCTTCCTAGTGGTCACACACCACCGGTACAAAGGGTGGCGGCCCAGTAAGGATGAACACCCCCGACGTGACAATTTCCTGTTCATCACAGCCTCCCGAGAGCTGTGTGACTACCTGCTTCCCACGTGCCCCAGCCCCTAGTGCTCTGGGCCCAAGAGGAGCCATGCTAAGAAATGCTGTAATCGTCAGGAAATTCAGCCTGATCAGAAGTGTGCTCCTGCCCACGGAAATCCATCGGGGCTGTGGTCTCTCCCCACCAGCCACAACCCACCCTAAATACCTGAAGCCTCTCCTAGCACCTTCAACCCATCTGGAAGGTGTTCTAACACAGAGATCCGATCCTTCCATTTCTGTGCATCTGAGGTTTCTATAAAGCAACAAGAGAAATAATCCTTTCACAACATTCCAGTCTTAAGATCCTCCAAGGGTTCCTAACAGCCTTCGGAAATCCACAGTCCTCGGCTGTGACACAACAGCCCTCATCTTCCGGTCACATCCTGTCCTGCTGGTGTCATGTCCCTGACAACCAGCCCACACACTCCCACCATGCAACGCTTTCTCTGGCCGCCCTGCTTTTGGAAAGGCTGGCTCCTTGCCTACAAATACCCATCCCTCCTCCTTTCCCTAACTCCAATCATGCTCCCAGACGTCTTGTTCCCATCGCTTCCAGAACCTCTGTGTGCTTTTCTCATAAAACTTAAAACTGTAACATTTGGCTTACTCATCTCCCTCCCTGAGCCGATGACCAAGATGCTTGGAGGAAAAAACTGTATCGTTCACCAGTCTGTCTCCCAGGTTTAGCCCAGAGCCAGATGTGTCCATTCATCAATCATTCACTCGTAAATCCAACAAATGTCTACTGATGATGAAAGCAAAGTGCAGGGCATGAAGTATCAACCGAGACAGAAAGGTGTCCTGCTTGGGGACCTCACCGTGGAGAAGAGGAGGCAATCATTATCAACTGAGAAGACGGCTAAGGACACAGGCAGGGCTCGGGAGAATGGCGCCCGAGGCAGCGCAACCAAGAGCTGGTGTGAATGGTGCTCAGCCAGCGTGGGGAGCCGGGATGAGGCTGGGTGGAAGGCAGGGAGCCGAGTCCAGGTGGATGGAAATGCGACTCTAGCGCCCAACTGAGTCATTTGGGCCAAGGATACTGATTTGGCAATCATCTACAGAGAGATGGTAACAAACTGAAGTCAAATGACTCCATCAGGGCAGAGAGAGAGAGAGAGAGAAACAAGTCTGACCCCACACTCTACAGGGCTATGTTCATTTAAGGCATGGTGGGGGAGCCCCAGATTCTACAAATTCTACCGCCATCAGAAGAGACCACCTTTAGCAATCATTACCAGAGTGCTCTTTACATACAATTCTACAAGCCAACTCAGTCAAGCACACAAAATTATTCTCCTCCTGACTTAATTTATTTCCATTCACTGACAATCTTCCCCAAACCCCCTTTTCTGCCTGTTTATTGGTATGAACAGCCTACTGATTAGCAATTATCCATAGCGTTAACTCTCTAAGTATCTGTAATTATGACTTCTCTTGGTTTATTTGAGGGCTCCTGGGGACTTCAGGATGAGGAATAACATGAAGCTAATGTAAATACTAATTTGCCACGAAACCAACCAGACCAAATATCCAGATAAGCCAAAAGGCAGTTTTCCAAAAGCTGAGGTTCTACCAGCCTGGAGAGTTCTGTTATTTGTTTTCAGTATTTAAAGTGAATTGTTTGCTGCTGCTGCTGCTGCTAAGTCACTTCAGTCATGTCTGACTCTGTGTGACCCCATAGATGGCAGCCCACCAGGCTCCCCCGACCCTGGGATTCTCCAGGCAAGAACACTGGAGTGGGTTGCCATTGCCTTCTCCAGTGCATGAAAGTGAAAAGTGAAAGTGAAGTCGCTCAAGTCATGGCTGACTCTCACTGACCCCATGGACTGCAACCTACCAGTGTTTAAATGCTGCCGATAAACCAATTTCAGCATTTTTAACTTTTTATTATGAAATTTTCAGACATATAGAAGCTAAAAGACTTGAACACATTACCTAGTGTGAACACTAGCTTTCTGCCATGCTCACTTCATCTACCCCTCTTCACAGCTTTTTTTGTTTGTTTTTTCAGATTTTATTTGATTTTTTACTTTACAATATTGTATTGGTTTTGCCATACATCAACATGAATCCACCACGGGTGTACACATGTTCCCAATCCTGAACCCCCCTCCCATCTCCCTCCCCAACAGCTTTTTTTTTTTTAATGAAAGTAAAGCAAATCCCAGACACCATTTATTTCACTAGTATCTACTTCAGTGTCTCTGATAAGGACTTTTAAAAATCATAACCACAATCATTATTGCAGCCAACAAAATTAAAAGTAATTCCTAATATCATCTAATTATCTATCCCACACTTAGCTTTCCTTGACAGCCTCAAAATATTTTTGTATAATTGCTCTTTGCAAATCAGGACTGAACACAGGTGCACAACTGCTTAGAGCGATGTGTCTCCCAAGCCTCCTTTACTTGGTTAACAGGTCTCCCCTGCCTTTTTTCTTCTCTAAATCTCTCATTATTCACTTGCTAGAGAAAAAGGTCGGTTGTCCCTGTAAACATCCCATGTTCTACATTTAGTTGACTATATTCTCATGGTGTCATTTAACATGTTCTTCCAACCCTCAAATTTTCTATAAACTGGGTGTTACATCATGAGGCTTTATTAAATTCAGGAGCAATGTTTTTGGCAAGAATACTTTCTAGGTGGCCCACTGCATCACATCAGGAGGTGCCTGATCCCTGGCTGTCCCGCTGGGAGCGATACTAACATTCATCCCAGGCTTTAGGTGGTGACAGCCTGCTCTATCCGTCATAAAGCCCTCCATCAACATCTCACCAAACAATGAAGCAGTCAAGAAGGCCGCTGCTCACATCTGCTATTTCCTTAAGAAGGTTGAGTTTCTGAACCCTACTTACTCAAAGATATTCCTAACGCTCACAGATACAATTACAGAAAGAATAATTCTTATTTGGTATCTGAAACAATAACATATTTGTGTGTGTTTGAGAACATTTCTTAAGTCACCTAATTAGGAATTCAATACAAAGATGCTGACCCCTAGACTTCTCTTTAGAAAGATTACTTATAAATGACTGACTGTGCATGTAATACAGTAAAGTTCTAGGTCTTTCTCTCTCTCTCTCTGGAGTTCAAAGTTCCAAAAAGACAGTGAATAAAGAATCAAGAAAACCTTAGAAATTATGCCAATTATGAAAGAGCAAGGGAGGAGGAAATAGAAATGGCAGAATATCTCCCAAAGCAGTACATTTATTTTAGTCCCTTTCCAAAGGAGAGATTAATGAAGTACCAAAATAATCTTAAGACATGATGGTTAAATAGTTTCAATTTCTACTTTTTCCCAAAGCTCTTAATTAGAGTTTCTAGAAAACAGCCAAAAAGAACCTAAAATCCTTTTTTTCCCTATCCCATAGTCAGATGTTAATAAACAGTATAATACCTATGTGGATAGAAGCAGGAGATCTTGCCTCCAAAACTGGCAATGAGAGTTAAGACCACCTGAAGAACCATTTAATGACCCTGAGAAAGCCTCCATCAATAGCCAAGCCTCCCGGGACGCCTGCATTTCCCTCTTGTGCTAGAGAACTTGCAGCTCACTGAACTTCACCAGCCTGGGGCAAGCAGGAGGGGAGCAGAAGGGGCAAGCAGGAGGGGAGCGGAAGGGGCACCTGTCGCCAGGTGTGACCTCCAGGTATGATGATGAGAGTGGCAAAGAGAACTAACGCAACAACAAAAATGTTGCAATGACTGCCACTGAGTTGTATACTTAATAATCAGTGAAATGGAAACTTTTATATTATGTATATTTTACCATAGCAAAACAAAATAAAATGTTGCAATGGTCAACTGACAGGGCTACAGGCTCTTCTTAACAGTAACCACCACTCTGAACCAGCCACTGGGATCCATTATCCTTCTCACTTTACTGGTAAAGGAGATGAAGACCCAAAAGATGAAGTACCTTGGTCAAGGCCCACAGTCAGTAAGTGGTTCAGGTTTTGAACACGCATCCATCAGCTTCCAAAGCCCCTTGCTCTCTCACAACACCACACAACCTCTCTGGGTGGCTGGCGGGTGGGTATTCCCATCTCTTTCAGAATTTTCCACAGTTTGNAGGACCCAGTAATACCTGTCTCTTATACACATCTAGATGTGTATAAGAGACAGATGTTGAACTGCACTCAAAAGTTTTCAAGGCACATTTCTAGATTATCATTCTTGAATAGCTATACACAAAAATCTTCATAATTACACAGAAAACAAGAATTCTATTACATATATATATTTAAGATTTTTACATTTTTATTTATTTTTGACCGCACTGGGTCTCAGTTGCTGCACGGGTTTTCTCTAGTTGTGGAGAATGGGGTCTCCTCTCCAGCTGTGGCTTCTCTTAGTTGAGAAGCACGGGCTCTAGGGCTCGCAGGCTTCAGGAGCTGCGTGAAGCACATGGGCTCAGTAGCTGGGCTCCTAGGCTCTAGAGCACAGGCTCAACAGTTGTGGTACATGGGCTTGGTTGCTCCACGCACATGGGACCTTCCCAGATCAGGGATCAAACCCATGAATCGGCAGGTGGATTCTTTACCACTGAGCCACCAGGGAGGCCCCAAGAATTCTATATAATAAAAATGGCTTCCCAATACGTTCCTTACATCCCAATACAGCCCTATCAACTTGAAAGGCATTAAACAATATTTAAAAAGAACCATGCAGTAAAAATAACATCTCAACACTAAATCCAAAGAGGCATGAAGCTGGCTCC
This sequence comes from Neotragus pygmaeus, assembly GCA_006410875.1. NCBI lineage: Eukaryota > Metazoa > Chordata > Mammalia > Artiodactyla > Bovidae > Neotragus > Neotragus pygmaeus. The sequence goes on along the minus strand of SJYV01009011.1, from coordinate 2,074,442 downwards.
TGGCTCAGCTCTGCATCAGGACCGCAGAGGGTGCTGCCACAGGAGGACTCTGTAACTGGTAAAAAGTTGCCTAGGTCCACGGGAGCCTTCCAGAAAATGGGCTTTCCTGGGCTTTGGGATGGTAACACATTTACTCCCCTGACAACCCGGATAAACTGGAGTTTGGGCCGGAAGCAGGAAAATTCAAGCAATGAATAGAGGATCACTATCCCTGGCAACCTAGACGCAATTCCCCAGGGCCTCACACAGTAGATGCTGCTGCTGCTGCTGCTAAGTCGCTTCAGTCGTGTCCGACTCTGTGCGACCCCAGAGACGGCAGCTCCCCCGTCCCTGGGATTCTCCAGGCAAGAATACTGGATGTGGGTTGCCATTTCCTTCTCCAGTGCATGAAAGTGAATAGTGAAAGTGAAGTCGCTCAGTCGTGTCCGACTCTTAGCGACCCCATGGACTGCAGCCTACCAGGCCCCTCCGTCCATGTGACTTTCCGGGCAAGAGTGCTGGAGTGGGGTGCCATTGCCTTCTCCGCACACAGTAGATAGACAACTATAATGTGTCCCTCCAGGTTGCCATCCTCAACACTAAGAAAGAAGCACCGATACAATGACAGAGCGCCTCGTCCAGAGTGCTCACTCTGTGCCCAGACGCTTTTACAGGTCCTTCCTGATGTTCACAAAGCCCTCCAAGAAAGCTACTGCTAGTATCACTGTTGCGCCAACAAGGCAGGCAGGCTCAGAGAGTTCTAGCTTGCCCAAAGCCTGGCAAGTCAGGACTAGGATCCTGGCTGTCTGCCTCCAGCACCAACAACATTCAAAACTGTTAACCTGCATTAAGAAGACCACACATTAAGAAGACCACACCTCAATACATGGTGACTATTTAAAAGCAACACCATTGCCAAAAAGCACAAGAAAAGATGCTCCGTGTCATTAGTCATTAGGAAAACGCAAGTAAAACCACAATGAGACACCAATTCGCACCCAGTAGGATGGCCAGAATTTTTTTTAAAACAGGAAATAAAAAGAAAAAAAAAAGTCCTGGAAGATGTAGAGTAATTGTAATGCTCATATACTGCTGGTGCATCCACTATGGTAAAAAGTTTGCCGTTATGCAAAGAATCACCATGCTGCTGCTGCTGCTAAGTCCCTTCAGTTGTGTCCGATTCTGTGCGACCCCGTCCCTGGGATTCTCCAGGCAAGAACACTGGAGTGGGTTGCCATTTCCTTCTGCAGTGCATTCTTTCCTTCTCCAGGCAAGAGTACTGGAGTGGGGTGCCATCGCCTTCTCTGGAGAGTCACCATAGGACCCAGTAATACCATCCCTACGTAAATACTTAAAAACACTGGAAACCAGGTGCTCAAAACCCTGTACGGGAATGATCCCAGCTGTACTATTGACAATAGCTAACCCCTGGAAACCACTCAAACACTCATCAACAGGTGACTGGATAAACAAAGTGTAGTATATCCATACAATGCAATTTTATCCGGCCATAAAAAAGAACGAGGTACTCAAACACGCTTCAACGCAGATGAGTCTTGAAAAGGTTATGCTAAGTTGAAAGCAGCCTGACACATCCACCAAGACACATTGTGTACGATTCCATTTACATGAAATATCCAGAATCAACAAACCCAGTGAGCAAGAAAGCAGATTAGCGGTTGCCAGGGGTTGGGGGCAGGAGCAACAGAACCAGACAGTGAATGGTGGTTACACACAACACTGCAAACGTACTTAACGCCACAGAACTGCACACTTTCAAAAGGTTCACCAGTGGTAATTTCAGGCTGTGTGTGTTTTCCTACAATTGATTTATTGTTGCGCTGGGTCTTCACTGCTGCATGTGGGCTTTCTCTAGTTGCAGTGAATGGGGGCTACTCCTCATTGCAGAGGACAGCCTTCTCATTTGGGTGGCTTCCCTTGTTTCAAAACGTGGGCTCCGGGTGTACAGGCTTTAGTAGCTTCCGCGCATGGACTGGGTAGTTGTGGCTCCAAGGCTCTAGAGCTCAGGCTCAGTAGTTGCGGCTCACAGGTTTTAGTGGCTCCGCAGCATGTGGAATCTTCCCAGATTAGGGATTGAAATCGTGTCCTCTGCATTGGCAGGCAGATTCCTAGCCACTGTACCACCAAGGAAGTCTTACAATTTTTTTTTTAAGCAACCAGTCCCAGGGCTTGAATATAAAAACTCCTAGGTGCAAAGTAAGCCTTATCCCAACTTACTTTTGGTAAGCTCTCATTATTCTCAAGCTGTCTTTCCTTTCTACCAGTGCAGTGTTTCTCAGAGTGGTCCTGCTCTCAGAATCACCTGAAGACCTTTTAAGAATATGGATTTCCATGCCTCTCTCCAGACTCTCCAAGGCGGCCTGCCCCAGAGCCTCAGCATCACCTCTAAGACTCCCATCCCTGTTCTTCTAGCCAGCAAGCCAGTTACTGAAGCTTCTCAAAAGAAAAGTGTTAATCAACTTCTTTCCACCTGCTGGCCATGGATGCCTGGGTACCACCTCTGAGCTGTTAGCATCTGCTGTGTTTAACTCTCAGCTGCACTTTCCAAGCCAAGCCCCTACACCTGACAGAAGCTGACATCGGCCCCACTATTTGAAGTTCTGTTCCACTTCTGATCCACAGAGGTGGTTATCCTGTTTTTGAGACTGATGAAGTGAAGTAAAAGTCACTCAGGCATGTCCAACTCTTTGCGACCCCATGGACTGTACAGTCCATGGAATTCTCTAGGCTAGAATACTGGAGTGAGTAGCCTTTCCCTTCGCCAGGGGATGTTCCCAACCCAGGGATCGAACCCAGGTCTCCCGCATTGCAGGCAGATTCTTTACCTGCTGAGCCACAAGGGATTGCATTTAAAGCATGAACTCACACGTCTTACCCAAAGACTGATTTCTGACTATTCCCACTTCAAAACCAGACTGCTAACATGTTTTCTTCTAGGCATATTATTAATAAAATTCCTTCAAAACACAACAATTTTAACCTAAGTGGCAGTTTTAAAATGTATCCACAAGTCTAGGTCAACAGCCAGCTTGTCAAAGAACATGCTTAAGCTGGTTCCCCCTCTCTGAGCTCACTAACCCCCCTACCTCTCCCCCAGTCTCTCTCCATNCCGGACCTCTGGAGAAGGCTACCGTGGCACACCGCCCGGACCTTGGCAAAGAGGAACCACGACACAGAGCCGGGAACAGGTTGCAAGCCGAGGGCGGAACACAGGCCGGACCTCAGCACAGGGCGACTGTGGCACAAAGCCCAGACCTCGGGAGATGGTGACCACAGCACATGACCCAGTCTTTGAACAGGGGGACCGTGGCACACAGCCCAGACCTCTACAGAAGGCTACCGCGGCACACAGCCCGGACCTCGGAACAGGGCAACCGAGGCACACAGCCCGGACCTTGGCACAGAGGGACCTCAGCACAGAGCCCAGAACTCATCACAAGCTGAAGGCGGAACACAGCCTGGACCTCGGCGCAGGGCGATTGCGGCACACAGCCCAAACCACAATGAAGAGCAACCGAGGCACACAGAACTGACCTCGGGAGATGGCAACTGCGGCACACAGACCGGACATAGGCGCAGGGCAATGCGGCACACAGCCTGGACCTTGATGCAAGGCTAACCCGCCATGCAGCCCGGACCTCGGTACAAGGCTAACAAGGCACACAGCCCGAACCTCGTCGCAGGGAGACCGCGGCACACAGCCTGAACCTCAGTGAAGGGCGGCTGTGGTACAGAGCTTGGAACTCATCGCTAGCCAACAATGGAATACAGCACGGGCCTCTGAACTGGTCGACCACGGCACACAGGCTGGACCTCTGTGTGGGGTGACCATGGCACACAGCCCAGACCTCGGTGCAGGGAGACCACAGAACACAGCCCAAACGTCAGTGAAGGGAGACTGTGGCACACAGCCCAGAATTCATCACCAGGAGACTGCAGAACACGGCGTGGACCACGGCGCAGGGTGACCTCAGCACACAGCCTGAAACTCAGTTAAGGTCGACCGCAGCACACAGCCCTGAAATCTGTGCAGGGCGACAATGGCACAGAGCCTAGAACTCGTCAGTTGTGGACCGCGAAACACAGCCACNAGACTGCAGAACACGGCGTGGACCACGGCGCAGGGTGACCTCAGCACACAGCCTGAAACTCAGTTAAGGTCGACCGCAGCACACAGCCCTGAAATCTGTGCAGGGCGACAATGGCACAGAGCCTAGAACTCGTCAGTTGTGGACCGCGAAACACAGCCACGACCTCTGCACATGGCAACCATGGCACACAGCCCCGACCTCGGCGCAGGGTGACCGCAGAACACAGTGCAAACTTCAGTGAATGGCGACTGCGGCACACAGCCCGGAACTCAGTGAAGGGTGACCACATCACACAACCTGGAACTTGTCGCTAGTCGACCGGGTAACACAGTCCGGACCTCAGAGCAAGGTGGCCGTGGCACTCAGACTGAACCTCAACACAGGGCGACAGCGGAACTTAAGCCAGACCTCAGAGAAGGGCAACTGTGGCACACAGGCCGGACATCGGCTCAGTGTGACTGAGGAACAGAGCCCGGACCTCAGCACAGGGGGACCGCGGCACACAGCCCGGACCTCTGGAGCANACTTAAGCCAGACCTCAGAGAAGGGCAACTGTGGCACACAGGCCGGACATCGGCTCAGTGTGACTGAGGAACAGAGCCCGGACCTCAGCACAGGGGGACCGCGGCACACAGCCCGGACCTCTGGAGCAGGCTATGGCGGCAAACAGCCAGGAACTTGGCAAAGAGAAACCGCAGCAAGGAGCCAGGAACAGGTCGCAAGCCGAAGGCGAACACAGGCCGGAACTCGGTGCAGGGCGACCGTGGCACAGAGGCAGGTCCTTGATGCAGGGCGACTATGGCACAGAGGCCGGACCTCAGAGCAGGGCGACAGTGGCACACAGGCTGGAGCTCGGCACAGGGTGACTGTGGAACACAGGCCGGACATAGGCTCAGGACGACAGCTGCACACATCCCGGACCTCAGTGCAGGGGGACCGCAGCACATGGCCTGGACCTCAGCACAGGGCGACCACAGCACACAGCCCAGAAATCTGTGCAGGACGACAGTGGTACAGAGCCTGGAACTTGTCTCTAGTAAACTGCAAAACACAGCCAGGACCTTTGCGCAGGGTGACCACGGAAAACAGGCTGGAACTCGTCACACGGTGACCATAGCACACAGCCCGGACCTCAGCGAAGGTTGACTGAGGCACACAGCCCGAAACTCAGTGAAGGGCGACTGCGTCACACAGCCCAGAACCATCTGCTGACCGCAGAACAAAGCCTGGACGACGGAGCAGGGTGACCGTGGCACTAAGGCCAGACCTAGGCACAGGGTGTCGGTGGCACAGAGTCCGGACTTGGTCACAGGGTGACTGCGGCACACAGGTCGGACATCGGCACAGGGCCACCATGGCACACAGCCCCGACTTCTTGAGAAGGCTACCACGACAAACAGCCCAGACCTTGGCAAAGAAGAACTGCGGCACAGAGCCGTCATTAGGTCGCAAGCCGAGGGCAGAACACAGGCCGGACCTCGGCACAGTGTGAACACGGCCCACAGCCCAGACTTCGGGAGATGGTGACCTCGGTACACAGCCTGGACCTCGCAACAGGGTGACCGCGGCACACAGCCGTGACCTCTGCAGAAGGCTACCTTGGCACACAGCCCAGATCTCGGAACAGGGCGACTGTGGCACACATCCTGGACCTTGGCACAGAGGGAACATGGCAGAGAGCCCGGAACTCTTCGCAAACCAGGGTCGGAAAACAGCCTGGACTCGGTGCAGGGTGACCGTGGCACACAGCCCGAACCCAGTGAAGATCGACCAAGGCACACAGCACGGACCTCGGTGCAGGGCGACCTTGGCACACAGCACCGACCTCGGGGCATGGCGACCATGGCTCAAAGACCGGATATCGGCGCAGGGCAACTGCGACACACAGCCCGGACATCTGCGCAAGGCTACCGCAGCACACAGCAAGGAACTCTGTTCAAGGCTACCGTGGCACACAGACCGGACCTCGGCACAGGGGGACCATGGCACACAGCCCAAACTCAGTGAAAGGCGACCGCGGCACATAGCTCAAAAATCTGTGCAGGGCCACCGTGGCACAGAGCTTCGAACTCGTCACTAGCCAACTGCGGAACACAGCCCAGACATCTGAACTGGGTGACCGCGACACACAGGCCGGACCTCTGGGCAGGGCGAGCGTGGCACACAGCCTGGAAATCTGTGCAGGGTGACCGGGGTACAGAGCTCGGAACTTGTTACTAGCCGACCACGGAACACAGCCCGGACCACGGAGCAGGGCGACCATGTCAAACAGGATGGAACTCATCTCTAGCCGATGGCAGAACACAGCCCGTACCTCGGCACAGGGCGACGGCGGCACACAGGTCAGACTTCAGCGCAGGTTGACCGGGGCACACAGCATGGACCTCGGCTCAGGGTGACCACGGCACACAGCTCGAACCTCAGTGAAGGGCGACCACAGTGCAGCCCGAAAATCTGTGCAGGGCCACCGTGGCACAGAGCTTGGAACTCGTTGCTAGCCAACCACAGAACACAGCCCAGAACTCCTCACTGGATGACAGTGGCACACAGGCCAAACCTCTGCGCGGACGAGTGTGGCACACAGCCCAGACCTCAGTGCAGGGCGACCACGGCACACATCCCGGATCTGAGGATATGGCCACCGTGGCACACAGCCAGGACCTTGGTGCCAGGCTAATATGGCACACAGCCTGAACCTCGGCGCAGTGCGACCGTGGCACACAGCCTGACCCTCAGTGAAGGGTGAACGCAGCACACAGCCCAGACTTGGCCACAAGGGTACCGTGGCACACAGCCCGGAACTCGGTTCAAGGATATCAAGGCACACAGGCCGGACCTCTATGCAGGGTGACCGCGGGACACAGCATGGACTTCAGCACAGGGGACCGTGGCACTCAGCCGGGACCTCGGGACAGGGTGACTGCGGCACACTGCCCGCAACTTGGAGAAGGGCGACCGTGGCACACTGCCTGAAACACAGTGAAGGGCGACCGCGGCACACAGCCAGNACACAGCATGGACTTCAGCACAGGGGACCGTGGCACTCAGCCGGGACCTCGGGACAGGGTGACTGCGGCACACTGCCCGCAACTTGGAGAAGGGCGACCGTGGCACACTGCCTGAAACACAGTGAAGGGCGACCGCGGCACACAGCCAGTAACTCGTCGCTAGCTGACCGTGGAACAGAGCCCGGATTTCGGCACAGGGCTACCGGAGAACACATCCAGACTGAGGCACAGGCCACCGTGGCACACATCTAGGACATCGAGCAGGGCCACCGCTGCATACAGCCTGAACTTCAGTAAAGGGTGACTGCGGCACACAGCCCGGACTTCAGTGAAGGGCAACTGCAGCACACTTCCCAGACCCCCACGCAGGTGAAGGGCGACCGCGGGACAGAGCCAGTAACTAGTCGTTAGCCGACCACGGCACACATCCCGAAACTCAGTGAAGGGCGTCCACATCACACAGCCTGGAACTCGTTGCTAGCCGACCGCGGAACACAGTCCGTACCTGGGAGCAGGGTGACCGTGACACTCAGGCTGGACCTCAGCATAGGGCGACAGCGACACATAGGCCGGAACTCGACGCAGGGTGACCGTGGCACACAGGCCAGACCTTGGTGTAGGGCGACCACAGCACACAGGTCGGACCTCGGCACAGGGGGACCATGGAACACAGCCTGAACCTCTGCAGAAGGCTACCGCGGCACACAGCCCAGACCTTGGCAAAGAGGAACCGCGGCACAGAGCCGGGAACAGGTGGCAAGCCGAGGGCAGAACACAGGCCAGACCTGGGCAAAGGGCGACCGTGGAACACAGCCCATACCTGGGCAGATGGCAACCGCGGCACACAGCCTGGACCTAGGAACAGGGCGACCGCGGCACACAGCCAAGACATCTACAGAAGGCTACCTTGGCACACAGCCCGGANCAGAACACAGGCCAGACCTGGGCAAAGGGCGACCGTGGAACACAGCCCATACCTGGGCAGATGGCAACCGCGGCACACAGCCTGGACCTAGGAACAGGGCGACCGCGGCACACAGCCAAGACATCTACAGAAGGCTACCTTGGCACACAGCCCGGACCTCAGCACAAAGCTAGCCAGGCACACAGCCCGGAACTCGGTTAAAGGCTACTGAGGCACACAGTCCGGACCTCGGCGCAGGGCGACCGCGACATGTAGCGCGGACCTCGTCACAGGGCGACCACAGCACACAGCCCGGACCTCGGCAAAGGACAACCGAGGCACACAGCCTGAAACTGAGGGAAGGATGATCGCATCACACAACCCAGAACTCGTCGCTAGCCGATTGCGGAACACAGCCCCCACCTCGGCGTGGGGTGAAGGTTGCACACAGGTCGAAACTCAGCGTAGGGCGACAGCAGCACACAGGCCGGACCATGGCACAGGGCGACCGTGGCACAAAGGCTGGACCTTGGGGCACGGCGACTGCGGAACACTGGCCGGATTTTGGCTCAGGGCGACTGGGGCAAAAAGCCCGGACCTCAGCTCAGGGCGACCGCAGCACACAGCCCGAACCTCAGTGAAGAGCAACCGAGGCACACAGCATNTCCGCGAGACAGTGATGACGTGACCTGAGCAGACTGGCTTCCACGAGCACCTCCAGCTGAAGTGGGGAGATCAACTGGCTGGAGCCAGAGCAGGAACGGGGGAGAAGGGGACGCGAGCATGGACAGGGGCAGCGGCGATGGGGACAGGGCTGGAGAGACTAGGGGGCTGCTTCCTCCCCCGCCACGGCCGTCACAGCCCTTCATTCACTGAGGACTCAGTGCCCAGCTCCCGGTTCTCTCAGCTCTCCTGGCGAATCTGGCACCCACAGAGGATCCACCCAGAGCCTGCATTCACGGTCCACCCCAACAACCAATCCCTGCAGCCACACCCCACATCCGTAACCGAGACCCACACCAGTGCCGATTCACCTCTGAAACCGCCATCCCTCCAGCCCGCCTCCCACCTCGCTGCTATCTGGGATCTCCCTGGACCCCCTTTCTCAGTCCTTCTCCCCTCCTCCTCCCGTTCCTTCCTCACCCAGCCCAGACTCTGCACCGCACCACCCGACCATGTCTTCACAAATCCCCCCACTCCCCTTAGCTCTTGACCACATCTGCCCAAGACTCCCCACCCTGGCTCAAGCCAACTGCCCACCTCCCCTGGCCCCACACGGCCTGTCAGATGCTACAGGACAAAGGCTATCACGTGTGCCCTGGCAACACCATCACTATCTCCCATCGCCTCAGGCTTCACTCCCACCAGTCCCTCCAGTTCCTTCTCCCATTATTATTTCTCTCCTACACGAGCTATTTTAAGCCTGCCTGCCCAAAGGAACTTCTTCATTTTGGAGAAATATCCTTCAGTTACTTCTGTGTGCTCAGTCATGTCCAACTCTGCGAGCCTGTGGACTGGAGCCCACCAGGCTCCTCCGTCCATGGGAATTTCCAGGCAAGAGTACTGGAGTGGGTTGCCATTTCCTTCTCCAGGGGATCTTCCCGACCCAGGGATCAAACCTGGGTCTCCCACATTGTAGGCAGATGCTTTACCATCTGAAGCCACTGGGGATTCTATGCGCTTCTACTCATTCTTAAATTTTCAACCACTGCTTTACTGATTCTTCCATGACGCCTATGAACATAACCTATGGTCTATATATGTTTTCAAAATCTCCATCAACCCCGTGAAGTCACTAAGTGGCAAATCTGGTCACCTCCTGCCCTCCTTGCGTCTGTAGGGCTTCCCATTTTTCTCAAGATCCCCCAAGTCTGAGTCCACAGCCTGTACTCTCAGTAGGAGGTTTATGAGCTGAGACGGGAGTAGGGATCTAGGATGCAGGGGCTCATGAGAAAATTAACACAGTGGGTGTCCTGGGGGTGGAGATGCAGGAGGGAAGAGTTTTGTTTTTTTTTAAATAACTGAACACAATGGCCTTCAGTAGGTCACTGGGCTCGAACATCTTCAGGACAGTTAGATGGTGACACAGACATTCGGTAGAAGGACATTTGCTATGCATCCCAAGGCATCCAACCTGTGGACCTGAAACATAAGAGCTAAAGGGTACTCAGAGATCATCTCAGCGACCCCTTCTTACCCCGATGAGATAACCCAGCACAGGGTAACCTGTCCACAGTCACACAGCAAGTCATCGGCAGAGAAGAGCACACTCAGATTTGCTCACAGTTCGGTGTGCTTTCCAACAAATCATGCTGCCTAAGCACATGAAAGAGAAATCATGTCACTGCAAGCCCGCAGATGAAAGGTGGGTGGTCACAACTTGGAAACAAATTAGATCAGTGAGAACAGCATCTTTCTAGCTGGGAAAATCAACCTAGTGTAATTATAATTGCAGTAATTAGCTGCCTCTAGCACCCAGGGCACTGAGAGAAAAACCTGTGGCTCCCAGGTCCCCCGTGACTTTTCACAACCCCTGGCTGGGTTCTGTTTTCAGGATTAAATGAGGCATTTCCTGACAAAGACTGCAGCAGCTGTTCCCAAGGGGCTGGGGAGGTGAGGATTTAAAATGATGTCCTCCATGCCCTTTGATTCTCAACCCAGAGACAACCAAGCAAACGAGATAGAATCCCAAACAGTTTCAACGTCATGGTTTTAAATCAATTCTCTAATAGTGAAAAGACAAGTGCAAGATATTAAGTGGAATATCGCCCATATGCCATCAACTTTCAACTGGATCAGCAGTTCCAAAAGTCAAAGTGCCTAAAAATAAGCTGTGGACTTGTTAAAAAAGGAAGATTCCCAGTTACTAACACCAAAGATTCTAATGTAGGTGAAGGGAGAGCCGCAGAAATCTAAATTCTTAACAAGCACCCCCAAGTCCCCAAAAGATGATGATGATGCAGGGGGTCTAGGGATCACATCTTCGGAACATTTATCTAAGTCTTCATTTATAGGCTACTATACCACTCAAGAATATAGCAAATATTCAACCGAAAATGCTCTTAATAAAACAGTGCATTAAGTAAGATAAAAAGTTACCATGCCATTAGGTATACATGCAATGAAAAAACAAAATGGCAGATTTTGCTAACTAAAATAATCAAATTTCAAGACTATATAAAATTTAAAGGAAAATCCATTAGGAGGGGGAGAATATAACAAAAAGGAGGGAAAAAAACCAGTTACTATCTTTTAAAAAATATTTACATATAATGTGTTTATACATATATATTGGGCTTCCCAGGTGGCTCAGTGATAAAGAACCAGCCTGCAGATGAGGGCTGGATTCTTGGGTCAGGAAGGTCCCCTAGAAATGGCAATCCACTCCAGTATTCTTGCCTGGGAAATTCCAAGGACAGAGGAGCCTGGCGGGCTACAGTCCACAGGGTCACAAAAGAGTCAGACACGACTTAGTGACTAAACTATACGTATATATCATGGATAAAAAAGCAAAAACAGAAAATTCACAGACTGTAAATACAAAATAAACAAAAAATATTCAACTCAAAAGTAATAAAAAAGTAAAGCAATGTGTTACAAATTTAACAAGAGTTTTAAAAGTAATAACACTGGTGATGATGAAGTCAAACAGTAAACTGCATAGACTGCTTGGGGTAATTTCAGAATTACAGTTTTACGTAAGAAGCTGATTCCTTTAACAACCACCTACTGAGACATGTATTAGACACCCAGCACACCAAACAAAATATGCAAAGATCCAGGCTGGTGGATTTAGATCTAAACTATAGTCTAATTTCTTTTCTGGAAGTGTATTCTAAGAGGGAAGAAGAGCCCACACACAGAGAAACCTGGACAAAGCCTTACCTACATACCTATTCATCACAGCATTATTTATAACAGGAAAAAAAAAAGTTGGAAATAATAAAAGGATAATTGAGTAAATTATTAGGATGGAAACTGTGTTTTCAAACAATATTTCATGAATAGGGAAATGCTTAAGTTAAATATTGAGTGAAAAAAGTAAATACATAAATTCAATTTTTTTTTAATGTTAACAAAGCAAAGACAAAGTTATTTACAGAGTTGGCTATAGATTGTGGGATTAAGGATACCTGTTATCTGTACCTTCCAATAATTTTCAAAGTTTCACTTTCATAACAACTATTATCTTAACAAAGACTTACTCCTGAATAAAATGAAGAAATGGGGTACAATCTTTTCTTTTTACATCGTGGATATAGGATTCTTAAAGCACTCCATTCAAAAACAAGTCCAAAGCATTACATCTTGTTTCCACAACAGTGAACCATCAAGACCAAACTTATAAATGTTTAACCAACCAAAAAAAAAGTGGGGTGGGGGGGGCATATTCAAAATGCTGAATGAAACAGAAATAGATGAGAAATCAATAAGACACAGAAATTTACATAAAGACTGAAATATGGGGATAACTGGAGGACGGACTCCGTTTAACAAAGTTACCAAGGAAACTCAAACCTGTGGAAGGAGGAGAGAGTCTATAGGCAGCCACAGAAGGAACAAGTGCCTAACCTAGGAGACCCAGGGCAGGAGAAAGACCCAGCACTTTCCAATGCCACTCACTCTTCAGAAAGAGAACCAGCACAGCAGGGTTTGGCATAGCCTCCTCCAGCCCCACTCGAGTGGGGAAAATACGACACTCAGGACAAGAAGCCCAAGGGTCCTAGTGGCACAGAGCAAGACGTGGGCCAAACAAATGAAACACAACATCTCCTCAGGGTCACGTGCCCCTCACCATGCCCAGGTGTCCTACATTAGGAAGCCACCCTCCGCCACTATCACTCTCTCAGCCTTCCAGAGGATTGGTGCCACCTTTTAAGAGATCTTCCCTGGGAAGCTGTTTCCCTTGCTGACTCTCCTGCCCGGGGACAGCCCACGTGGGGTCTGCTCTTGCTTATGAGCTCCTTTGGGTCCCAACAGGGTCCCTGAGGACAGGCGCCGTGTCCTCCCCTTCTTCAGTTCCCATCCTATGACATAGCCTAGAAGCAGCTGTGAAACCAGAGGGGCCCAATAAACCAACCAGTGAAAGGATGAAGTCTGCTTCCGTGATGTTGGCTCTAGAGCGGAAATAAAATGACTTTCAAGTCTCCACGGTTAATGTTTGCATTGGAGGTTATGGGGAACAGGCAAAGACTAGAGAAGAGAAAATTATGGAGGGACAATACAAACAGCTCCATTTACTTTAAATTTATCAAGAGCCTTAGTATTTTTATCTGTAAAATGGGCATAACAATGCCTAACTCACAGAGTATCAGATCATGTATGTAAAATGCGGCGCTTGGCACACAGGATGCACTCAGTAAATGGAAACAATCAGTTTGCCATGTCCCATAGCAGATGAATCCATTAGTATCAGATGGGCTTTACTGCTTGACTAAAGCCAAGAGTCCACTTGATGATTACCTCTTCTCACAAAAAACCTAGGATCTCCATTTCTCTGGACACACAGGCTAGAATACACAGGAGCAAGACTGAGAGCTGAGGCACTGGGTCAAGCAACACTGTCTCTTTCAAATGCCCAAAAGAAACCAATTTTGTCCCCCTGGTTCTGCTGTGGCTCCCTGAGCAGGGTTCCACCCAGCTATGGGAAAGCTATGAGGTGGTCTCAGGTGTGCCTAAATTCACAGGTTAAGTGCCATGAGGCAAATGTAAAACAGAGGACTCTGCACCAACTAGCCTGTGACCTTGAGCAAGTCAGTTATGTGTCAATTTCTTCTTCAGTAAGAGGAGCAGTTCCAGTCTGTGATCCCTCAAGTCCCTTCCTGTGCTTTTGTGTCCCATCCTCTACGTGGCACTGGTTATAATTCCGACAGTGAGGTCCAGGGACACCTTCAAACGTGTTCCATTTCCTCCCAGAGCCACTTGGCGGTCCCCTGGCACTGCTCCCACCAGAAGGGAGGCTTTGGAGCTGCTTCCACAGCTTTCTGGTTTTGTTCAGCTTGCAGCCGCTCTGCACACTGCTCACTCCACCTTTTCTGCCCCCAAAGTGGTCGTGCGTGTGCGCGCTTGTGTGTGTGTCTGTGTGTGCACGCGCACAAGCACACACTGGGGCAGTCACCGGCTTGCATCATGTCAGCTCAGAAATGGTTTGCAGACCATCCTGCGTGTATGCTCAGGGTGGACAAGTAAACATTTCAGAGGAGCAATATGAATTAAATCATTTCCTCAACAACAAAACCCGCCCACATGCTTCTTCATAAATCATGCCTCTTAATTCCACGCTAACAGTCAGTAAACTGCCTCTATTATAAACAACCCTTACTCTTTTCATGCCCTGACACTTAATCACAATATTTTCAATAGTACTCTATTGTATTAATGCCTTTGCAGAAGTGACAGCAATAGCTATTTCCCTGGAAAGATCCATGGCCAGGGCTCTTTCCAAGAGATATTCTTTGAATGTTCTTTGTGTCCTGGTGCACTGGGGGACACGGCCAGCTGCCTGCATCTGGGGGACGCAGGGCCACCCAGAGTAATGCAACACTGTTTTAAAGCACACACACCGAATGTACCCTTTAGCCCTGACCATCAAGTATTTCCCCAAATTTGCTGTAACCAAATTCATACAGCCATGCATAAATACAATTCCAGTGCCTGCATTTTGCGGGGGGAAAAAAAAGACACATTCTGAGATGAAGCCGCCAGACCAGCCTCGGGCTCCGTGGATAGCAGAATAAGCTTTGCAGACTTTTGGCAAGATTGGCCAGAATCTGCTTGCTTTTTCGTATTATTCTCTCCGTGCCTTTATCTGCTGGGCCCAACGAGAATTGAAAAGCACCTCCAGAAAGGAGGGCGAGGGAGCGGAGGAGAATAAAAGAGGATGGGCGGGGAAAGCCAGATTTTGAAAAGAGCAGCGATAAAGGAAAGGCAGGGTCGCGCCGGAGGGTCTCCGCGGAGCTTACCTGGGGCGCACGAGGTCGGCCGGGCCAGCAGCAGCAGCCAGAGGCCGGGGAGCAGNTGAACTGAACTGAACTGAACTGATAGTACAATAATATTATATCATTTGCATTTTTAACACAAGCATAATGCTTTTGTATTTTAACTAAAATCTCTGTGTGTTTAAGTGGAAATTAGAAAACAGATGAGCACACGCATTTCTGGGAGATAGTAAAGGATAGGGAAGCCTGGCATGCTGCAGTTCATGGGATCGCAAAAAGCTGAACACGACTTAGTGACTGAACAACACCACCACCACTCTGGATGTTAAATCAGCTGATGAAATATGAGGAAAGAAAAGAATAAAAGATGATTCAGAGGTTTTGAGGTCATATCTGCAAGGGTAAGCCAAAGGAAGCCAGTGGAAAGACTGGGATGGGGGAAGAAGGTTGGGAGCTAAATTCGAGAAGCTGGGTTAGCACCCACTGCTAACAGGGAATGATGTCAGCACAAGCAGTGGGTGGTGAAGGTGAGCCTCAGGCTTAGGGGATTAGGCCAGTAGGGTTAAAAGTACACACATGGAAATCATTTGCACAGAAGTATTAGCTAAAGATGTGAAAGTAAATGACTATGCCTGAGAAGAGGGGAAAGCAGAGAAGAGGGCTGAAGATCTTCAGAAAGACCTTCATTTCGGAAAAACTAAAAAGGAGGTTACAATAAAAGCAGAGAAAGACTCTAGCAAAAACTGAGGAGAACGAAGGAAATGTGACATCACCAAGGGCTTGGAGGACTGTTTCAGAAGGGTATGGTCAATGTCAGGCATGATAAGAATTGAGATCTTTTTGGACTTGATCAGTCAGTTCAGTCGCTCAGTCATGTCTGACTCTTTGCGACCCCATGAATCGTAGCACACCAGGCCTCCCTGTCCTCACTAACTCCCGGAGTTCACTCAGACTCAAGTCCATCGACTCCGTGATGACATCCAGCCATCTCATCCTCTGTCATCCCCCTCTTCTCCTGCCCCCAATCCCTCCCAGCATCAAAGTCTTTTCCAGTGGGTCAACTCCTTGCATGAAGTGGCCAAAGTACTGGAGTTTCAGCTTTAGCATCATTCCTTCCAAAGAAATCCCAGGGCTGATCTCCTTCAGAATGGACTGGTTGGATCTCCTTGCAGTCCAAGGGACTCAAGAGTCTTCTCCAACACCACAGTTCAAAAGTATCAATGATGTGGTCATTAAAAGGAGATGCTGAAATGGGGATGGAGGAGGGTAATAACAAGGGTAACTAAAAGAATGAACTGATTGGAAAACACTGGAGGCTACAGAGAATGGTATCAGCAGGGTTGAAATATGTTTTAGGTTAGATAAGCCTGAACATCTCTGTAGATAGAAGAGAAGGTATCGAAAACAGTGAGAAAATAAAATGCAAGGGAAAATACTTTGAATGACATTATAATTATGGATATATGTTTCTATGGTGCTGTGCTGTGCTTAGTTGCTCAGTCGTGTCTGACTCTTTGCGACTCCATGGACTGGAGCCTGGCAGGCTCCTTGGTTCATGAGATCCTCCAGGTAAGAATACTGGAGTGGGTAGCCATACCCTCCTCCAGGTGATCTTCCCAATGCAGGGATCAAACCCAGTTCTCCTGCAATACAAGTGGATTCTTTACCAGCTGAGCTAATGGGGAAGCTCATATGTTTTTATACTTTTGTCCAAATCCATAGAATGTATAATACTACTCACTTTAAAGTGAACCCAAAGATGAACTGGGGGCTTTGGTTGATTATGATGTGTCAATACAGTTCATTCTTGATTTTTTTAAAAATGTACCACCTGGTTGATAATGGCTATGTGTTCCAGTAGAGGGGGTATATGAGGAATTTCTGTACCTTCTTGTCATTTTTGTTGTGAACCTAAAACTGCTTTTTTAAAAAGTCTCAAAATAATTAACACTCAGAGTAGACATTTTTGGCAAAACTTTTGTTTCACTTTTACTTATGTGTATGCATTATATGTGTGTGTGTGTGTGTTTGTTGGATTGTAATGTAAAATTGATCTCTTAGGTCAAAAATTTTGCAGTTTATTTTGCTGTAGTTAAATTATATTGGCAAATAAAAGCACAAATTAACCTCAAAAAATACAAGGGAAGGATAATTGATATAAATTCTCAAAATTCAGAGGCAATGGAATTAAGAGAAGCATGTAATTCTCTTGAAAAATAGAGCCAAAAATAGCACCCACTCCAGTATTCTGGCCTGAGAAATTCCATGGACAGAGGAGCCTGGTGGGCTACAGTCCGTGGGGTCACAAAAGAGTCAGACATGACTTAGTGACTAAACAACAACACAGATTTTTCAGTTTCTGTTATGTGAATACTGTAAGAAGCTAAATAATTAAAAGCATTATTTGTGATTTTTTTAAAAATGAAAGGAAGAGCCAGCAACCCCTGTCCAGTATCAGGAGAGTGGCTTGATATAATTACATTACAGTAACAAGAGGCGATGTTATCCTTCTCCTACAAGAACTGTGAGGAAACTAAAGACGTGTTTGGGTTATGATGCTAAATGGAGAAAAACTAAATATAAAGTGGTTTATGACATGATGTAAAATAATGAGTATGACTGGAAAGGAATGGTGTAATACTTAAAATTGTTGTATTAAGGTGATGGGATTAAGAGTGTTCTACCATTTGAGCCACCAGGGAAGTCCATTCTCTCTTTAGATGTTGTCATATTTGTGTTTTCAATAAAAAAGTGTTGAAAAGGGTCTTCCTCCAAGAGAGGAGAGGAAAGGACAGATAAAGATGAGTTCAGATGAAGGGTTTGGTGGTCTTTAACATGATTTCTCCCTTTCCAACGCTTTAAGTCTCAGTGTTACATGGCAGGTTTGGGACTATAAATTTGGGTTTTTGTTTTTGAAAACCCAAACAGTTAAGACTCCACACTTACACGGCAGGGGGTGAGAGTTCGATCTCTGGTGGGAGTAGGGGTGGGGACACTAAGATTCCACATGCCTGAGCAGTGTGGCCAGAAAGTTTTTCTGAACAAAAAGGAGAGCGGGTGTTGCAGAGAAAGCAAGGGTAGGAAGACAAGGCAAAGAAAGGTAAGGTAGAAATCCTAAAGACAAGAAGGTAGAAATGAGTGGAATGTGGGCACAGGATGGGACACTTGCTAACTGGAGGAAGAGCTCTTTAGAGGAATTTGGGGAGAAGAACAAATAGGTATGGTCAGATTGCAGCAAGCAGAGTTTAGACCTGCCATGGTCTAAACCAAACAACTACCTAAATTGACCTCAGTCTCTAGGAAAGACCTCCTGCCCATCCAAAACAAAGCCAGTGGAGAAAGAGATCCTCCAAGTGCCGGTGACCAAGAGTACAAGGTTTAAAACCAGGATCCTGGTCTCAGATGGATTGAGCCAGGGACTTCTGTCTCTCTCGCACCGTTTGTTGGCCATAACGACAATAAGAATGTTCCTGAAGCAAGCTTCCCAGCCTCACCTCCCTGTCTGTTGCAGTTTCCCATACCTCCTTCCCCAGTCCCCTCCCCACAGCACACAAATGGCCACAGATCAACCAGCTCAATCCTCTGCCCACACCCTCCTCGGCCGTTTCCCACTATAGCCCCAAACCCACAGGCAGCTCCCCTAAGATGTGCCAAAAAAAAAACCCATAGGAGAACCGTAGCAGCAGTTGGTGAAAGCTGTTTTTAGAATCACCCTCTTTCTCTGGCATTCTACTAACTCCAACTCACATATGACTGGGTTCTAGAACTCATCGACTCTGGCTCCACTTCAGAGAAGGAGAGTGATGATCACTCAGTTCCCTTCCTTGTTCTTCCATCTGGACCTGAGTGAGAATCAATGACCTGAGTAAGGAAAGCCAAACCCACTCTGTCGATCTGTCCTAATCTCCCTGCTTTTCTAAAAAACTCTGCTCACGCACATCCCTAGATGGATACCCTTCCTAGGAGAGATCTCTGCTCTTGGGCTGTATCCTTCATTTCTCCACTCATTGGTCCTTAATCTCCCCAACCCGGATCTGTTGCCCTCCCTCTCTGTTCCCACAGCCCCTGGGATACCTCGGTCAGGGCACTGACCATGTGGAGTAAATCTACATGTGTCTGCTAGTTCTTCAAGGGCAGAGACCAGCTCATTTCCACCTCTTTCATTCCTGGATGCCTATCATTGCACTTGGCAGGTTGTAGGGCTCAGTTAATACTTGGATGTACAAGAACTAAGTTCCAAGCTCACCCTTCCCTGCCCCCCATGAACAGTTAACCTAAAAAATTAATTAGGAGAGCATGAATTTGTCCATGGTCCTTGGGTACCAGGGCCAGGAAAATGTACAAGGGCATCTTCTTATCCAACTTTACACAGAGTAATTTCTCAGACTTCAAAGTATATCAAGAAATGCTGGGGACTTCCCTGGTGGTAGAGTGGATGGAAACCCACCTGCCAATGAGGGGACACAGGTTTGATCCCTGGTCTGGGAAGATTCCACATGCCTCAGAGCAACTAAGCCCATGCACCACAACTACTGAGCCCAAACTCTAGAGCAGAGAAGCCACAGCGATGGAGTCTGCATGCTGCAACTACCGAAGCCCATGGGCCTAAAGCCTGTGCTTCACAACAAGAGAATCTATTGCAATGAGAAGCCCATGCATTGCAATAAAGGGCAGTCCCCGCTCGCTGCGACTAGAGAAAGCCCATGCAATGAAGACCCAGCACAACCAAAAATAAATAGAATTTTAAGAAGGAAAGAAATGCTGGATTCCTCTTCTCTACACTATGAACCATCAACCAGTGATTGCTTAAAAAACATAAAAGGTCACTTAAGACATGACATTAGCTTGGCCTTGTGTAGAGTTTGGTAAGCTACAGTCATTGGCATCAGCAAAAGCTTATTAATTATAGTGAATGACTATAAAAGCCCTTCACAGAAAAAGAGAAAGAACATAATCTCTGCCCTTTAGGCGATGACAATCTCCAAACAATGAAATATGCTTACAAAATTTGAATTTCATAGGCTCTGGTGAAAATTGTGAGAAGCTGGATGATAAAATTATCCGCCCACAAACAGCTGTGTGTAGAACTCCTCCACCATTTAAAAGAGCAAATTAAGAATTTCCTAGGCCAGTGCTGTCAAGAAGAACTTTATGGGATGATGGAACTGTTCTATAAATCTGTTCTGTCCAGTGAAGAAGCTGCTATGAGCATCCAAAGTGTGACTAAGGAGCTGAATTTTTAATGTTATTTCAGTTTAATGAATTTAAAGTTGAATATCTATGTGGCCACCATATTGATGGAACAGCTCCATCATGAAAACAAAGTACAACTGCTGTGTGATAAGTTGAGTATAGAAACTGCCAACTTATAACTCACTTTTCAGATTCGCTAATAAATCCTAGACGTGATCCATGATGGGCTTTCCTGGTGACTCAGATGGTAGAGAATCTGCCTGCAATGCCAGAGACCTGGGTTCGATCCCTGAGTTGGGAAGACCCCTTGGAGGAGGGAATGGAAACCCACTCCAGTATTCTTGCTTGGAAAAGGAGCAGAGGAGCCTGATTGACTACAGTCCATGGGATCACAAAGAGTTGGACATGACTAATCACAACACAGCACATGATATACACTATTTTTTGTCTTCCCTGGTATCTCAGTTGGTAAAGAATTCACCTGCACTGCAGAAGACCCTGGTTCGATTCCTGGGTTGGGACGATCCCCTGGAGAAGGGAACAGCTACCCACTCCAGTATTCTGGGCTGGAGAATTCATCCATGGGTTCACAAAAAGTCAAACACAACTGAGCAACTTTCATTTTCACTGGTCCACGATGGGTATTTGACATTTATGGCAAACACCACTTTCTGTACATTAGTTTCTTCATCTGAAAAATGGGAATAATCATAAAAGCAAAGTGAAGAGGAGCTAAAAAACCTCTTGATGAAAGTGAAAGAGGAGAATGAAAAAGTTGGCTTAAAGCTCAACATTCAGAAAACGAAGATCATGGCATCTGGTCCTATCACTTCATGGGAAATAGATGGGGAAACCATGGAAACAGTGTCAGACTTTATTTTGGGGGGCTCCAAAATCACTGCAGATGGTGACTGCAGACATGAAATTAAAAGATGCTTACTCCTTGGAAGGAAAGTTATGACCAACCTAGATAGCATATTCAAAAGCAGAGACATTACTTTGCCGACTAAGGTCCGTCTAGTCAAGGCTCTGGTTTTTCCAGTGGTCATGTATGGATGTGAGAGTTGGACTGTGAAGAATGCTGAGCGCTGAAGAATTGATGATTCTGAACTGTGGTGTTGGAGAAGACTCTTGAGAGTCCCTTGGACGTCAAGGAGATCCAACCAGTCCATTCTGAAGGAGATCAGCCCTGGGAATTCTTTGGAAGGAATGATGCTAAAGCTAAAACTCCAGTACTTTGGCCACCTCATGCAAAGAGTTGACTCATTGGAAAAGACTCTGATGCTGGGAGGGATATGGGGCAGGAGAAGAAGGGGATGACCGAGGATGAGATGGCTGGCTGGCATCACTGACACGATGGACGTGAGTCTGAGTGAACTCCAGGAGTTGGTGATGGACAGGGAGGCCTGGCGTGCTGCGATTCACGGGGTTGCAAAGACTCAGACACGACCGAGTGACTGAACTGAACTGAGGGGTCCCATGAGAGCAGCGATTGTGTTTATTTTGCTCACAATTGTTTCCAGTAAAATGCCCAGCACATAATATATGCTCAGTTAAACACTGCAGAAGGAAGACCTTCGGGGACATCCTACCTGGTCATTTGAACCGAACAAGGCAGGAGTTATTTCACTTCCTTTTTTTCTCACGGAGGTGAAAACTAAAGCCTGGAGCGACTGAAAACTCTTCCCAGGGGCCCATAGCTTTTCAGAGGGTCTCCAGTGTGTCACTTTCCACGCAAAAGGAGAATCAGCAAGAGTTTTAGTATGGAAACTCCAGGGTATCCTCTTTGAAGGCTTTGGGTCCACTGCAGAAAAAAAATGAGGAAATGTACTAGTGTGAATTTTTTTACTAAGTGCTAGAGAGCAAGAAACGCCATTATTTTAGTATGTTTCTAAATTAAATTAGACACTGAAATGTCAGCTACCTGGGTGGAGGGAAATCAGAAATCAGGCGTTAGTAGCAGGCCCTCCTCCAGTTCACTGGCTTATTTAAGAATCCTACACGAAACTTTCAGTTCAGATGTAGTATTTTTAGCTTGCAAGTTTTTATTGGTTCGTTTTTAGATCTTAATTTTTTTTCTCAGTTTCTTTTATGTTCATGCTTACTTTTCCATTCTTGGTATAAATAAAATAGTTGTTTTTAAGTAAGAAAAAAAAAAAAGGAATCCTAGAGGAGCTGAGAGCCAGGAAGTAGATTCGGGGCGTGCAGGAAACTGTCCCTTGTCCAGGATGCCTGCCACCTTTACCATTGGGATACCCAGTGCCCCTTCTGGTGTCAGATGATTTGAGGGTACCATCTAGGGTACCCATATTCCTGCCTGGAAAATCCCCATGGACAGAGAAGCCTGGTCGGGCTATAGTCCATGGGGTTGCAAAGAGTCAGACACAACTCAGCGACTTCATTTTCTTTCTTTCTTTTCTTTTCTGGGGATTTGATTGCTCCAGAGGGTCTGCCAAGCTCTCCCCTAAGGGGCTCAGCCTGATCACAAGCTCAACACAGGGGGTCCCTGACCACTGTTCTCCAGCTGCTCCAGAAATTCATCTTTCTTTCCCCCAAATTGTCACCTTCAGAAAGCCCTTAAGAGAATGTTGTTCCCTCTTCCTGCCAGGGTTTTTATGAGGGGGACTCAAGCTTTGCATGGATTCAAGTGCTGTGGCACAGGCTGTGGGTAGATAGACCACCCTGGTAGACCACCCATCCTGGCTCAGATGTTTCTAGTGGAGTATCAACCAAGATGTTGTAGAAACACTCACAGATTGACCACATACCAAGAGGTGAAGGACTCGGACACAAAATCCGCTTGAGAGTCCTGGTTTTGCTGTGAGCCAGAGGTCTTGTGTGGGGTCGTCTTCAGTGGGGATGAAGGGTGAGTTAGGATGAAGGTAACGGGACTTGGGGCAGCCACTGTGCCTTGAGGAGTGAGATTCTGCTGCTTGGGGAGCCTCGGCTGTGAGCATCAAGGTCCATGCTCATGACGGCAGTGTTTCTTACTTTTTCAGCATGTGTGGGATTTGGCTTGGGAGCTTTAGCTGCCTCACTTGTTCTAACCCTCACTGCCTTCTGGACTGGGTGTGGTTATGATGCTTTCTCTGTAGAAGGGACTGAAGCTCAGAGAGATGAGAAAACTCCTGGGGTCACCAAGTCAGCGCAGAGCCAGGATCAGAACACATAGCAGTCCTGTGCTACCCACAACTGCCCACTACCTCCCAGGATCTCGGTGGGTTTGGGGGCTACCCAGTGAGGCTCTGAAATTCATATCCTGGCTCCAACACATCTGAGAGTCCTCACTCTCTTGTCGATGAGAAGTCTAGACTCACAGTCAATACGTGTGAGCCCCTGGGATGGTGTGTCTGACGCTTGGCGAGAGATGAATGGAGATGCCGTGAACCCTATCTTCAAATCTGGTCTAGAACAGACTGCCCGCTCTGCGGCTGGACAGGAAGGAAGCTGTTTTGTTTGCTGGTAGGATTGAGGAGAGGAGACTGTGCTTTAATTAGCCAGCTTATCAGTTACTTCTCTCCCCCTTCTCCTTAGAGTTTGGGAATAGCCCAACCCACATGTCCTGACCTGGGGTGCGTGTGTGCTCCATCGCTCAGTGGTGTCCGACTCTTTGCGACCCCATGGACTATAGCCTGCCAGGCTCCCCTGTCCACGGGATTCCCTTGGTAAGCATACTGGAGTGGGTTGCCATGCCCTCCTCTGGGGGATCGTCACAACTCAGGGATAGAACCCGCGTCTCTTAAGTCTTCTGAATTGGCAGGTGGGTTCTTTACCACTAGCGCCACCTGGGAAGCCCCCTGACGTGGCACCATGCAATAAAAAGCACACGGAAGCCCCGAGGTGGAGGCATCTGCAGTGTAGGAGCTGATGCCTCTGGCTGCTGCCTGAAGATCTCTAATTCTCTCAGGGAAGAGCTTTCTTGCGCAGGAGGCGGACCATGAGCAGTTTCAAAAAATCATGCATTCCCGGGTACCGTCGTCAGCCAGTAACAAGGGACAGGGAGACGATGAAACAGTGTGTGGGAATGGGACCTGGTGCAGGCGGTCAGAAAGCCTGATAGGAAATACCTGCGCTGGGGAAGGTGTGCATTCCAAGTGGAAGAAACAGGAAGTGCAAAGGGCCGGAGGCAGGAGTTCCTGAAACAGACAGGAGGCAAGGAGGTGGGTGGTCAGACAGCCCTCTGATGGACGTCCCCCTGCCCCCCACCGCTTACAGACATGCGTCATATATCCATCACTTCTTCAGACACTTTGGTTTCTCTCACCGTCTTTCCTCTCCTTAACAAATCCCCTGCCTTCCTGGGAGACTAGAAATTGAGGTTTCTGGCTCCTTTTTACTCTCTGTTTCTGAGGGGGCTCCTCCACCTGGCAGCACCGGGATGCACCTGCCTATTGCATTCTTCATGAAGGAAATGAAAACCGAAGTCGCTTTTAAAATTTGCTAGAAGTACCTGTTGTAATTACCTTGCCACCCGTAACGGGAGTTTATGTAATTATTAGTTTGAATGGCTGTGCTCATTACGGTACAAATTTTTAATTTGGAAATGCATCAACCAGATTCTTGATTGGATTCCCTTCTGACCGTGAAGCTGAGGACATATGTTCATACATTTTCATGGCTGCAACTCGTGGGTGAGAACCACTGCTGCTCAGAAGGGGCAGGCATAGAAGGGTGACGGGCAGGGGGATGGCAGGCTTGGCAAGACCCATGTTTCCAAGGCAGGGTGGGTCAATGGAAGAAAGCAGTGGCACCCCTCTCCTTAATGTGCTGGCAGAGAGCAGCCTCTGTTTGCCATGGGCTTCCTTGGTGGCTCAGTGGTGAAGAATCCTCCTGCCAGTGCAGGAGACAGAGGTTCGATCCCTGTGTCGGGAAGATCCCCTGGAGAAGGGCGTGGCAACCCACTGCCGTATTCTTGCCTGGAGAATCCCATGAACAGAAGAGCCTGGTGGGCTACAGTCCATGAAGTCGCAGAGAGTCACAACTGAGCATGCATGCAAGGGATACAAGAAATGTATTGTTAAGAGTCACTTGCTTTTGAGTTTTACAAAGCCATATTTTGGGGGTTTATATTTATCTAATATTGTATTCCTTATAGGAATCAATACTAATACATGCAGCAGTAAGTGATCCGTTCTCACTGCCACACAGTGTCCTGTGGCATGGCCCTCCTGTGGTTCATGTAGCCCTTCTTCCACAGATCCACACATGTGTCTTCATGTGACAGCATAGTGTGCGTGTCCCATGCACACATGTGAGTTTCTCTGGGGCATGGCTTCCTTCCCTACCTGCCCATTAGAATCACCTAAAATGCTTGGTGAAAATACAGCATTATCAGGGCCTTGGCCACTGAGAATTATATATACAGTAGGTCTGTGATGGGGAATCTTTTGTTTGTTGGTTTTGGTTTATTTGGGCAAGCACTCCAGATATTCATATTATCGTTGGGGAATTTTTGGAAAAGGAGTGGCAGCAGTTCTCAACCAGGCTGCTTAGCAAAAGTACCCATGACCTGGCTCTGACCCCGTGGATTCTGGTTTAACAGGTCAGGGGATAGCTGTATTTTAAAAGCGTATCACGGTATTATGATATATGTGGTGAGACCAAGTACCCTGGGACAGTGTTTCTTACTTGAAGGGGGATATTTTCCCCCTCAGGGCCTTCCCAGGTGGTGCTAGTGGTAAAGAACCTGCCTGCCAGTGTAGGAGATGTGAGCAATGCAGGTTCAATCCCTGGGTCGGGAAGATGCCCTGGAGGAGGCATGGTAACCCTCCCCAGTATTCTTACCCGGAGAATCCCATGGACAAAGGAGCTTAGCTGGCGATAGCCCATGGTGTTGCAAACAGTCAGACATGACTGAAGTGACTTGGCACGCACATACGTAGGGTCACCATGCAAAATATAAAGTGCTCAGTTGAAGCTGCCTTATATTTTTATAAACGTCTATTTGACTGCCTCAGGTCTTGGTTCCATCATGAGGGACCTTTGGTTGCGATGCACTGACTCTCTGGTTGTGTCATGTGGGCCCCAGAGCACGTGGGCTCAGTAGAGGCGGCACGTGGGATCTCAGTTCTCCCACTAGGGATCAAACCTGCAGCCCCTGCATTGCAAGATGGGTCCATAACCACTGGCCCACCAGGGAAGTCCCGAAGTTGATTTTTGGATGACGGTTTTTTAGCGTGTATCTTAAAAATGGTATGTTGTAGTTGTTTAGTTGCTAAATCATGTACAACTCTTTGAGACTCCAAGGACGGCAGCCTGCCAGGCTCCTCTGTCTGTGGAATTTCTCAGGCAAGAATACAGGAGTGGGTTGCCATTTCCTCCTCCAGGGGATCTTCCCGACCCAGGAACTGAACCTGCATCTCTTGCATTGGCAGGCAGATTCTTTACCACTGAGCCACCTGGGAGGCCCAAAGATTGTATAAGTATACTTACATGGAAAATGGTATGTTGTTTATTTGAAATACAAATTTAAGTGGGCATAATGTATTTTTATTTACCATAGCCATACCCTGGTGGTGGGGGACAGCTGGGAAGGTCTAGAAATATCTTCCCTTGTCACAACTGGGGTGGTCTTTGTTGCCAGCATCTAGCGGGAGGAGACCAGTAAAAGCTCCCAAATATCCCATGAGGCACGTCCTCCCACCACAAAGAGTTACACAGCCCAGGTGTCAGCAGTGCCGAAATGGAGAAACTACAGTCTAGTGGATATTTCTGTTTTAATTTAATATTTCAGTCATACCTGGCTGGCCAGGGTCTAGGGGAGGGAAGGGGCTTCCTGGACTTAGGACAGGTCCCTCTCCTTTGGGCTGAACCCACATCAAGAGAGATGGGACCGGCCCCTCTGGTCCAACTCAGACCAGGCTGGGGCAGGGAGTGAGCTGGAGTGAGCAGGTGGTGCCAGGGCTCCTTGTTCACACCACGGCCGGACACTGCTGGGAGAGACACATTTAACCCAGCAGAAAATTATCTTGGGGAAGGTACAAAACAGGGAGATTTTTCATCCTAATTTCACAGATGCTGGCAGTGCCCTTGTGTGGCATCTCGGGCCCTCCATTATTAAAACTGTTCTTAATTAAAGTGGTTTATGCCCTTCCAAAGGGCCAGGCCAGAAAGGCTGTTGTTTCTGTGGTTCTCAGCAGAGTTTTTCAGCTTTGAGAGATGCGACGAAGACTCACAGGAGTTGGCAGGGCAGTCAGTAACACCCCTCAGCTCTCAGCAAGCCCTCGATTGTGTGTGCACAAGCTATTATTTAATCTCCACAAGCCGGAACTCGGCCAAACTGCACAGGCTGCATTTAAAATGCTTCCTTCATTCACCCACCCTGTAGCCTCATAGCTTCTTAGCCAAGATTTCCAGAAAGTTGTGGCAGAAGAGAGCATTCCCAGGACTGAGGGTGGACTGACTAACNCTCCTGCCCCCAATCCCTCCCAGCATCAAAGACTTTTCCAATGAGTCAACTCTTTGCATGAGGTAGCCAGAATACTGGAGTTTCAGCCTCAGCATCATTCCTTTGCTAACTGCCAATTCAGATTTCAAGGGGGTTAGAAATATAGGAGTATGTGGCAGCTGAGAATGGCACCCATAATTAACACTTTGTGTACTGTGCTGCGGGCACTTGTCTGGCCGAATGGACTCTGGGATCTGTGAGTTGGACACTGGGTGAATGTTCCCCTCTAGCAGGCTGGCTCTGTCTTCTGTCTGGGAGAATGCCTGGGAGATGCCATCTGCTCTGCCTCTCTAGAGGACTCGGGGTCAGGCCTTGTAGGGGTAGGAGGGGAGAGTTAGTCTCTGGCAGGATGCTGGAGTGAAAGGAGCCCAAAAGGGGGCCTGAAACCTCTTTTCATTTATTTGGCTGCATTGGGTCTTAGTGGCAGCACGTGAGATCTTGTTGCATCACGCAGGCTTAGTGGTTGTAGCTAGTGAGCTTTGTTCTCCCCTGCATTGCAAGCTGGGTTCTTAACCACTGGACCACTGGGGAAGTCCCCTGAAATCTCTTAAAGCCCTGCCTGGGCCACTGTCTAGCCATCTGACCTTGGACGTGTTATTTTCCTTTTTTGGGCTGTTNTTTGTTCTCCCCTGCATTGCAAGCTGGGTTCTTAACCACTGGACCACTGGGGAAGTCCCCTGAAATCTCTTAAAGCCCTGCCTGGGCCACTGTCTAGCCATCTGACCTTGGACGTGTTATTTTCCTTTTTTGGGCTGTTAGTTGGCTCTGGCTGCTATAACAGAGTACCACAGAGTGGGTGGCTTAGAACAACAGAAATGTGCTGTTTTGCAGTGCTGGGAGCCAGAGATTTGAAATCAAGATGTCAGCAAAGCCATGCACCTTTTGAAACCCGAGAGAGTGTCCCTCCTGGCTTCTTTCAGCTTATGGTATCTCTGGACATTCCTTGGCTTTTATAACGTAACTACAACATTCACATGGCATTCCGCCTGTCTCTTTACACCACCTTCCCTCTGTGTGTGTCTGTCCTTGTGTCCAAAGGTCCCCCTTCTGAGAGGACACACCTGTCATAGTGGTTGAGGACCCACCTTAATGACCTCATTTGAACTTGAATACTTCGGTAAAGGCTCCTTTCCAAAGAAGGTCACCAAATGAGGTCCAGATAACACCTGCTGAGAGTTACAGGTTGAATATAGCTTTATGAGGGGTCATAGTTCTGCCTGGAACATGGGACTCAGTCTGCTTGGCCTGTGTAGTGGAGGTTGAAGCAGGCCCCTCCACCATGGACCTTTGTTGATCCTTTACCACTCACCAGAAACTTGCCCGCATTTTTGCCAATGTAAACAGAAGAAAGTCTAAATTCCTAAACAAGGTGAAAGAAAGGGTTTGCATCAGTCGTCGTCAAACTGTTAAGATTTTCCTGGGGAGCAGGTTAACATGGCAACATTTTGGTCCTGCCCCCAGAGAGTCTGATCCAGGAGGACTGACTGTTTTTACAAGCTCCCTGTGATTCTGAAGCCACTGGTCCTTGGGCCTCAGTTTAAGACATTTCACCTTTCATGATACATATGTATGTCAAAACATCATCATACAACTTAAATATGTAGTTTTAATTCATTATTACACCTCAATAAACATGGGGGAAGAGAAATACTGCTTTGCCTCTTTAAAAAAAACAAACAAAATCTGTGTATTCATTATGCAGTGGCTTCTCTTGTTGAGCATGGGCTCCAGGTTTGCAAGCTTCAGAAGTTGTGGCCCATGGACTTAGATGCCCGGTGGCATGTGGGATCCTCCTGGGCCAGGGATTGAACTGGTGTCCCCTGCATTGGCACGCAGATTCTTAACCACTGGGCCACCAGGGAAGCCCTCTGCTTTGACTTTTGTTCCAGACTCAGGTACTGTCCTTGCCTAAGAGGTTGAATGTAGATGCTGGGCTAGAGGGCTGGAGGAAGAGCTGTCTGAACTTGACCCTCAGCAGTATGGATCCACTGTCAAGGGCTTTAGTTATGGTCCTACACCGAAAGCCCAAGGCAGGGGAGGCTCCCCAATTTGCATGCCTCCCAGGTCCCAGGGAGAGAGTCATGGCTGTGTGAAGGAGGCAGGGGCTGCTGGGAGCAGTGGGCAACAGCCATCACCTCCAGGCCTGTGACAAATGCCATTTATTGTCACTGAGAGCAATCAGGCACGTTTTGCAGTCCCAGATATTGTTTCTTAATTGGCGAGATGGGGCTGATTTATTTGTTAATTAACAGATGGAGGAGCATGCAGTAATGTGGTTTTGTATATTTGTAATTGACAGTGGTGGGTTTCTGGAGGAGCGCCTGAGGATGCAGGAACTGTCTGAAGAAGGGGCTGGGATAACGGATGTGATGGGAAGATGAGTCATCCTGAATAGGGAACCTAAGGCTATACCTGTTCCCCCAGGTATATCCCACATGCCCTCCCTGACCAGGAAATCAGTCTCTTCTGGTTGGAAAAGTTGTTTGGTCGAGTGAAAAAACCAAAGATATTATTTATTAAAAATTCAGGTTTTCCTCCTATTATTTCTTTATTCTCTTCTTCTACAAATATTGTATTTCTATATGCTGGGCACTGTGTTACGTGCTGGGGGGCCAGCAGAGAACCGCATACACACAGTCCTTGCTTCCAGAGATCAATATCCCTCTTCCATGAAGTGGGGTAACCCTAAAAGGGCTTTTTAAAAAAAAACTGAGATATAGTCAACCTTTAATGTTTGTGTAGTTTAAGGTGAACAATGTGCTGTTTTGATACATTTATATTTGCAGTATGATTGCTGCCATAGCATTAGCTAATATCTTTATCAAGTCACATATTTCTCA
The DNA here is from genome assembly GCA_006410875.1 of Neotragus pygmaeus. NCBI lineage: Eukaryota > Metazoa > Chordata > Mammalia > Artiodactyla > Bovidae > Neotragus > Neotragus pygmaeus. The sequence continues at coordinate 2,044,021 of SJYV01009011.1, read as the reverse complement.
TTTCCTTTTTGTGTTAAGAACTGTTAAGATTTAGTCTCTTAGCGTCTTTGAAGTTTATGATACAGTATGATAGGCTAAAGTCACTATGCTGTGCATTAGATCCCCAGAACTAATTTATCTACTGGTTGTAGGGCATACCCTTCTTCAGCATCTCCCCCGTTTCCTTGCCTCCAGCACCATTCTACTCTCTGTTTTTATAAGTTCAGCTTTTTTAGTTTCCACATGTAAATGATATCATATAGTATTTGTTTTCCTCTGTCTGGCTTGTCTCACTTGGCATAATGCCTTCACTTTCCAGCCATTTTGTTGCAAATGGCGGGATTTCTTTCTTTCATGTGGTTGAATAATATTCTATTTTATGTATGTATATACGTGCATATATATTAAATATATATATATATATATCTCACATCTTTATCCATTCAGCCACTGACAGACACTTATGTTGCTTCTACGCCTTGGCTGTTATAAATAATGCTGCAGTGAATGTGGGCGTGCAGATGTTTCTTTGAGATACTGATTTCAATTACTTTGGAAACAGACCCAGGAGCAGGATTGCTGGATCATGCCGTAGCTCAACTTCCAGTTTTCTGTGGGACCACCACACTGTTTCCCATAATGGTTGCACCTATTTCCATGCCACCTACAGGGCACAAGTGTTCCCTTTACCCCACAACCTGGCCAACACTTATCTTTGTGATATAAGTCTTCCTGACAGGTTGAGGACGTCTCATTGTGGTTTGATTTGTGTTCCCCTGATGGTTTGTGTTGTTGAAAACCTTCATATACCTGTTGGCCATCTGTATGTCTTTGGAAAAACATGGCCCTTCTGGTCCTTTGCTTGCTTGGCGGCTCTGTTTTCCCTGTTCCTCCACACTTAGTGTGAGGAAAACAAGGATCCATGACTGCAGGATGCTTTGTGGCCACTCGGCTCTAATGCAGACCCAGCCACCCCGAACGATTGGTAGGTGCCTCCCCTGATTGAGCAGATCTTGTTAGGGAGAGTGAATCACCCCCATTTCAATTCCACTACAGCGGGAGGACTTTCCCTTGAGGAACTCATACAGGGGCAGAAGCCTGGGCTTTCCTGCACTGAGGGGAATTTGCACACCCCTAACTTAAGATGCCAGCATCCTGGACTTGCCTTACACCCACATTTATGCCTTTTAATTGGTTGGTACGAGGCTTTTCCAAGGGATCCTTTCCTTTTGATGCATAGTGCAAATTCTCTTTAAGACGCTGGCCAGGCAAGGGCCATGTCTGGGCTGAATATCTAAAGTTGGCCAGTGCCTACAAATTTCATAATTTGAAGTGTTAGTGGTTTTCCTATTACATTGTGTCTTAGCACATTTAATCCTCATAGCAAGCTTATGAGATAAGTACTCTTATCACCCTCATTTTACAGATGAGAAAACAGAGATGGGAAGGAATGACATTTTCCTGGGAGATGAAGGTCTCCGGGCTGGTGAAGGGCAGAGCTAAGCTCTGGTTCTATAGCTGGTGATTTTTAAAAATAAGTCATTTTATTTACTTGTTTAAATGAGATTTTATTTAAATAAATTTAATAATAATAAAATTTTTATTTTAAATTATATTATTAAATTATTACATTATATTATTAAAAATAATAAAATTTCTCCCTGGGTTAAATGGAGATAGCAGTAGTACCTGTCTCATTTATTTAAATAAAATAAATTTAATACTTGTCTCATTTATTTAAATAAATAAAATTTATTTATATTTGGCTGTAGTGGGTCTTTGTGGCTATACAGGCTTTTCTCTAGTTGTGGTGAATGCAGGCTACTCTCTACTTGCGGTGCATGGATTCCTCATTGCAGTGGCTTCTCTCGTTGAGGATCATGGGCTCTAGGCACTTGGGCACAGTAGTCATGGTGCACAGGTTAGTTGCCCCACAGCATGTGGAATCTTGCTCGACCAGGGATCAAACCTGTGTCTCCTGCTTTGGCAGGTAGATTCTTTGCCACTGAGCCACCAGTGAAGCCCTAGAGCTGGTATTTTTAACTATCTTCCTCTCCCAGGATAGTGTAAGCCTTGCCTATGGCCAGATCCATGGCTATACTCAAACCTAATCTACCTTCTCTCTCTCATTTTCCACACGTGCTCACACCTGGATGGGTATCAGGACAAAGCTGGGCTTGAAGTCATATACCCTGCAATGGGATATTGATTTGTATTTCCATGACCGTTTGTCCTTTCCACTCTACATTGCCATTCCCTCTTCTGTACATATGGAGGAGCAAGTGAACAGCATCTTCAAATATGTTGAAAGAAGAATGGTAGCCTCCAGTAAAAAAGAAGTTGTAGGCAGGCAGTATAATGGCTGTGGGCTTAGGCTCTGGAGCCTGTCTGTCTGTGTCACAGGCCTTCTCTGCCATTAACTAGCTGTGGGACCTTGGGCAACTCACCTCTTCAGGCCTCGATCTCCCCTGGGTTAAATGGAGATAGCAATAGTATCTGTCTCATACAGTTATTGAGGCGATGGAGTTAGATAAGGCATATAAAGTGCATATCATAGCCACGGGTAGAATAAACAGTGAATGAACAGTGGTGTGCTGCTGCTGCTGAAGATCATGAGAATGGACATATTGAAGATGATGTTGATGAAGAAGGTGGAAGAGGAGAAAGGATCAAGCCTCATGTGAAAGATTTTATAAAGGTCCTTGCCACCAACTTTGGGGAGAATATGCTCATCTCTCTGGCCCAGAAGAGGCTGCTTTTTAGCTATGGAGGAAGCATCCCTTAGCAGATGTGGAAAAAGAGGAGCAATCTCAAAGTGTTCCCCTCGTGGGGGTCAGCACGTCCACACACATGCGCACTGGCCCTCTGCTCTGGGAGCATTTTGACAGAGAGCCACGCGGAGTCGCAGTGCAGGCTTCCAACTCCTTCTATTCATCGTTGCAGATCTCTTTGCTTCAATCTATGAAAACAGATGGTATAAGCAATTAGAAAGCCAAACAGCTTTGCTAAGATCCAAGAAGGTAACTGTTCCTGCCAGGCATTCATAATAGGTACCATTGTGTCCCAGTTAGGTGTCAGGTCCTCGGCAACACAGTCAGAGTGATCCTGTTAAAGGATAAATCAGACCATGTCTGTCTGCTGCTCCAGAGGGATCTTCATTTCACTAAAACATAAAAAAGAGCCAGAACCTTACAGTGGCCTCCAAAGTCCTCTGGAACCTGACCTCCTTCCCTCCCGGACCTCATCTCTCGCTGCTCTCTGCTGCAGCCACGCCGGCCTTCTTTGTTCTGTGGCTGTAAGAGGCGCCCACTCGCCTCCGGGCCTTTGCACTGTCTGTTTCTCTGCCTGTGTGCTGTCCTCCACACACCCCTTTGGCTCAGGCCCTCATTCCTTTCAGTTCAGTTTAGTTCAGTTCAGTCGTTCAGTCGTGTCCGACTTTACGACCCCACGAATCGCAGCACGCCAGGCCTCCCTGTCCATCACCATCTCTCGGAGTTCACTCAGACTCACGTCCATCGAGTCTGTGATGCCATCCAGCCATCTCATCCTCGGTTGTCCCCTTCTCCTCCTGCCCCCAATCCCTCCCAGCATCAGAGTCTTTTCCAATGAGTCAACTCTTCGCATGAGGTGGCCAAAGTACTGGAGTTTCAGCTTTAGCATCATTCCTTCCAAACAAATCCCAGGGCTGATCTCCTTCAGAATGGACTAGTTGGATCTCCTTGCAGTCCAAGGGACTCTCANCGTGCTGCGATTCATGGGGTCGCAAAGAGTCGGACACAACTGAGCGACTGAACTGAGCTGAAGTGCCTCATACCACCCTTACCACTTTGCCTCTCTAACCTTCTAAGAATCAATTTTAAATTCTTCGTTTGGGTGTGAGGGGCTGTGTGCCCGAGGCTCAGCCAGAAAGGAACTCAGCCGCCATCACCTGTGACCACAGAAGATGCTGGCGTGAGTCCCATGGATAGAATGGCTTAGCCATCAGGTGAATAAAAAAATAAAAGACACCTGCAGATGAAGCATCTGTAGTGAACAAAAACACTCCATAAATAAAAGACAAAAACTTCGAAATCTCCCCATCATTCTTCAAATAAAACCAGTTGCTTGGCCTGACCAGCAAATGTTCACAGACTCCTTCAGAGATGTGCAGTGTCTGGGACTATTCTTCCAGGCACCGCTCCAGGGCCCCTTCACGGGCTTTCCCACTAGCCTCGGCCCTTCACCCACCCTTCCTCTGATGGGCTTCTCCTCACTCCAGCCTTCCCTGACTGCCCTGTCCCCATCTAAGTAAGCCATTCCTGTTAGTCTCCTCTACTTTTTTTAGCACTTACTATTTGAAACCACATATTTAATTTTGTGTTTGGTTTTATGTCTGTGTTTGCCATTAAATCATAATCTTCCTGAGGACAGAGGGCATTGCTCCTTGTCTAAAGAGGGGCGTTTTACACAATGGCTATTTGCTCAGACTCTTAGGCCAGAGTTACCTATATTTGTGTCACAGCCCCACCACTTAGTAACTATATGATTCGTTAGCCCCTCTGTGCCTCAGTGTTCTCATCTATAAAATGGAAGAATAGTAAGAGTCATTATCTCGTGGGTTGTGTAAGAACTGAGTTGGTGTATCTAAAGCACTTAGAAAAGAGCCTAGTCTAGCATATAAACAAGCTGTTCATTAATATCAACTGTTATTATCCTTTGACACTGTTTGGGCAATGCCTGACACATAGTTATGTTCCCAGTAAATATTTACTGATTGAATTTCCGTACTATGAATGTTCTGAGTTTTTTCCTAACTACTCTTGCCATCTTAAAAGCAAAGACAACAATCCCTAAAAATATTCTAAATAATTATGACATTGACCAGTTAATTTGTGGTTAATCCGATGTTGACCTTTTTTTTAATTGAAGTATAGTTGATGCACACATCTTAACTTATTTTTATTTTTCAAACTTTACACTCTTTATTTTGCATTAGGGTATAGCCAATTAACAATGATGTGGTAGTTTCAGGTGAACAGCAAAGGGACTCATGTATATGTATGGGACTCAGCCATACATACACACGTAGCCATTCTTCCCCAAACCTCCCTGCCATCCAGGCTGGCACATAACATTGAGTAGAGCTCCATGTGCTATACAGTAGGTCTTTCTTGGTTATCTATTTTGAATATAACAGTGTGCACATGACCTTCCCAAACTCCTAAGTATCCCTTCTCCCCCAGCAACCATAAGTTTGTTTTCTAAGTCCGTGAGTCTCTTTAACTCGCTTTAAAGATATAGATGCCAAGTTAGTGAAGTATCTACTTGGTTTTAGCTTCAGAGAGTCTTTTAAATATTATACAATGCCTGTGCAGTGTTTATAATCTTCTGATGTTCATTAATCATTCTGTTGTTGACATGAAGCAATGTATTCAGAGTTTTCTTTGCGATCTGTTCATCTTATACTTGGAGATAAGTTATATTTAGTCATAGTGTGGTTAACAACAGATTTTATTTTATTTTCATTTATTTTTTAATCGGTGGAAAATTGCTTTATGATTTTGTATTGGTTTCTGCTATACAACAATACAAATCAGTCATAATTATATATATATATATATATATCCCTTCCCTCCTGAACCTCTGTCTCTTCCTCGCATCCCACCCCTGTAGGTCATCACAGAGTGCCAGGCTGGGCTCCCTGAAACACAGATTTTAGATGAAGACAGATGTGACTTTGAATACTGTTTTGTCATTTAAATAACCACATAACTTTGAGCATGACTTTTCTGAGCCTTGGTTTCTCTGCCTAAAAATGAAAATGTTAATACCTACTTCATAGTGTTGGATGAAAAATATAGAGAGTTGGGTAAGTCACTCAGTATTGTTACTGGCATCTAATTATATACAGTAATTATTGTTGCTCAATTCTTTGCTAGAATTTCATTGCAGAATGTTGTAACCATGTTCAAAAGTGAAATTGGCTTCTAATAGAATTTTTAATGAATTTTCCTTATCAGTTTTAAGAATAGCACCTATTTAACTCACAGAATTAATTTGGGATTATGGCATATTTCTCACTTTTCAAAAAAGAACTTTAATTTTTTATTACACATTGCAGAAAAGGCAGAATATACCAAAAAGCAAAGTTATGCCCTGTAATCTCACCACTCCAAAAGAAGCACTGTTAACATTAGACCAAATATTCTTCCGGACACTACAAATGCATATGTGTGCACATGTACACGTGCACCCATGTGCGTGCATGCACACACACACAATACTAATATAAAATTGGGTTCACACTGTAGATAAAATTTTGTTTCATTCAACACTATATTATGAATATCTTCCCACCTTAGTAAATACTTGCGGACGTCATTTTTAATGGTGGCATTGTATTCCCAGATATGAACCTAAGTTGTTCAGGAGTTCCCTAATGTTACTCCCTACAGGAGTAACCACATGGAGGTGGTTTCCAATATTTTACCATTCTAGGCAATGCTGCATCAGACACTGTATTAGCCCATGTCCATCCTTCCCTCTCCACCATGCTATTTGCTTCAGGAAGCTGACCTTTGCCAGACTGCATCATTGACTTTCCTTTTTCTCTGGCCTCCTGTGGGTTCAATCAATGGGAGCAAGAAATTAGACAACAGAGAAAAGGGAGACAAGGGTATTTATTCCCCAGGTCCTCCCTAAAGGGCTACCAGTTGTTGGTGTCCATGAGTGAAAGAACTTGACGGTGCCTGGTGGGAGGTTCTCTCCTGTGGCTACTCTCCCCGGGCTCCCGGAACAGGCCCTCGCCTTGCTCCTTCATGCTCAGGCTGGTACCCTCATCACCGCTAGCCCACGTACTCCACCAGCCCTGGTAGGTTTCCCTTCACCTGACCCATGTCTTTGTAAATAGTCCTTCATTAAATTCGCCCCACTTATCCAGTTTAAGTGTGCCATGTCTTTCTCACCACTACCCTAACAAACATAAACAACTTTGTAAGTAATCCCTCTACATGTTTTTCATTATTATCACATGATAAATTTCTGACACTGAAATTATTTGATCAATGACATGTGTATTTTTAAGACCTTTTATGAGCTTGCCAACTTGTCTTCCAGTGGACCTTTCCCCACAGGGCCTGAGAGTGACACCCTTCAAGCCCCTTGTCCAACTGGGTATTATAATTGCTTTATCTTTTGCTGCGTCCGTAAACATTTCTGTAATCTGGAGGTCATCTTTTCTTTGAAAGTTTTGGGGTTAGAGATTACATATTAATCATCGCAGTCTGTTTTGTCTGTTCTTACATAACTTTCTGTGTTTTCCTCCTCTACACCTCTTATAAATTGACATGCTTGCCCACAATCGGCCTTTAAGAATTTGTTAAAATTTATGTGATTTCATCTTATCCATCTGTATGGGGGCCATTCCTTCCCTCATGCTCTTTCAAAAGTGACTTTGTTTTTGTGTCACGTCTCTCTTTGCAGAATCTTGTCACTCTTTGGGTTTCAGTGAAGTTGATTGACTTGTGACCACAGCTCTCTTCTGAGCTCAAGAAAGGTTATGGTGATTCCCTGGTGGTTCAGTGGTTAAGACTCAGCACTTTCACTGCCAGGGGCCCAGGTTCGATCCCTGGTTGGGGAAACAAGATCCTGCAAGCTGCGTGGAACAGCCAAAAAAGAAATGAAAACTTTAAAAAAGAGAGAAAAGTTATGATTTTGTAGGTGATCTGGCTTTTTCTTGCGACTTTCTGCATCATGAGGTAAAGTGCAACTCCCCATTCAATTTTTAGTTAAATTTAGTTAAATCTTAAGGATCCTTTAATAAAAATAAAACATCAAACTATTCAGTACCCAATTCAGTGTGCGTGTAATGCCTAAGCACTCAATATCTTGTCTCATATATTACCTGGAAAACTACTTTATAAATGTTGAAGAGTAGTATGGAATGTTTAATAATGAAAAATGTTCCCCAGCCTCTGTGTGCACTAGGAGCAAATACTGTTTAATTTGTGTCTGCAGAACTGCTGATTGGAACACAAAGAGGAAGAGAAATGGACACTGGAAACTACTGTGAAATGTTATTTTATTTCAAAAGATTCAATCGCATCCCCTCTGACAAGCAGGACTTGACAAGTTCGTTTGTTTTTGCTTACCTGCATATTTGCACCAGTGAAATCCTTTGCAAAGCCTAAAACCATACCTGTCTCCACTGTCGGCAGGGGTACAACCCACAGACCTGCACAGCTTTCAGAAGCAATCACTTAGTTCTGGCTGCAACAAGTTAGTCGCTACATCCCAGAACTTTGTCGGGTCATGAGGGGTCTTTGGTTGCAGTGCAAGGATTCTCTAGTTGTGGCGTGTGGGCTCAGTTACTCCACCACAGTTACTCCACCACATGGGGATCTTAGTTCCCCAGTCAGGGATCAGACCCAAGTACCCTGCTTTACAAGGTGGCTTCTCAACCACTAGACCACCGGGGAAGTCCTTGGATCACCTTTTGTGTTTAGGACATAGTGTAACAGATGTAGAGAAAGATTTTCCTGGGACCTAAAAAGATGTAAATTGTCAGCAGAGAGGAGCTTCTAAAGTCGAGGCCCAGTGCGGAGATGCCCTTGCCCAGTTCTAAGGGCAGTACTGATCTAACTCATCTCTGTTTGGATAATTAAATAAGGTAGCCTATTTAAAGGACTTAGGGAACTTCGAAGGCAGTCCAGTGGTTAAGACCACACTTCCAACACAAGGGCATGCGAGCACGCTAAGTCGCTTCAGTCGTATCTGATTCTCTGCGACCCCATGGACTACAGCCTGCCAGACTCCTCTCCAGGCAAGAATACTGGAGTGGGTTGCCATGCCCTCCTCCAGGGGATCTTGGTCAAGGGTTCAATCCCTGGTCAGGGAACTAAGATTCCACATGCCACGAGGCCAAAAAAAAAAATCAATTAAATTTGTTTTAAAAAGGACTTAGGACTTTCCTGTCACACAGGAAAGGTATGATGAAGGGAAGCTGTCATAATTATCACTATTTCTCATCACTGATGAGACCCATTAGCTCAACATATCTTAAAGATCCTGATTTCAGTCCCTGTGGCCTTTTATTTGGATTTCAAGTGCCAAAATAATACTATTTGATATTTCTTTCAATGTTATCTACCCCTTCTTGGTTGCTTAAAGCATTCTTTATGTAAGTTCAGCAAGTTAAAATATTTATTCAGGTTTCTTATTTTAAATGATAGTACTTGACTGGACCCCAGGTGTACTTTTGAACTTCAAGCACAACTTATTTCTGTTTCCAGTCCTAGGAAATGCTCTTCTATTACAATGTTGTTTATGCAGCTACCTTCAATTGTATTTCTGTGTCCTGTTGCCTAATTTTGCTAGTCATACTGTAACTCTTCTTACTCAATCCCTGTGTCTTGAATTTAATTTTTAATTAATATTTAGCATTGCTGATTAGATATAGTATAGGTTTAATTATATAGTTATATACTTGTACTAAGCACAAAACAATTCAGTATTATCTTAATTTTTATAGCACTTACAAATACATTAAAATATTTTTCATCCTAATCTGTTTTTCCTCTAGCATTTTCATGAGATCCCAAGTAGATCTAACATTCTGCTTACAATTTAATACTTCCACAATTAGTTTGGGTATTGTTCTTTTTGTAAGATAACTTTTTTCCCCTCAGGCTATTTTCTCCTTTCCCTCATTCTTTGAGTGTTTTTCTACTGCTTTTTGATGTTGAGGGTTTTGTTTCAAATGCTTTCACTGGTATTTTAGGAGATCTTATCAGTTTTAGCAGATACTACAAAAAAAAGTGTGCCTGCATTTTATCGGTAGGGCATCCATTGTATCTCAGAAACAAGCTAAAAAAAATGTAAATTCACATTTAGGGCATCAACCATGTTAGAAACCTTCAGTTCACGTGGTCAACCTTTGAGATTAAAAAAATAGTAACAAATGTAGAAGCATTACTGTATTGTTCCTCTTAATATTGACATAATTAATTCTATCAACATCTTTATAAAATATTTTAACTAAATGAATATGAACCAAGAAGCACAGTTTATCAGTCAGCACCATTTTAATGAGGCAAATATTAAGGAAAATGTTTTCAGCTCTTTTCCTTTTAAGAATAGACTTAGTTCCAGAGAATTGGCTCTTTGTGCCACCTACTTGCACAAGAGCCTTTCCTTACTGAGATGTTTCACCAGTAATTGGTCAAATATCAGACTGATCTTATTGAACTGTGGAAGGGTAATCACTGGAATAAATCTCTGTGTCCTGTTTGTGAACATCTTAGTTCATTATGCTCAGTAGACTGTGACCACTGGCATTATTCTGGTTTTGGTTTCTTTTTTTCCAGTTTCATGTCATTAAAAAAAAAAAAACTTTTATTGTGTTTATCAAAGTAATAATTGTAATTATTTTTTAAAAATCATATAGACAATAAAGTCATTGAATCAATAATGAAAAGTCCTCCAAAACAGAAAGCAAGAGACCCAGAAGGGTTCATCAGTAAATTATACCAAACATTTAAGAAAAAAATTACGCCAATTCTGTACAGTCTCTTTCAGAGAATAGAAGCAGAGGAAATAATTAGGAACTTATTCTATGAAGCCAACATTAACCTAGTACCAAAACCAGACAAAGATACTATAAGAAAGCTTCCCGAACGGCTCATTAGGTAAAGAATCTGCCTGCAATGCAAGAGACACATGAGACTCAGTTTTGATCCATGGGTCAGAAAGATCCCCTGGAGAAGGAAATGGCACCCATTCCAGTATTCTTGCCTGGAGAATCCCATGGACAGAGGAGCCTGGCAGGCTACAGTCCAGTGGGTCGCAGAGTTGAACATGACTGAGGGACTAAGCACACACAGATCAATATCTCTTGTGAACACAGATGCAAAAGTCCTCAACAAAATATTAACAAGTTGAATCCAAAAATGTCCAAAAAAAATTATACACCATGACCAAGTGGGATTTATCAGATACACAAGATGACTGGGTCAACATTTGAAAATCAATTACTATAATCTATCACGTTGACAGACTAAAAAAGAAAAATCACATGATTATATCGATAGATGCAGAAGAAACATTTGGCAAAATCCAACTCTCAGTGATAAAAACTCTCAGTAAACGGGAGTAGAAGGGAACTTTCTCAAGTTGATAAAGACTGCCTACAAAAAATCTACAGCAAACATCATACTAAATGGTGAGAAATTCAAAGTTTTAAGACAAGAATGTCCCTTTTCCACACTTCTTTTCAATATAGAACTGAAGTCCTTGCTAATGTGGTAAGGCAAGAAAAGGGTGGTACAGTCACTTTGGAAGACAATTTGGTGGTTTCTCATAAAACTAAACATTCTTTTATCATATGATCTAGCAATTATACTTCTTGGTATTTACCCAATGATGTTGAAAAAGTATGTCCACACAAAAACCTCAACATGGACATATTTAGCAGTTTTAGTCATAATTACAAAATTGGAAGCAACCAAGATGACCTTCAGTAGGTGGATGGATAAACTGTGGTACATTCAGACAATGGAATATTATACAGCACTATAAAGAAATGAGCCCCCAGAGACATGGAGGAACCTAAATGCATATTACTAAGTGAAAGAAACCAATCTAAAAAAACTATGTACTGTACAATTCCAACTATATAACATCCTGGATAAAGCAAAACCATGGAAATAATCAAAAGATCAGTGTTTGCCAATTTGGGGACGGGAGATGATAGGCAAAGTGCAGAGATTTTTTAAGGCAGTAAAAATATTCTGTATGGCCCCTGGTGGCTCAGATGGTAAAGAACTCGCCTGCAATGCAGGGGCCGCAGGAGACACAGGTTCAATCCCTGGGATCTTCCCAGGAAGATCCCCTGGAGAAGAAAATGACAACCCACTCCAGTATTCTTGCCTGGGAAATCCCACGGATGGAGCAGGCTACAGTCCATGCGGTTACAGATTCCTACACACTGAAGACTGAACACACACACTTTGTTAATATAATGATGGATATATGTTATTATACTTCTATCTAAACCTATAGAATATACAACACTGAGAGGGAACCCTAAGGGAAACTATGAACCTTAGATGATAATGATGTGTAAAAGTAAATTTTGTTTTTGTTCAGCCTCTAAGCTGTGTTCAACTCTTTGCGACCCCAAGGACTGTAGACTGACAGGCTCCTTTGTCCACATGGTTTTCCAGACAAGAATACTGGAATGGGTTGCCATTTCCTTCTCCAGAAAGTAGGTACATTCTCGTTAAAAAAATATACTACTCTGGTAAGTGATGTTCATAATGGGAGAGGCTATGCATGTATGGGAGCTAGAGGGTATATGAGAAATCTCTACCTTCCTCTCATAAATCTAAAAAAAAATCATGTACTAAAATATAATAGTAAATGCCCAACCATAGAACTATGATTAAATAAATGATACCTTAAAATATAATGCAGCTATCAAATAGGAGTGCTTTCAATTGTGTGGGGGAATGCTGACAAAATAACATCAATTCAGAAGTGTATAATATGAAGTTGCACTTATGGTATACTCTCAGTGTTTAAGAGTATGTGCATAAGGGACTTCTCTGGTGGTCCAATGGTTAAGAATCCATCTTCCAAAGCAGGGGATGCAGGTTCAATCCCCAGTCAAGGAACTAAGATCCCACATGCTGCAGGGCAACTAAGGCTGCAAGCCACAACTACCGAGCCCACGTGCCACAACTAGAGAGATGTCCCTGCTGCACCACAAAGAGCCCACTTCCCACAGCTAAGACCTGAGGCAGTCAAACAAGCACTTTACAAAATGTTTACAAAAAAAGATGGAAAAAATATCCTAAATTATTAACAGTGATTGTCTCTACACAGTTGTATTATGGGTGCGTATGACTTCTCTCTTACAACTTAATTCCTGTACTCTCCAAAACGTCTACAATGATATATTTTTCTCTCCAAAAAATCTTTTTGAAAAATATTTCTAAATAATAATACAGTAATTCAATGATTCAGTAATCCATTATTTTAAAGTTAATAATGAATGTGAGGGGATGGATGTGCTAACCAGCTTTATCATGCAGTTTGAAATATATACATGTATACAGATCGATCAGATCATCTTGTACATCTTAAACTGACACAATGTTATAATAACATTACACATCAATTTACAAAAAGTCAAAACAGTACTTAGAATATTTTTTCAGAATATAGCAATAAAAGGAACTTATTACACACACATAATACGTAAATAAACTTTATTTATGAATGGTTAGATGTGTATACTTGAAAATTACCAAATAAGATTAAAAAATACATTAAAAGAATATATACCATTATCAAGTGGAGCTTACTCAAGAATTTAAAGATGCCTTAATATCATGAAAACCATTAATATAATAATATTAGGTGATTTAAATGATTAAAATTATGATTATATCAAAAGATAACAATTCCTACCAAAAGCTTTCAATAAACAAGAATAAAAGATGCTATTTCACTTATTATAATAGAGAATATTTATTTAAAGCCAACAACTAACTTCATATTTAATGAAGAAATATCCAAAATATGTTGTTACAATTTTATTTAACCAAAGATATAACAGAAATATATAAGAAAAGATAGATACAAACCATCTAATATTGATAGGATGAAGACAATTCATCTAAACACAAATATTTTTAAAATCAATAGCATTCTAATGATAGAGAGTCCCATACTGAGTAGCAATACTGACATATTTAGCCAGGACAGAATTTATGCAATAAGGTATATTCGAAATCTAGACAAAAACATGAACAAATTATATAGAAAGAAATCAAGAAATATGTCAATAATGTAGACTTTATTCCTTGATGGAAGGAATTAGCATCATAAACATAGGTCATAAAGAGGTAATTTTAGACCTTGACAATTCAAATTAAAGAATCAAAAGGGTGTTTACTTTATATGACATTCCTTATGGGAAAAATATTTTTTAATATTAAAAATATGTGAGGAGAAAGAGAATCAATGAAGAGCAATATGATACTGACTCAATAGATGAAAATGAAGAGTTTAATTCATTATATGGCAAAAAATATTTAACTACCAAGTGTATAATTTTGCAAGAAGAATAAATAATGTCTTTGCTCAAAGCCAGGGAATAAAAACACAAAGCATTGCAATGTAATGTAGTAAGTGCTAGAGCCTTTGGAACTGCCTGTCTTGGGGTCAGGAAAGGCTGACCTGGAATCTTAAAGAACCTAGTTTTGCCAGGTTTTGAGGCAGGAGGAATGAAAGAGCGTTACTTAGAAGAAGCATCACTTACAAACAGAATCACAAGATAAAATGGCACATTCCAAAAACTGCAAGTAGGTCAATTCACAAAATATTGACCTGCATTTTAAAAACTCAAAGCCAATATTTAAAAATCAGCAAACTGCTCATAAAAATTTCTGGATTTTTGGCTTCTTTTAAGAAACTGGACATGTCAAATTGGGTCCTGCATTCCCATGTGGAAGCAGGTGGCAGGTGCCCCTTTCAGATGGGACAATATGCCACAGCACCTCCTCTCTCCTCCCATTCCTCTCACATCCATCTCACTTTGTCCATTTACCTTAACTTTCTAGTCCCTGTAGGGATTTGAGTTTTACGACTTCTACTCTCCATGATGGGGACCAACGAAGGTATGGCAGATGCCATTAGGTCTGCATTTCAAAAGGTTAACCAGACAGCAAAGGGAGAGAAGGGTGGTAAGGAGATCAATGACCTCAGCAAAGACCTCCTATACAAAAAATTACAATGGCATTACCATCCTTGAAATGCACATTACAATGGGACTACCAACTCCTACCACAAAATTCTAACAAGACATGACTTGAAAACCACAGTTATCCATCTATAAAATAAATACAAGAAGTGATGAGGGCTTAGATACAGGCAGTGGGTTGGGGATGCAAAGAAAGAGGTAGAGAAGGGCAAAAATTTGAGAGATTTTTAAGGTGGAAAATTCTCCAACATGGGGTAACCAATCTGACACGGAATAAGGAAAAAAGAAAAGTATAGGATACTTTGCAGGCTTTTCACTTAAGTCATTTGGTGGGGACACTTCAAAATTAAGAACAAAATGAGGAACAAGTTTGAAGGAAAGTCAGTCATTCAATTTAGGGTATTTGGAGTTGAGGGAGCCTATAGATGTGCAGCTTCATCTGATAAGCCCTGATGGATTGTCAAAGAAAACTCTAACCTGATAACTCTCCAACAGCTGACTCATCAAGTTAAAATAAAAGAGACAGGTACAAGTACATAAAATGTTTATACAGAATGACTACTAATGGAACAAAGATTAAAATGAAATATTATAGAACTGAATAAAATATTGCAGCAAAGGTTAGAGAGTCAATAACTTCATATATAAATGCATAATTATAAGATATACAAAAATAAAATTTTAAAAAGATATACAAAAAGAACACAATAACGTACAAATCTACCAAAGATGTAAAGAATATGCTTTTACACGCTACACTGTTTCCATTAAGGATTTAACATGGCTTACAAAAGAAATATAATAGTAAAATAATAAAATGTAAGTAAGATTTTTCTTAAAAAGTTATCACCAGGAGAAATCATAACAAAGAAAAAAGAAACAAGATATGCAAAACCTAAGAGTTTTCAGAAATACTGTTGTTGGCGATTAAAGTGAAGGGATTAGCATTAAGTTGAATGGCTCTTATTGTCCATCAGAAGAAAACACAGCACTTTCTCACTTTAAAAAGGACATATTTACTCATCTCCCTAAACAGAAAAGAAAAATTTTCACGAAATTTTCTAAATTAAATAAATTCAGCTGGATGAAAAGCTCACCAATTCGGCCTATTCCTCGAATGTTATGTTATTGCCAGACAGTTAAATTTTTAAAAAAAGAAAGAAAACAACATTACACACCAATATTTGGGCTATTACTACAACAAACACAGGAAAGAAATTGACAGAGCTGATCTCTGTGGTACCCCTTGATGAAAACAAAGAGCCAAACATAGGGTATAACTCGACAGAGCCAGCTGGGTAGGCAGGGGCAGAGAGAAAAGAGGAAGCAGGAAGTCAGTACAGAATGGGCGAGGTATTTAAATTTCTGATGGTTCATCTTCATTACAGAAAGAATGGACACAACTTGGAAGAATTTATGAGCTACATTTCCTTCACACTATAGGAATCTGAGCTTTGGTAAAACTTTAATAAGAAATGGGGAGTAGACAGAGTGAGGTAGAAATCTCTGGTGAGCACCCAAAAGTTAAATTCTCTGCGGAGTTGGCTGAGGGTGGATCCGCAAGGGCTGGATATCATATCATGTACAGTCATCATCCTTTTATAAAAACTTCAAGGAGCCTAATTAAAGGCCAACTCACATCAGCACAGAGGAGGGCTCCAGCAATTCAAGGGCACGCACAAACTGTACAAAATAAAGACATATAGAAAGAAGACATACAGAAAAGTATTTACTGGCATACAGATATAGATAATATATTTCCTGCAGTGGAAATGCGGAGTCCTAACCACTGGACCGCCAGGGAATTCCTGCATATATTTTTAAAGAAATGAAAATCAAAAGTATCGTTCAGCAACCATATAGTGACGCAAAAGCAAAGAATAACTTAAAAATTAATATTATATGGATTTGAAGAAGAGCTGTATTCAAAATCTGTTGGGAAGAATCAAAATATCCCAGAATAATGGAACTAGTGAAGCAAAGGATGATATATGAGTGTAGCTGTGCATAAAAAATGATGATGCTTTATAAATGTGAACACATATGGAGAAATGCTTATGGACTATTAAAAAAAAAAAAGCGCAGTATAAAGTGTGTGTACTCTCTGAACACCACAAGGTGAACTCTGTATACGGACGTATAGATAGGCACTTGGCTGGGTTCCAGAACAGGTCAGCAGGAGCCTGTCTCTTTAAGAGCTCTGGCCAGCCAGCCTGGGAAGGCTCTCCAGAACTGCAGGATTGGCCCAGGACTGACTGAACTGAACTGACCTCATCTCCCTCCAGGTTTTACACTCTCTTAGCCTGTTTAACATCCAACCTCACCCCCAACCATTCAGCCCCAATTTCATCCTCCCAATCTGACAGTTTTTCCTTTCCCATCTTCTTTCATTCTCACCACAACCTGTGAGGTAGGTATTATTATGGCTATTATTAATAAACGAGTAAGTGAATGGACAGTTACAAATCGAATCTCAACAGAAGCTTTGTTTGTAGCCCTTCCAATTGGACAATCTTCTTATCTAGCTGACGCACCTTAAGGCTTGCCTGCACGTGGCTTCTTGGCTGAGGCAGCAGGGCCAGAGAGCAGAGGTCGGGCCTCTGCAGCCCCAGCTACGTGTCCTCCTCGTTTCTCAAGGTCCTGGGAATGCTCAGCAGGAGAAGCTGAATTATCTAAAAAGAAGAAGAAAGAGACGAGCTTTCCTAACATACTCCTTTATCACCCAAATTTTCGTTTTATGTTGGGAGCATCAGCCCACGCTAGTCAGATCTCTGGTAAAACTCCCAACGCTCTGGATTGAGAGAGGTCATGTCTTCCGGATTAAAAAAATTACATATGTACTTATATACTCGACAGCAAGCAGAAAGTCACAATTCATAGTTAGGAGAGACCCATTAAACAAGACCAGATGAAGAGAGGGACAGGCCCTACTCATCAAATAGGCTGGGAGGTCCCTGCCACCATTTAGGGACCCACCAACACAGCCTCTGACACTGATATATAACAGAGTCCTCCCTACCTTCATGCCACCACTCATCAGGTCAGTCTCTACTATTCCAACACAAGGAACTTCCATGTTAAAGCTTAGAGGCTCTGGTTTTGGATATCTGGTTTTTCCGTCAGCAATTCTTCCAAGCCTACTACCCACTGATTTTCAGCTATAAGCAAATCTCATGGAATAAATACCCTGACACTATAGTTAAAAGAAGACCAAACCACACTTCGTTGTTGTTTAGTCACTAAGTTGTGTCCGACTCTTTCAACTTCATGAACTGAAGCCCGCCAGGCTCCTCTGTCCATGGGATTTCCCAGGCAAGAATACTGGAGTGGGTTGCCATTCCTTCTCCTGGGGATCTTCCCGACCCAGGGATTGAACCCAAATCTCCTGCATTGGTAGGTGGATTCTTTAACGCTGAGCCACCAGCAAAACTCACACTTTCTAGACCTTAAAAAAGGATAGACTATGCAGCAGTATGGGATATTTATGATGCTGTATAACATGAGAACGGAAGGTACTAAACTGCTGCAGACTCTGACCACCACTGGACTGGTATTTTCTAGTAACAGGACTGAAGGGCCTGTAATTAAATGGTACCAATTATTGTGAAGTAGGGTGAGTCATGTGTGATTTTTATTTCTACTCTCTATTTTCCAAATTCTTCTGTAATGTGCTTAAAATTTCCTAAAAATTTAAGAAAAAATTTTTTATTTCAATTTAATAAAAGAAAGCCATCTCTACATTATCTTTATGTTTCCAGTATGGATAACTATATGTTTCTAGCCCACCTTCCTCCTCTTTTTTCCTGGTGGTTTAGTCGCTAACGCGTGTCTGACTCTTGCGACCCCACGGACTGTAGCCTGCTAGGCTCCTCTGTCCATGGGATTCTCCAGGCAAGACTACTGGAGTGGGTTGCCATTTCCTTCTCCAGGGGATATTCCTGACCCAGAAATCGAATCCAGGTCTCCTGCATTGCAGGTAGATTCTTTACTGACTCCTACTTCCTGATCCCCAACTTACCAAGAAGCTACACTGTCCAAACACTTGGGGGCAGTGCTGGAAATAAACTGGAACCTGACCCTCCCTCCTTTGGTTAGAAGCACAGTTCAATAGCATAGAACACTGACTGATGAAGCCTCCCAAGGACCCAGCAGCCATTAACCTACAAAGTGCTTTTTCCTCAGACTCACTTCCAGCTCAGCACTACCCTGTGGATAGTGTTTTGTTCATCTCTGATAGTCTCACCTTTATTTTCTAGCATCTTGTGCAGCTTCATGTGCTTGTAGGTGGAAATGATCTGAAAATTAACGACACTTGAGATCTCCAGTTCTTGGTCCTGCAGCAGCTCCAGGGATGCAGCATGAATGAGTTGATGGGACCGCTTGCATTTCTGCAGCTTGCACTCTCCCCTGACGAAGGACCTGCACACGTGCAACTTGGTGCATTTATCCTTGAGGTTGCAGTAACCGTAGAGGGCTTCACCTTTGTTGTAGAGCAAACAGACCTGGTACAGAAATGAAGCAACACTTAGGATGCTTGTGTTCACTGTATCTCAAGACAGTAAAGGACAGTATCTCTAAATGGCACCCTCAGATCATTGATGGCTGTTAAAGTCCCCATGGGTGAAAGGCAGATGGATATAAAATAGTTCCTCCACTCACATCTATCCTGTGTGTACTCAGTGGCTCAGTTATGTCTGATTCTTTGCCACCCCATGGACTGTAGCCCACCAGGCTCCTCTGTCCAAGGAGTTTTTCAGGCTGGAGCAGGTTGCCATTTCCTACCCGAAGGGATCTTCCCGACCCAGGGATTGAACCCACGCCTCTTGCACTGGCAGGCAGATTCCTTACCACTGAGCCACCTGGGTAGGACCACATCTCTCCTAGCTGCAACTAACATTCAGCTGCCCCTCTCTGACCTTGACTCCCAGTCGGCCTGCCCTCCTCTCCCAAAGCCGGTAGCCAGTGAGTACAAAAGGCTGGACCCTGCCTCAAAGCTAGAACCTCTAAGTTAGTAACATTTGCTCCCATGCCTCTGTGTGGATCAAGTCAAGGCCATTCCGTCTTGCTTGTAGCTCCCCCCTCCCACTATTCTACCTTACAGACTTTTCCCAAGGATCCCTTCTTCAATACATCACACGTACCTCAATCTCTATGTCAGCCTCTGCCTCCAGGGAAACCAGTCTGGACAGGCAGCGTGATCAGATAATTTATTATCCAGACAAGGGCACTTTAAAAGGAGCACTCTTAATATTTGCATTGGGACCAGACATTGTGTACCTCCTGACAAGATGCAACAGGAAATATGACCTTTTAGCAGGAAAGTCTGACAAGGCTGGAAACCCCTCAGTCCCAGGCAAACAGGAACCATTAGTCACCCTAACAATATACCACATGTACAAAAAATTCTTGCTACATAATTCAGGCCTAAATCCAATCAAAGCTCCAGATCAACCAATTTACAGTAAATTCAGGAACAGGTTAAATGATACTGGAGGAACACATTAGTCAAACCTAAAATGTGGGCAATTCTACTGGACACAAATGACCAGATGACCAGGGACTGATACCACAAATGACATCAAAGAACAAGGGGGTGGTTGTCCAAGGACAGAGAGGTGGATGATGGGTGAAACAGCGGAAGGGAATTGAGAGGTACAAGCTTCCCATCTTGAAGGAAGTCACACAAATATAATATACAGCATAAAAATATGGTCAATACTGTATGGAATGATGCCATCCAACACATCATTGATTCACTGGACATGAATGAACTTGGGCAAACTTGGGCTCACAAAGAGTCAGATACAACTTAACGACTGAACAACAACAACAAAAATTGTATGGAGACAGATGGTTATTAGACTTATTTGGTGATCATTTCATAATGTATTTAAACATTATGCATGTGAAACTAACATACTACTTACTGTACATCAATTATATCTCAATCAATAAATTTTTTAAATGGCTTCCTACCTGCAATTGTGATACCAATTTTCTGAAATGAACACACAATTTTAGTGCAATTCCTACTTCCCTCAAATAATTCCTATAAACCAGTTTTAGCAATTTAAATGACTGTAAAAACTTATCTGAAAAAGGAAACAAGTGAGAATCGATTAAAGGAAAAACGTTTGAAAAAGAGTTAAGGGCATAGAGACTCACAACATCATATCTTAAAATATAACATTCATTAAACAGTACAATACTGGTTCCAGAATGTACAGGAGATCAAAGAAAATAGATCCCAGGTCTAGCCCCCATATCAGATTTATCTATTCCTTCAAGAGATGTTAAAGTTGAGCAATAGATCCATAAGGGCTTAATACTCTCTTGTAGAAGACTTATTGAACATTCTGATTTTATCAGTTTTTTACATTTTTATTTGAATGCTTTTATTTTTTTTAAAAATGATTCTGGTTTCCTATTTCTTCTTGAATCAATATTGACATGCAAGATTTTTCTAGAGATTTGCCCATTTCATGAAAGTTTTCAAATGTATCAGCCAAGTATATTTTCATATTTCCAATGTGTGTGTTTTCCAACACCACCAAACAATTCTCAGCGGACACTGACCAGATATCCCACAAATTTAACTCAAGTCTGACATGACCTCCAAGAGACAGACTTGGAGTGGCATCAGATCACACAGGTTAAGGGCTAGGGCTTGGTCCCACAAGCCCAGGACTTCCCTGGTAGCTCAGTTGGTTAAAAAAAAATTAAAATCTGCCTGCAGTGCAGGAGACCCAGGTTCGATCCCTGGATCGGAAAGATCCTCTGGAGAAGGAATAGCAAGGCACTCCAGTATTGTTGCCTGGAAAATCCCATGGACAGTGGAGGCTAGCAAGCTACAGTCCTTTGGATCTTAAGGACACAACTTAGCGACTAAACCACCACTCACAAGCCTGCCCTCACTTCAGATACAAATCATAAGTCCAGGTTAATACCTGTGCTTCTGATCTTTCAGCTACAGATTAGAAGTTCCCACAGTTCCTTCCCTGTGTTCAATTAATTTGCTAGAAAGGCTCACATAACTCAAAGACACATTTCACTTGCTAAATTTCCAGTTTATTATCCCTGCGGACTACAGCCTACCAGGCTCCTCTGTCCATGGGATTTCCCAAGCAAGAATACTGGAGTGAATCGCCGTTCCCTTCTCCAGGGGATCTTCCTGACCCAAGGATCGAACTGGCGTCTCCCAGACCTCCTCCTGCACTGGCAGGCCAGTTCTTTACCACCAGCACTACCGGGGAAGGAAGCATCAACGGATATAACTCAGGAACAGCTGGATGGGAGAGACACAAAGGGCAGGGGGGAAGAGTACAGTTTCCAGACTCTCTATAGCCACCACTCTCCCAGGACCTCCACGTGTTCACCAGCCTGAAAGCTCTCTAAAGCCTATCCTTTTGGGGTTTTACGGAGGCTTCCTTGATTAAATCACTGGCCACTGGTAAATGAACTCAACCTCAAGGCCTGCTACCCTCCCAGGACCAGGGGAGGGACTGAAAGCTCCAACCTTCTAATCATGTAATTGGTTCTTAGGGAAACCAGTCCCCATGTCACCTAGGAACTTTTCCAAAGTCATCACATGAACATAACAAAAGTAATGTTTTATTGCTCTGAACTTTCAGGAAATTTCAAGAGTTTTAGGAACTCTGTGCCAGAGACAGAGATGAAGGGTAAATATATATTTCTTATTATAAGTCATAATATCACAATATTTGGGCTTCCCAGGTGGCACTAGTGGCAAAGAACCTGCCTGCCAATACAGGAGAAGTAAGAGATGCAGGCTCCATCCCTGGGTCAGGAAGATACCCTGGAAGAGGGCATGGCAACACACTCCAGTACTCCTGCCTGGAGAATCCCATGGACAGAGGAGCCTAGTGGTCCATAGTCCATAGGGTCGTACAGAGTCAGACACGACTGAAGCAACTTAGCATGTCCATACACAGTGCAATATGGGGCCTTGCTTTTTTTGGTGGAGGGAGGGCACCACATGGCACGCAGGATCTTAGTTCCCCATTCAGGGATGGAACTTGCTACCCTTGCAATGGAAGTGCAGGGTCCTAACCACTGAACCACTGGGCAAGTCCCACCCCTTATTGATGTTTTACATATACTGGACCTGCACTGTGTACCGACTCTTTGGCAGAGAGGCAAAAAGGGATTATCAGGTATTTTCACACATGAGACTCGAGGTACCACTTCTGCCTCACCCACCTGCTTGTCCACGGTCCCTGCTGTCTAAGTGGCCATGTTTTGCGCCACATGACTGTGCTGTGTGCTAAGTCGCCTCAGTTGTGTCCAACTCTTTGCGACCCCATGGACTGTAGCCCACCAGGCTCCTCTGTCCATGAGATTCTCCAGGCAAGGATACTGGAGTGGGTTGCCATGCCCTCCTCCAGTGGATCTTCCCTCCCCAGGGATCGAACCAGTATCTCATTATGTCTCCTGCATTGGCAGGCGGGTTCTTTACCACTAGTGCCACCTGGGAAGCCCCCATGACATACACCACTAGCTTCAGATGATCAACCCGAGAGAAGGCTCCTGTCATAAATGCAGCCAACCCATCAGCTGCTCACAGAACACTGACATAGAGTAACACAGCAAAATGAGGCTGGACCCAGGACAATCAGGGAAAAGCCATAAAGAAAAAAATTCAGTAAGTTTAACAATATAAAAACGTTAAGTTTTTATTAGTCAAAAAAAAAAAAATCCATAAACACTAAAGGTAAATAGAAGTGGCACTGTCCCATAGGTGCCGCATCCTCCTCTCCCTTCCTGCCAAGCACCTGCTCCAGCTGCTGCTGGGGCTGCATCAGGCAACATGGCTGGAATGAATCTGGCTCTTCAGAACCTGAAATCAGAAAGCACATGGACGCTGAGTAGAAGCCTGTCGGCTCCTAAGGCTGACTCCAGACTTCTGAGTATACACTGCTGCCTGGAGGGCAGCCTTTATCAACTACCAGTTTCTGAGCTCTACCCATTTTTGAGCTACCAAAGATTCTAGCTCAAACTCCCTCGCCTTCTGAATTTCTTCCCTGTAGACCCTGAAATTCCTCTGAGTTAAAGGGGGACCACAATCACGAGCTACTCTGTTTTCCTAACATCCTGCCTTCTTCCCATCCCCTTTCTGGCAAGGTGTGTGTGTGTATGATAAGTCGTTTCAGTCATGTCTGACTCTTTGCAACCCGTCGGGCTCCTCTGTCCATGGGATTCTCCAGGCAAGGGTACTGGAGTGGGTTGCCATGCCCTCCTCCAGGGGGTCTTCCTGATCCAGGGATGGACCCTGTGTCTCCTTATGTCTCCTGAAGTGGCAAGCAGTTTCTTTACCACTAGCGTCACCAACATAGAAAGTGTCTATGACAGAATCATTGTGCTAGATTAGAAAACTCTACTTTTAATTGGAGACCTCTTGTAACATCTTCTTTGGTGATTCCAACCCTTTTGTTTGAAAAATTCTTTGTGTATAGCTAAACAGATACAAGTGAGCTAATTTTGCCATTATAGCAGTTATAATGAGTATTTTTTAAGCATTTGAAACTACATTATGGAGTTGCGAAGCAATTAAAATTAATATCTAAAGCGCCCCCCAAAAATGGGGGTGAATACTTGTAACAAATGTGACCCAAAAAGGGATTTGTAGTTAAAGATATCTTATGAAAAAGACAAATGCCTGGATAGAAAAACCAGCAAAAGTATAAACAGGTAATTTACAAAACCGAGGCTTCATAATCAGACAAAACTAAACTCAAATCTGCCATTTACTGTGACCTTGGGCAAGTTATTTAATCAAACCTCAGTTGCCTCACCTGTAAAATGGGGACAGGCATACTTCATTCATTAGTTACTAATAGCTTAAGATAATTGAACTATCAATACTTAGCATTCAGTAAGAACTCAAAAAAAAAAATTCCATAAACCATTATTATTATTTCTGTCCCACACAGGTCCATCACTCCTTATATGTCAAAGTGTATCAAAGCCCAATAAAACCAGAGAGTCCAGGAAGGTCACCACTGTACCACACCTGCCCCCTTCCCCTCAGGCTGTCCTGGAAAAGCAAACATTTGATGTTCTTCCCCGACTTTTTTGCCTGGTGACTCACCTCTGGTAGAAGGCAGGGGTCATTCTGTAAAAGCAGGACCCGAAGCTGGGCCTCGTTGAGGCCAAACAGTCCCTGTTTTTTCAGAACCTGGATGTTGACAGGCGTGTGGATATCATGAGAAAGGGTGCAGGTAGACCTAGAACCACAAAGGTCTGGATCAGAGGCCCAGATGAGGATGGAGCCAGATCATCAAATCCCTATCCTAGGGTGGCTTTCAACTAGTCTGGCGTGTATCCTGTGTGTTAGTCGCTCAGTCGTGTCCGACTCTTTGCGACGCTATGGACTGTAGCCTGTTGCCACTGCCTTCTCCAGGGGGTCTTCCTGATCCTGGGATCGAATCCCTGTCTCCCGCATTGCAGGCAGATTCTGCTTTGCAGGCAGATTCTTTACGGTCCAAGCCACCAGGGAAACCCTGGACCCCCTTACGGTCTAGTAAGCTCTGATAATAAGAAACCTGGGATAAAGTAACTCCCCTCCCAAAGCCATTTCACGTTGAACAAAGACACTTTACGGCCAAGGAGACCCTCTCCCCCAGTCACCTGCTTTGACGGAGGGTCCCAGCCGGTGGGGTCGGCAGACATCTGCACTGGCCTCCTTCACCCCAAACGGCTGCCCAGCCCACCATCCCCCAACCGTAAAAAGAATACATGCCTCCTCCCCCACCCACTTCGGGGCGCTCGAGTCGACCAAAGAAGACTGGAGTCAGGAGGCAGACTCAAACGACTTCACACAAATCACCACCCCCTCCGTTTCCTGGCGGGGGTCGACCTAGACTGCGCGTTCTAAACCCACAGAGCACAGACCCACTTCTGCTAAAACTGTGTTTAAGTGGGAAGAGCCGACCTCTTCGACAAAGGATCCGTGAATTCCACGGGGTCCGTAAATGGCTGCAAAAGGGCCCCTGGAGGAAAGGAACTCAAAAGTCCTGATTTATCCCGGCCCTGTTGCGGAGACGGGGGGCGGAGAGGGAGAAGAAGCTGCAGACGTGGGGCGGGGGGAGGCGGAGAGAGGTGGTTGAGAAATCCAAATTGAGACGATCTTCCGTCTCGTTCCGCAGCGGGGAGCGCGGGGGAGGCCCTCCGCCCGAAGGACGTGGAGGGGCCCCTTCCCCGGGCTTCCCTTCTGCCCTTCCAGAAGGGGTCGTCCGGCCCGGATCGACGACCCCCTTTCTCCTTTCCTTCTGGGTCCCGCTCCCGGCTGGACGGGTCAGGTCCGCGGCGCCCGCGCGGAGTCCTCCGCGTCCCGCCCGCCGCCCCGCCCGGCCCGGCCCGGCCCGGCCCTCAGCCTCACCAGCAGTCGCGGTTCGGGCACTTGCCCTGCATGTGGCGGCGGCAGAGGTGCAGCTGGTCGCAGCCCTGGCACTCGCCGCGCTGGTAGCGGGCGCAGAGGCGCGCGGAGGACACGGCCACCACCCGCCAGGCCGCCGGGCCGCCGCCGCCGCCGCCCGCGCCGGCCGCCGCCTCGGNCGGAAATCCGAGGCGGGCAGACTCCTCCCAGTCACGTCCACGACTTCAAACCCGGTTCCCGGGAAGGGCCTGGGAAAGGGCGGGCGAGGGGCGGCCGTGCGAGAGAACAGCCCCGGGGCCCGGGGCCATCAGGGGCTCAGATCAGGCGAGCACAATCCTGATCCAGCGCCTGCTCTGCCTCAGGCACCCTTCAAGGTTAAGTCCTCACCTCGAGGGACTGGTGTAGTCGGAGGGAATTGGGAGATACTAGTAAGGGCTGCCCGGTAGGCTGCAGTCCATGAGGTCGCCAAGAGTCAGACAGGACTGAGCGACTTCACTTTCTCTTTTCACCTTCATGCATTGGAGAAGGAAATGGCAACCCACTCCAGTGTTCTTGCCTGGAGAATCCCAGGGACGGGGGAGCCTGGTGGGCTGCCGTCTCTGGGGTCGCACAGAGTCGGACACGACTGAAGCGACTTAGCAGCAGCAGCGGTAAGGGCTGCAAAGAAAATGGAACAGGTAATGTGGTAGAAGGTGAATAGCTGGGCGGCCTTAGGGAGATCTCAGAACTTAACCACTAGCCACAGGTGGCTTTTGGGTGCTTGAAATGTGACCAATTTGAAGTGGGATGTGTGAAATATACATACACTGGATTTGGAAGCTTTAGAATGCAGGAACTGTAACATTTTATATTAACGATGTTAAATTGATAACATTTAAATAAAATCTTATAATTTCATCTTTTTCTTTCACTTCTAAGGCAGCTATGAGAAAATGTAAAATTACACACTTAATGTTTCTGTTAGACAGCACTGGTTTAGACCTGTAGATTTGTTAAATGTTGGTGGCTTAGCCCTATCTGTCTCTTTGTAACCCCATGGACTGTAGCCTGCCAGGAATACAGTCTGTTCATGGAATTCTCCCAGGCAAGAATGCTGGAGTGGGTTGCCATTCCCTTCTCTAGGGGATCTTCCCCACCCAGGGATTGAACTCAGGTCTCCTGCATTATAGGCAGATTCTATGCCGTCTGAGCCACCAGGGGTTTGTTAAAGAGCTTTTTGCCCAAGGCCATACTGATTTAATGAGCATTTTTTGAGCCAACTCTTAATGCAGCCATGGAGTACTGAGATGGATAAAACATGATTGAGGAACTCACCTGATTGGGTTGCTGTCTTGCAAGGTGGTTGTGAAGGTTAAATAAGTTAACGGCATGTGAAGAAGCTAAAGAGAAAGTCCACTGGCCAGATGCTCAAAGATCTTTTATGCCATGTTAAGAAAGTTGGACTTCCAGAAGACTTTGGGAAGCAACTGAAGGAATCTCAGCTGGGGAGTGATCCCTCTGGCTAGAATGCTCCCCGGCATCCCTGTCTAGAAGTCTTTTTGTCATTCAAAACTGAGCTTAAATGTCTTCTCTTTGATAAGGCCTTTCCTAACCTCCCAATCTAAAGTAGCACCCTGGTCTCTGGATGGAACTTATCACTCATGTTTTTCTTCTTATTTATTTATATATTTGTAGAATTCAAGCTTGTGAGAGCAGGAATTTGGTGTTCCTTGCTGTATCCCCAGCACTTAAACCCAGTGCCTGGCTAGGGGCTTCCCTCATGGCTCAGTGGTAAAGAATCCACCTGCCAGTGCTGGGGACACGGGTTCTCTCCCTGGTCCAGGAAGATCCCATGTGCCAAGAAGCACCTAAGCCATGAGTCACAACTACTGAAGCCCATGCGCCTAGAGCTTGTGCTCCAAAACAAAAGAAACCACTCCAATGAGAAGCCTGCGCACTGCAACTGAAGGCCTTCACGCAGCAATGAAAACCCAGCACAGCCAAAAATAAATTAAAAAATAAATATTAAAAAAAAAACCAGTGCTTGGCTATATTGTAGGATAACTGTTCTTTATGGTTATTTAATATTCTATTATAAAAGTATATATAATATTACATATAAATGGTATTTGATTTAATACTTATTTTTGGCTGTGCTGGGTCTTCACTGCCACTCGAAGGTTTTTCCTAGTTGTAGCTAGCAGGGGCCCCTCTTCATTGCCGTGCACAGACTTCTCACTCCAGTGGCTTCTCTTGTTGCGGAGCACAGGCTTCGTAATTGCAGCACACAGGTTCAGTAGTTGTGGCACACGGGCTTAGTTGCTTCTTGGCATGTGGAATCTTCCTGGATCAGAGATCCACCCATTGTCCCTTGCACTGGCAGGCAGTTTTTTAACCTCTATACCACCAGGGAAGTCCCAGGATAGGTGTTTTTTATTATGTTTTTCTTTTTTTTTTAATTAGTAGTAGACAATTTTTCAAGTAGGAAATTAGAAAATAGTGAAATAAGCACCCATATATATCAATTTCCTCGTGTTATAAAATCTATTTGTCCTATTTTATGTGCCTGACTGTTTTGGCTGAGATTTTATAAGTTTCAATTTGTAGCTATTTCTAGATACTTCAATCCTAAATACTTCATTAGGCATGACTTTTAAAGATGGTAGATTTCCCTACATAATCTTTATTTTCATAATTAACAAAAGTATCTATCATTTTCCTGAATACTTCTAATGTGAGATAGATGTTTTGGAAAGATCTCTGGCCATAATAAAGAATGGATTTCTAGAAAACCAAGACAGAATTAAGAAAAAACAGGAGAGAAACAGCTGAAGGATTATTATTTTAATTTTTATTGTGTTGAGTTTGCAGTGGATGGTCCATGGGAAGATGCTTGGTGGATTGTTGAATTTACAGGTCAAGAGCTTAAGAAAGATTGAAGAGAATATTGATCTGAGTGTCATCAGAGTATAAGGAAATTGGAGCTTTGACAGTTGATAAGCTCACTCTGCACAAATAAAGAAAAGCAGAGGTGGAAGGATCGAACCTTGGGGAGTAGCAACATCAAACATTTCTGAAAAATGTGAGAGCCTGCTATGACAAATAAACAAATACAACATATAACTAAATGGAAAAACTCAAAAAACATTTGCTTGGTTTGATGTCGCTTATGTATATTTGAGCGTGGGCGCTTTGACAGTGATGGGTTGGCTATATATTATTTTCATTGAGGTCCAAGTCAAATGGCAGTTTTACCTTCACTATAATCATATCTATGGACATGAGTTTGGGTAAACTCCGGGAGCTGGTGATGGACAGGGAGGCCTGGCA
Source organism: Neotragus pygmaeus (assembly GCA_006410875.1). Lineage (NCBI taxonomy): Eukaryota > Metazoa > Chordata > Mammalia > Artiodactyla > Bovidae > Neotragus > Neotragus pygmaeus. The sequence goes on along the minus strand of SJYV01009011.1, from coordinate 2,014,595 downwards.
TGCTGAAGTTCACGGGGTCGCAAATGGTCAGACACAACTGAGTGACTGAATTGCACTGAACTGAATGCTACCATATTTCCCAGGTGGCTTAGTGATAAAGAATCAGCCTGCCAGTCTAGAAGACACAGGTTCAATCCCTGAGTTGGGAAGATCCCCTGGAGGGGGGAGTTGCAACCTACTCCAGTATTCTAGACTGGAGAAATCCCATGGACAGAAAAGCCTGGCAGGCTACAGTCCATGGGGTCACAAAGAGTCCTGCACAACTGCACAGCACATGCTGCCACATAGATGTTTTCTGTCTCCATCCAAAGCTTTGTGATTAAAAACAAATGGGTGGGACTTCCTGGCAGTTAAGAAGTGCTAATGCTAAGTCACTTCAGTCGTGTCCGAACTCTGCAACCCCTCGAACTGCAGCCCGCCAGGCTCCTCTGTCCATGGGATACTCCAGGCAAGAATTTGGAGTGGGTTGCCATTTCCTTCTCCAGGGGATCTTCCCAACCCAGGGATCGAACCCGTGTCTCTTGTCTCCTGCATTGGCCGGCAGGTTCTTTACCACTAGCGCCATCTGGGAAGCCCTAGAAGCTGCCTGCCAATGCAGGGCACGTGGGTTCAATCCCTGGTCTGGAAGATCACACACGCCCTGGGGCAACTAAGCCCATGTGCCTAGAGCCCGTGTTCTGAAACAAGAGAAGCCAGCATGATGAGACGCCCACGCTTTCTGCAACTAGAGAAGGCACACGTGCAGTAACAAAGACCCAGTGCCACCAAAAGCAAATAAAAAGACTCCTTCCTAAAAAAAAAAAAAAGAAGAAAGAGTGGAGAAGGACTTTTGAAGGCGTTACTAATTGGACAACTCTGCTGGTCATTTACATTTTTAGCTGTCTCCCACTGGCCCTGTTCCCACTCCTAAGAGGTATCAGCAGTTTCCACTGTCTTCCTCTCCCCTAGACAGAAGATGGACCAACCCACTGCGGGCTTCTCTGTCACCACCACCCAGTCTTCCCCTGGTGGTATGCTAAAGGCTCCTTGGTCACTGAGTCCAGGAATGATGAAGCTGGAAGGGGCAACTCACATCCTTTAGCCGCCCTCCTCCCCCATTGAAAAAACAGGTGTCTGCAGGTGACTATCTTTTAGGAGATACCTGGAAATAGAGCAAATACAAGCAGTGGAGCCGAAGTTAATATTTATTTTCTTGTATTAGAATCTCAAATGGAGCTGGGAGAAGAACAATAAGAAATACAACTCAGCTACTGAATTATAAGAAGTTGAACTTTATTCAACAAAATTTATCCAGTGTATCAAGCACTCAGCTGGGTATGCAGTATGGCACAGTGAACAGAACAGGCTGACTCGGCTCTCATGGAGCTTACACTCTAATGAGAAAAGCGGACAACTTTAAGTCAGACAGATGCTAAAAATGATCAAAGCAAGATGCAAAGTATTTTAAAAACCAGGGATTTGGGAGGCAAGCATCCAATTTACTCTATAGGAGGACTCCTTATGGAGGCTAGTAATCTAAAGATGCTAAATATTAACTGAGCGAGTCTTACTGTGGTCTTTTGGAAATTGATGGCTTGTTGGTTTTGTAATAATTGCAGGCTTTTACTGGCATTGAGTGGATGCGGCTAGGGATGAGATGCCCCTATGGTGTATGGGTCAGTCCCATACAAAGAAGACTTATTCGGTACTCTATACGACTTTCTAAGGTCCTACTAGACACTTATATAGGACCCATAGCTCGCCTGAAAGGATATAATTCTTTTTTTCCTCTTAGACAATCTGTCATTTGTCTTGTCCTGCTAAACTTATTTCAATTAAGATAATTTCGTTCTTCCCCTAACTACATACAGAAAAGGTATATGGTCTGTTATGACTTACCCTAATACTGGTTTTCATTCTGGTGTCACCTAATTTCTAATCTTTCCAGTACTTCTTTATAGGAAGTAGCCTCTGATCGACTCTTAAATCCAAACCTATTCATTATCAGTAGAAGTAAATATCTATTTCATGATGTCGTATAGCATGGTCATGCTGGAGAATTTACATATTGATATTCATTTTATCATTATTACAAATTTCTTGCCTCCTGTTTCTCCATTATAATAGTTAGGGTAATGAATTGATTATTTAAGAAGAAAATTCATGTAGACTGTAGTATTTGAATCATCTCAGGACAGCAAAGGGGATGTTATCATACAAATTATTTGCTCTGAAAATGGTGAATAGATCTGATAACGTTTGTGGTTGCCATCATAATGGGGGTGGGGAGAGGGCGCACTGGCATTTAGTATGTGAGAGCCAAGTATGCTGACCATCTTGCAGTACACTGGACAGCTGCTCACAGTAAGGAATTGCTCTGCACCCTATACGAATGTAGAATGTCTCACTAGACATTCATGTATGACCTACAGCTCGCCTGCAAGAATATAGTACTTCCTCATTTTCTCCATTTCGACAATCTGTAGATTTCCTTTTTTTTCTTTTTTTTTTTTAGGTTTTTAAACTTTTTTTGGTCAGGCCACGTGGCATATGGGATCTTGGTTCCCTGAGCAGGGTTTGAACCCATGCCCCCTGCAGTAGAAGCGTGAAGCCTTAACCTTTGGACTGCCAGAGAAGTTAAGTCCCTGGTGGAGCCCTTTTAAGCCAGAGTTGTAGAGATCTTTGCACCGATCTAAAACCTAACATAAAATCAACTCTAATGCTAATTAATTTTTATAACATATCTGCTGGAAGTAATTATAACATGAAATGTTGGCGACTGGTAAGGAATGTTGAAAATTGGAAGGAAAACCTTCATTCATAATAAGAAAGGAACTTTTGGTCCAGGCACCTCAGCTGCTCTAAAAACTGATTGTGCTACAACTCCACACAATCTGTTACACTTAGAAAAAGAAGCCCCTCGCAGGTGCAAGGCTTGTTTGCAGCACTGTTCCCTTCGTCCTGATTCTGTCTCCCTAGGAAACTAACCTCACCTCCTTAGGGGGCCTATGCTTCGGTAGAATGGCCCTAATTGCTTGGTGAGCTTCAACTAACATAGCGAACGACTACAACAGCACTCGGATTTATCTGTGTGAATCTGGTTACTGCAACTCGGTCCACCCAAAATACCAGCACTTCATGTCAGTCTGATATGAAAAAAAGCCTTCTCTGTAATCATATTAGTTAGAATATAAATGTCTACTTTGCCCAAATGGGCAGTTAATTCCAGTTGGTTGCTGCGCTCTGAGCCATACTTAGCAGCTCTTTTTATTGCATTTCAGAAAGCGTCAACTTGGATGAAGTACCCTGAATAAACGTAGAGATAAAGAAATGCATGCCCTCAAATCAGTCTCACCACAGAGATAAGGTACAGTACTGCAGTTATATCTTGCTAGCATTTAAATTGCCCTTACATTTCCACCCCCGGCAACTATATACCTGTGTATTTTCCCCCAGCTTTCCACAATTTTCCAAGGCTGTACTGTCTTATGTCCTTATTTCAATAGGAATTTTCAGATTTCACTTAAATTTCTCAAATAAATTTTCTTTCAGTTTAACCAAAACAAAACCAAATCATGCAATCAACTAAGAGTAGTTGGGAGAGAGAAGGTTGCTGCATTAACAGAAGTTTTAGAAGTGAGTCTTTACCAGTTACATCTAAGGTAATGAGTGATTCCCAAACTTATGACACATTTCAACCCTCTTCTTGGTGGTCAACCCCAAAAAAGTGATTTAGTTGGAGTGGTGTGTAATCTGGACACTAAAAAAAAAAAAAAAACTTCAATTGTTTTTAAGGGTGCACGCACTGCACATCATGCCAGATCTTAGTTCAGGGGTCGAGTCCATGTCCCTACCTTGGGAGTGCAGAGCCTTAACCACTGGATCACTAGGGAAGTCTCCTGGACAGTGGGGTTGTTTAGCGCTTCCCAGATGATTCAAATGTGCAGCAAAGTTTGGGAACCACTAATCCAAGGCATTTATAGCAGAGAAAACGTAAGTTTAACTATTATCTTTGTGGAAGATCGGATTCTTTAAGTGAACAGAATGGTTATGGCATCCTTTATGAAGCTGTAGCCATCATTTCTAACTAATCACGCAGGGTTTCTCTGGTTTCTCTGATTTCTCTAGTTCGGTATATTCAATCACATATTCTGGGTAAATCTGATCTTTCTGAAAGATGACAAAAACAGAGGGATTCAATCTTGTATCCACACAGCTGTCATACCGCAGAGGGGGACGCTGGTAACTCATATGGCCTTCAATGAAATTTCCAACCAGGACTCGGGCTACAAACATAACGATGTTTTTGGAATCAAACGGGCAATTTTTATGGGAACTAATGGCATCTTTTGTGAAGTAGTTTCCTAGAAATAATCAGAAGAAAAAGGTTAAGAATTATTATAAAAGAAGGTATGTAGTTATAAGATTATTTACACATGATCAGATGACAGGCATTGACCAAGAAGTATATGTCAGCCATACCTTATTGATACTAATAACTTTCCTTTGTACTTAGGAAAATGTTTATTATGCAAGTACACTTGAATACTGTGTACAACCTGACAGAATTAGCAGAAACATTTGCAACTCTGTGGAATTCACAGGTACAATGTTGAGCCACTGGGTAGAATGACCAACTGATATCACTGTGGTCCAGTTCATGCAAGCAAGTTGCGTTATAACTAATAAGCCAAAGATCTCCAACAAAGGCCATTTTATATTGTGTACATTTTAAGGAAGAAACATCATTCACTACTGTGGGAAGGTCCTGGGGAAAGGAAAAGGGAGAGATGAGAGATGCGACATGAGCCAACAGCTGACCCTGGCAGAGCTGGTCAGACACTCAATACATCGTCCTCAACTACAAGACAACCTCTGATAATCACTGATATCTCCACACTCACCAGAGCAACAACCATTTCCTGACAAATTCAAATTTCCTATTTTTATTTTTATTATTGCCAAGGGAACGAAATAACCTCTTGACAAGGGTGAAAGAGGAGAGCGGAAAAGTGGCTTAAAACTCAACATTCAAAAAACTAAGATCATGGCATCTGGTTCCCTCACTTCATGGGAAATAAATGGGGAAAAAGAAACAGTAATTTTATTTTCTTGGGCTCCAAAATCACTGTGGATGGTGACTACAGCCATTAAATTAAAAGACGCTTGCTCCGTGGAAGAAAAGCTATAACAAACCTAGAAAGCGGACTAAAAAGCAAAGATAGCAATTTGCTGACAAAGGTCCATATAATCAAAACTATGGTTTTTCCAGTAGTCATGGCAACCCACTCCTGTACTCTTGCCTGGAAAATCCCATGGACGAAGGAGCCTGGTAGGTTGCAGTCCATGGGGTCGCTAAGAGTCGGGCACGACTGAGCAACTTCACTTTCACTTTTCACTTTCATGCATGGGAGAAGGAAATGGCAACCCACTCCAGTGTTCTTGCCTGGAGAATCTCAGGGACGGGGGAGCCTGGTGGGCTGCCGTCTATGGGGTCGCACAGAGTCAGACACGACTGAAGCGACTTAGCAGCAGCAGCAGCATGTATAGATGTGAGAGTTGGACCACAAAAAAGACTGAGCATTGAAGAATTGATGCTTTCCAAATGTGGTGCTATAGAAAACTCTTGAGAGTCCTTTGGACTGCAAGGAGATCAAACCAACCAATTCTAAAGGAAATTAACCCTGAATATTCATTGAAAGGACTGATGCTGAAGCTGAAGCTCTAATACTTTGGCCACCTGATGCAAAGATCTGACTCACTGGAAAAGGCCCTGATGCTGGGAAAGCCTGAGGGTGGAAGAAGGAGGCAACAGAGGATGAGATGGTTGGATGACATCACTGACTCAATAGACATGAGTGTGAGCAGATTTCAGAAGATAGTGGAGGACAGAGGAGCCAGACGTGATTCGGTCCGTGGGGTTGCAAAGAATCGGACATGACTTAACAACTGAACAACAGAAAATGTCTTTCTGCCCATTGAAGGAAAAGAGTCTATATTGCAAAATCTGATATTCTGTGAAAAATTAATTGATATTGATAAACTATTACTTGATGCCTTAAGGTGAGTGATTCTTTGGTTTTTGTTTGGTTGGGTTTCTGGATTTTGAATTGCATGAAGGAATTTAGGAACAAAAAGAAAGCTGAAAAGATTTGGTGTGACCAGCATGGCCTGTAATGGGAAAAGACCTCATCTCCATTTTTGATTAGAATCCATCAGTGGCAAGAGAAGGGATGGACATAGGTCAGCAAGAGCCATGGCCAGAACTGAGTAGCAATGGTAGACAAAGTCATCAACAAGAGAGAAGACTTTGCAAGATATACAAGGTGCTCTGGTCTCCACACCCCACCCTTCCCATAAAACACAGAAGACAGGAAGGAAGCAGGGCTAAAGTGCAGGAACCAAGTTCCACGGTGATTTCCCACTCTAATTTGGAAATTTCAGATTAACATGGGCTTATTGTTTTCTCCAGGAATGCAAAAGCCTGCAGGTACTGGTTAATACAAAATAATATATATCATAATAGGAAAGTGTATGGTAGAGCCAAGTGTTGGCTCTACTTGTTCAGCTTCTCTATTCCATACGAACCTTTTCCATATTTGATGTCATGACTTCCATGTAAGAGCCAGTCGAAATTATTCTCACAGATAGATGCCACGTTGCTGCGTCTTGTTGCACAAAATAGGATTTGCTCTTCTCTCTTCATCTCCATTTTCTTGCTAATATGGAAAACGTGAGATTTAACATGGAGAACAGTCCTCACCCACTCTAGTTGATAACATAAATCCCAACTAAAGTCTAATTATCTTAAAATTGTATTCCACCAGCTTTCAGAATGGAGCTGCTAACATTAAGGCAACAGCTATAAAAAAATAAATATATGAAAACGTTTAAATGATAGATGCATGAAAGCATTTAATTGTAAAGCTAAAACTGAAACAGAGAAGTTTGAGCTTACACTATGAAAACACAACTAGAGACTGAAGAAACTGTTGACCACTAAAATTAAAAAGTGAATATAAATCTTCAAAGATAGGTCTTCACTAATCCTTTCAAACTTTATGTCAAGAGAAGCCTGATAAGGTGGCCACCCACCTTTTAAAAGCCTTCAAGAGCTGTGCGTTCTGGACCTTCTTTATCTTTTCAATCTTGAAATTTCTCATGGAAGCTTTAAAATGATCACTTACTTTAGCATATTCTGGAGTATTGCTAGGGATTTCAAGCAACTGAAAGAAATTTAAAAATATGTAAATGTGAAGCAGGAAACACTTAAGGCATGATGGGGCTTCCCTTGTGGCTCAACTGGTAAAGAATCCGCCTGCAATGTGGGAGACCTGGGTTTGATCCCTGGGTTGGGAAGATCCCTTGGGGAAGGGAACGGCTCCCTACTCCAGTATTTTGACCTGGAGAATTCCATGGTCTGTATAATCCATGGGGTCGCAGAGTCGGACACGACTGAGCAACTTTCACTTTCACTTCCTGTCCCTATGTGGGCTTCCCAGGTGGCACTAGTGGTAAAGAACCTGTCTGACAATGGAGGAGATCCAAGAGACTGGGAGTTCGATCCCTGGGTCAGAAAGAGCCCCTGGAGGAAGGCGTGGCAACCCACTCTGGTATTCTTGCCCAGAGAATCCCGTAGACAGAGGAGACTGGAGGGCTGTAGTCCATAGGGTTACAAAGAACTGGAAACGACTGAAGTGACTTAGCACAGCACGTGTCCATCTGTGTGGCCATCTATGCCATGGGGTATCCTTGCCAGGCCTCTGACAGCAGGTAGGATAAGCTGGCTTAGGGTTTCCACATCTGATAGTTCATTCCAGTGATGAACTAGATGGCCCGGAGCCCATCTGTTCAAGGCTAATAGAGCATTAGCCTGAAGGCAAACGGAGCACACACTCCTCCCCACCCCACACCCCCAGGTGTGTGATTCAGTCCAGTGACCTGGTGAGTTCTTTGCTTAAAGCCAGTGAAGGGGCAGAGGCAGTGGAGATGCCCAAGGAGCCCAAGCAGAGTAGCCTGCACCCAAAGCTAGCCTCTGATGTGGCTAAATGATCCAGGAAGAATCTTGCCCCTAGACTTCCCTGGTGATCCTGTGGTTAACAGTCTGCCTGCCAATGCAGGGGAAAGGGGTTCAATCCTTGGTCCAGGAAGATTCCACATGCTGCAGGGCAGCTAAGCCTGGCACCACAACTACTGAACTCGTGCGCTGCAACTACTGAAGCCTGCATGCCCTAGAGCCCCTGTTCTGCAACAAGAGAAGGCCACTGCAATGAGAAGCTTGTGTACCACAACTAGAGATTAACCCCTTCTTGACACAACTAGAGAAAACTAACAACAAAGACCCAGCATACCCAAAAATAAATAACTAAACAAAGTTTTTTAAAGAAGAGTCGCTCCAACCAGGTAAGCCGAGGCCCACTTTACAAGTTTGTCACGAGCATCTGTCCCAAGGAAATCGTGTGTGCCAGAACTCTGGAAACAACGAGGTGCCCTTCTCCTTTGGAAAGTGGCACGTGACACAATCACCATTCGGATGTTAGCCTTTGAATCTCGTTTCAAGAGTTTTGCAGAAGTGATTCATTCACTCCTTCACTCCTTCATTCATTCACCTACACACATTTGTAGCAAAGTACTTTGTTGCATCTTCAAATAATTCACCCACTACAGAGTAAAAAGCAAGTACCTCAAAGCCATTCGAGACTGAGACGCTCGCGTCCGGTTGGGGAAGATATATAGTGACGAAAGGTTCTGATGAGGTCTGCCCCTGCTGCGAGCTAAAAACAAGAGAGAGAAAGAAATTCATCTGGCTCCCTGTTTGATACACCCAAGTGATTTTCTGTGCTTAACTCCAACTAAGCTGAGGTTCCTCTGGAAATTTTCTAAGTCCTAATGTGTTAGCATTAAGTAAGGCTAGGGGACTTCCCTGGTGGTCCAGTGGTTAGGAATCCATGCTTCCAATACAAGGGGGACATGAGTTTGATCCCAGCAGGAGAACTAACATCCCATATGCCTTGTGCTGTGTTAGTCACTCAGTCATGTCCGACTCTTTGCGACCCAATGGACTGTAGCCCACCAGGCTCCTCAGTCCATAGGATTCTCCAGGCATAGCCAAATAATAATATTAAAAATAAGTAAGTTTGTCTTACAGCTTCTCTTCCAAATGATAAATACTTAAATACTTTAGTGGTATAGGGAAAAGAATCCTGCTTTTCCTGTACGAACTGTATTTCAGGAAGAGTAACCATACATTTGAGGGTCCGTGAATCAAGGCAAATTGGAAGTGGTCAAACAAGAGATGGCAAGGGTGAACGTCGACATTCTAGGAATCAGCGAACTAAAATGGACTGGAATGGGTGAATTTAACTCAGATGACCATTATATCTACTACTGCGGGCAGGAATCCCTCAGAAGAAATGGAGTAGCCATCATGGTCAACAAAAGAGTCCGAAATGCAGTACTTGGATACAATCTCAAAAATGACAGAATGATCTCTGCTCGTTTCCAAGGCAAACCATTCAATATCACAGTTATCCAAGTCTATGCCCCAACGAGTAATGCTGAAGAAGCTGAAGTTGAACGNCCTGTGGTCATGTATGGATGTGAGAGTTGGACTGTGAAGAAGGCTGAGCACTGAAGAATTGATGCTTTTGAACTGTGGTGTTGGAGAAGACTCTTGAGAGTCCCTTGGACTGCAAGGAGATCCAACCAGTCCATTCTGAAGGAGATCAACCCTGGGATTTCTTTGGAAGGAATGATGCTAAAGCTGAAACTCCAGTACTTTGGCCACCTCATGCGAAGAGTTGACTCACTGGAAAAGACTCTGATGCTGGGAGGGATTGGGGGCAGGAGGAGAAGGGGACGACCAAGGATGAGATGGCTGGATGGCATCACAGACTCGATGGACGCAAGTCTGAGTGAACTCCGAGAGATGGTGATGAACAGGGAGGCCTGGCGTGCTGCAATTCATGGGGTCGCAAAGAGTCGGACATGACTGAGCGACTGAACTGCAACTGAACTGAACTGCCACCCTCAAATAGAGAACCCCTAACATGTACATAGGGCTTTATCACATAATTAAGTTTGATATTTTCCATTATGAGAACATTACATTTTTTAAAATGCTTTAAGGAAAAAACTCTTTAAAAACCTCCTTTCATAAAATGAAAATTCTTTTGGAAAGAAAGAAGTTGGCCCCAGTTTATATGTTAAGCTCTGATTTTCATACTGTACTGGTATAGTGCAGAACAGATTAAAGTAATGTGTTTGTTGTAAGGCGCTCATCAAAAATGCTATCATTCACTTCTATTCAGATTGTTCAGAGTAGCACTCAGAGCCTTTATTCTATCCTAAAGCCGTGTGTCTCTTCTGGGTTTGTGATAGCAGGATTTAAGCTCAGTTTGGTTCAGTCAATCAGTCACGTCTGATTCTTTGTGACCCCACGGACTGCAGCACACCAGGCTGCCCTGCCCATCACCAACTCCCAAAGCTTGATCAGACTCACACTCATGGAGTTGGTGATGCCATCAACCATCTCTTCTTCTGTCGTCCCATTCTCCTCCTGCCTTCGATCTTTCCCAGCATCTCGGTCTTTTCCAATGAGTCAGTTCTTCACATCAGGTGGCAAAAGTATTGGATTCAAGCTACTTCTTTCCACAAACACCCACAAACAGTTTTCTCAGTTCATTTTATATGTATTTATTTGGCTGCATCAAATAGTCGCAGCATGCAGGATCTTTAGCTGTGGCATGTGGGATCTAGTCCCTGGACCAGGGATCAAACTGAGGTCGCCGCGGTGGGAGCATGAATTCCTAGCCACTGGACGACCTGAGAAGTCCCAGCAATGTAGTTTTGACTGGGTTTCATGAGCAGACAGAGCTGTCACACTGAATCCCTTAGCAAAATGTCCTTTAAAAATACATTTTCATCAACTTTATCTTTCCTCAAAGGCTTTACCAGGCAGCTGCTACATCCCTTTTTTCTCTCCATTTCTCCCTCAAACTCCCACCCTCTGTAAATCCATCCCACAAAACTAAAGATACTCAGAAGAACCCAGAACAGAACAAAAACTCAGTAAATGTGCATCTGATTCTTTCCTGGGCACAGCCAGCCATTCTCAGCTGAAGAAACTGAACCCAGAGTAAGAGGTCTGCTCAAAGTCCCCCGTGAATCTGAGGAAAAGACAAACTTCATACTCTAGAATGCTTTTAGTCACACTGTACTACTTAGTCAGTACCTTACTCATAGTTAAAGCAAAAGGAAATTGCAGTGTTATGTGAGCATGAACATTTCAGAAAACAGGGTCCAGATTCGTGAGTGACTCGAACATCGCAATGTGTACCAGCCAAGAACACTCACTCTTGTCTGCGTTTCACCTTCTCCACATCCCAGTAAGACACAAACGTCGGCCTTCTAATGACATCCTTTTGGGTCTTGGAAGCTATATTTGTCTGAATCATCCCTTTAGACAGAAAAACAAAGAGAAAACACAAATCATGAATTGGTCCTAGGAAATGATTTATCTTATTTTTTCAGAGACTACTAACATAGCTAATATTCAGTACTCAACTATATATGCATGAATCGAGAAAATCCTTTTAGATGGAAACTGCTCATGATAAAAATGAATATCCTTCACTGGCCTTAGTATAAGACCCAGAAAAGAAATAGGTAAATGGGCAAATTGCAATTAATCAAATCTTTCAATCAAAGTCAGGTGGGAAAGTGAACTAGGGCAGCCAGACTACATCACCCATGACCACTGTCCTCAACCAGGCATCAGTGATTATGGGTTGGAACATGGTAGGTATATTTTGAAAGTATTTTCCTACCTCAAATGTGACGTGTTAGTTTTAATTCTGGGTCTACGCTACAGCATGAATTCTTTAAAAAGTAAATCATCATACATTGTGAGTAAAAGCATAAAATGGCACAACCACTTTGGAAAAGAATTTGGAAGCTTCTTACCAAGTTAAACATACACTACCTATACAATCCAACAAATCCACTCCTTAGTATTTATCCAAGAGAAATCTACATCCACACAAAGATTTGCATTTCAATGTGTCTAGTAGCATTATTATAATAAGCAAAATGTGAAAACAATCCAAATATCCATCAACAGGTGAATGGTTAAACAAACCATTGTATATCCATGCAATGGAATATTACTCAGCAACAAAAAAGGACCACTTGTCACGCAATAATACAGATGAGTGAAAAACGGTATTCTGAGAGGAGTCAACCATATGAAGAGTACACACCGCAGAGTTCTATTCCATGAAGTTCTAGAACAGACGAAACTAAATTACAGTGACAGACAGTAAATTGGCTGCAGAGGAGAGACTGATCACAAAGGAGCATGAGAAAACTTTCTGGATTGATGGGAATGTTCTAGATCTTGATTAGGATAGCAGCTGCATGCATTTGTCAGTACTCATCCAACTAGACACTTATAATGGATGTATCTGAAGGTAGCAATTATGCCTCACCACAGGTTTACATTCACATCAACAAAACAAACAAGGAAAAGAGCAATCAGATCCTGCCACAACTCCGCTCAAAACCTTCTGGACGTTTCCAGCTTATAAAATATTTAAGTTTCAATGTCTACTCTCAGCTCTTACACACCTCCTTGCCACATGCATGGGCTGCCCACTCCCTTCCAAAGTGTCCTCCTCAGATGAAAGTAGGCACTCTCCCACGAGCCCTCCATTCTCTGGCAGATTCATCACATTGCTTCATCTTTCCTTGTAGCTGTTATTATTTTCTGAAGGTGCCTGGTTTGCCAGCATTCAGATTAGTGCCTGGCAACACAGCTCAAATACTAGTTTAATGAACAACAGCATATTCGAAATAGAAAGGAAATAGTCTGTAACACTGAAAACTTCTCTAGACTGGCTTCTATGAACCAAGGGAACAAATATATGGGATTAAAATTTCTCCAGATTCAGGAAAGATATATTGGTTTTCATCTCTCCACCACCTTTTTAAACAGTCAGAACAATAGAATACCACTGCAAAAAAAATGTTTTAATTTAAGTCCATTTTTAATCTGACCACCCAACAGAAGAACTTTTTATTTTCGTCCATTGCTTTCTAGTCTTGGTCCATATGCACACGTTGTTGCACTTACCACATACATTAAATTTTTTTTTAAATTCATTCCTGAAAAAAATATTTATTTCTGTTTTAATTACAGAAACATAAACTTGGGGTTTGGCCTTCTTCACTTAACAATATCAAATTTTGCTTTTACAGCACAGTTTTTGCAATCATAATTTTTAACAACTACCTAATACTCCACTGAAATGTAATACTTTTATGTGTTCAGTCACAATCCACTGGTACACAGGCTATTCATATTCTTTAGTACTATAAGGAGGCTTTAATAAAGACCTTTATTTCTATAGCTTTTTTTTTTTCCTGGTGAATTACTTCTTAGAAAGATTCCTGAGAATTAAAAAGTAAGCATATTTTAATATCTCTTGATATGTACTGCCAGGATGCTTTCCGCAGTAGTTAGTATAACGCTCCCTCAAAGCTATGTGACTTGGGGTCTTCCCTGATGGTCCCGTGGTTAAGACTCTGCACTTCCAATGTGTGGGGCATAAGTTCAATCCCTAACTGGGGAGCTAAGCTCCCACATCCCGCATGGCACAGCAAAAAAAAAAAGAAAAAGAATGAAAAGTTATATGACTTAACACAGTAACTGGTACAGGGCCCAAATCTCGGGTACCACCTGGGAATGTCAAGGAGCTGAAAAAGTCTCTTTCATCTCTTTCAAAGCATCTATGAGGATAGTCCTGAAAGGGCACGT
>SJYV01009011.1:1982448-1998246 GCA_006410875.1 Neotragus pygmaeus | reverse complement strand
GTGGGATTTGGGGGGAGGGGGACACAGAGGCAGCCCATGCGACACTACATTCAGAGGGAGAACAGTTTCTGCCCTGGTTTCTTACTAAACACAACAGGAAGACGGGCAGAAGGTAACCAAATCTGTCTATGCGGGCTCCAATAAAAATGGCAGAAAGCAAAGTCTTTAGAAAAGGTGACGGATAAAAGCATTGACCTAGATGACGACGCCTAAAAGGAACAGCATGGCCCTAAACTCTGAAGGACCCACGTCCCAAGGTCTGTCCTGCAGTCGTTAACACCTGAAATCTGTCTCAGGGAAGCAGCCTGCCTAGAATAAGAAATTTACAATGGCAAAACCAGAAGTGTCCACAGAGACCATGTAATCCAATTCCCCCCCCCCATTTTACAGGGTGCCAGGTGCTGTTCCCAGCTACTCTGTGTCACAGTCAAGGCTTAGAGCACAGCCCTTCTGACTGCCATCGGCTCCCACCCACTGGTCCTGCCGTGCTAGAAAGAACCCAATCCTGAGTGCAGCATTCCCACGGCTCTATTCCCACTCCCCCGTGGATGCCACAGGCCAGATTGAAATGACAAGCACCACTGTCAAATGCAGACACTTACCTTGAAAACTCAGCTCATAGTTTCGTGAACCCGCCTGAAATGGCACAACTCCCCTCCGACAGGATAGAAAAAGAGACTCCAGGTATGAAGAGTCAATGTTTGAAATTTGCTCATTGTCTTTCTATTAAAAATAAAAATAAAAAGGTAAAAACTTCAGGATAGGCTTTTAAGAAATTTCCATCATGATATCTTATGTAACTTTATTTCAGCCGTGGGATTTGAACAGGAGTGCATTCTGCTACCCAAACCAGAGTGTAACGGGTTTCTGGGTGGGGGCAAGTCAACACCCATCTGTAGTCTCCACTGTACGGGGTTGATGCTATTGAAACAGACGATACCCTAGGTGGATGCCTGAAAAATAGAGCTGTTTTGCAATTGTCCTTTTACATATTCCATAAAATATGATCCAAGTGTATAGAGCAACTTGTACCCGACACAAGATGTCTAACCGAATCCAAAATGTTGTCATGAAGTAGACCATCACAGCTATCGTCTCATCACACAATGAGAAAGAACAGTCTAAAGCTGGAAAGAAGGCATATAAAACTCCAACAGGTGCGTTGTTATTTAGTTGCTAAGTCATGACTCTTTGCCACTCTTTAGCCATGTACTGTAGCCCACCGCTCTCCTTTCTGTCCATGGATTTCCCAGGCAAGAATACGGGAGTGGGTTGCCATTTCCTTCTCCATCCTATAGGTGTGTCGCTGTCCAAATGAGAGTGACAAGGCAAGGAACACCCCCAAAATGTAAAGATATAATCTCCAGCCATCTCCAGGACCTTCCTCTAGCCCTGCCCTCACTGAACTCCAGTTCTGAATGAGTGAGTAAGAGCATTCAGTTACATATTCTCCAAGACTTGAATTTATACCTCAGTTTCAGTAACCTGGTCTTGTTACTTTTGCCTTAGGCCTACATGACAGCCTTGATTTTGGCTTTCTAGAGCTATTGGTTGGCCTTAATTTGGGCAATTCCTTCAGGTCGTGCACTCCTGCCCCTCAAGGCGCACTACTAACCTTGACTGTGTGCTGCGTGCTAAGTCGCTTCAGTTGTGTCTGACTCTTTGTGACCTTATGGACTGTAGCCTGCCAGGCGCCTACTGGAGCAGGTGCCATTTCCTTCTCCAGGGGATCTTCCCAACCCAGGGATCGAACCCGCATCTCTGGCATCTCCTGCATTGGCAGACAGGTTCTCTACCACTGAACTATCTGGGAAGCCCCAGGGATCTTGTAATAGAGTGTGTTTCTTTGATTGCTTTGACAGCTGGGGAGCTCAGAACCAAATGCATGGCCCAGCGACTTATGCTGAGACAGCCTCCTCCCTTTTTTGTCTTTGGCTCCATCTCTTGCTTTTCTTTTCTCTTTCCCATCACTCCAATTTCATTGCCCACTTTAGCTACCTCCCTCTCTGTTTAATCATCTGAATCTAAAGGGAGAAGGCACACTAGACAGAACCTCTGCCTGTCTAAATTTTTCTCCCCTATTACTATGTCCCTGTGGTTAAGTCTGAACCTTCTAGTTCATCTGAATCCAGACTGTGACTAAATCCTAACAAGCATATATCAGTCTTTTGATTTCTCACTCTTGCCTACTTTTCTGGCTGAAAGGGGTTAGTCTCTGCCCGTTTATGTTCTAGTACATAGAAAGCTATCTCAAGGTTCTGCCCCAGTCCCAGATAATGAGGAAAGAGGGATATTTGGCTGGCTCATATATCAAGGAGTTTCTTTAAAATAGTTATAATTTTTTATAATGCAATTGGAATACATGCTTGCTGAGTATAATATAAAAAACACCACTTTCTCTACCACATCCATGCTCCATGGGTAATCACATAGATGTCAGACACTGTACTACTAGATTCTTCTGAAGTTGTCAAGTTTATACAAGAGTATCCACAAGAAGGAATGGTACTCACCTTCTCCCCATATGGAACCCATTTGTCAGCTCCATTCCTCCAGTACCAAATCCATTTTGTGGTAAAGAGAGAACTGGCCGGCTTTGTGACGGATGAAGGTGTGGAGATACGTCGGACGGGATTAAAATCACAAGTCATCTTCTGGAAACTGATGTTATAATTGCCAACAGAAACACTGAGAGGGAAAAGCTTAGCATTAATAAAATGCTTCACTGAAGCAAAATGCTTCTGTTTTCTCTACTCTGATCTTCTTAATAAGAGGGCAGAATGAAAAACTGAGAGTTGACAGTGGTCTCTGAATTCCCTTTATACAGCTTACGGTCTTACACACAAAATTAAAAACTGAAATACAGAGAGGTAACGTAACCTGCCACATACCTAATGGTACCACAGAACGTGTTCTTCCCTCAAAAAATATCCCCAAAAGAAATCAATTGATTGGCTCAATGTCAGAAACTCTGAAACTCACAGTAGGTCAGTTTTTTCAATTATTACACATTATTTAAATAGTTGGGCTTCCCTGGTGGCAAAGACGGTAAAGAATTGCTTTCAATGCAGTAGACTGGGATTGAATCCCTGAGTCAGGAAGATCCCCTGGCGAAGGGAATGGCTACCCACTCCAGTATCCTTGCCTGGAGAATTCCATTATCAAAGTGTAGTTCGAGACCTTTTCAAGGAGTCAGCAAGTTCAAAGTTACTTTCATAATATTATTATATTTCATAATATATTATTTCATAATATTAGGACATTACCCACCTTTTTCACTTTCATACCCTCACAAGTACACAGTGGAGTTTTTCAAGGCTACACAATGTTTGATTTTATAATAAAGAGATTTGCAAAAATATAAAACAATGTCATTCTTCCCAGTGAATTTTGTTTGCTTTAGTTTTGGAAAAGTTATTTTTATAGTTATACTTACATACATTTATGTATGCATGTAACTATATATAATTATCTTAAAATGTTATGTTAACACAAATGAGTATATAATCATTATTTTTAATGAATCAATAAATAATTTTTCTCAGTTATGACTTTTAACATGGTAACTATCAATAGCTATAAATCCACATAAAGTGAAATCTCTGGGATCCTCAGTACATTTTAAGAATGCTAAGGGCTCTGGAAACCAAAAAGCTTGAGAGTTACTGCTCTACAAAATACCTCCTAGATCAGCGATGTTCAACCAGGAGTGATATTAGACCCAGGAAACACTGACAATGTCAAATGATATTTTTGTTTCTCACAAATGGCATGTAGTGGGTAGACACCAGAGATGATGCTAAAATACTCCAGCAAACCAAATAATTATTTGGGCCCCAAAGTCAACAGTGCTAAGGTTGAAAAACCCTGCTTCAGATTTACCTGGTAGTAGACACACACCTAGAAACAAAGCAGCTGACGCCGCCCTCTAGTGGCAAAATGCAGCAACACACTCTCCACCAGAGAGACTACTTTTGAACACAGGGACAAGTCCTTATTTTCCCTCCTAAAGTATTTCCTTATAAAGTAGGATGCAGCTTATAAATATGGTCGTGGGTAGTATCACCCATATCCGCCCTAACAGAAACATAAATATAAAGGAGCCTTTAAGAAACCTCCAGGATAGAGAAAATAGCAAATATAGAGGCAGGTATAAAATGCTGAAGTATGTAATGCTCAAAATTCTCCAAGCCAGGCTTCAGCAATACGTGAACCGTGAACTCCCTGATGTTCAAGCTGGTTTTAGAAAAGGCAGAGGAACCAGAGATCAAATTGCCAACATCTGCTGGATCATCAAAAAAGCAAGAGAGTTCCAGAAAAACATCTATTTCTGCTTTATTGACTATGCCAAAGCCTTTGACTGTGTGGATCACAATAAACTGTGGAAAATTCTGAG
Organism: Neotragus pygmaeus; assembly: GCA_006410875.1. Taxonomy (NCBI): domain Eukaryota; kingdom Metazoa; phylum Chordata; class Mammalia; order Artiodactyla; family Bovidae; genus Neotragus; species Neotragus pygmaeus. The sequence continues at coordinate 1,993,850 of SJYV01009011.1, read as the reverse complement.
AGAGAGGGGAATACCAGACCACTTGACTTGCCTCTTGAGAAACCTGTATGCAGGTCAGGAAGCAACAGTTAGAACTGGACATGGAACAACAGACTGGTTCCAAATAGGAAAAGGAGTANTCTGAAGGAGATCAGCCCTGGGATTTCTTTGGAAAGAATGATGCTAAAGCTGAAACGCCAGTACTTTGGCGACCTCATGCAAAGAGTTGACTCATTGGAAAAGACTTTGATGCTAGGAGGGATTGGGGGCAAGAGAAGAAGGGGACGACCGAGGGTGATATGGCTGGATGGCATCACTGATTCGATGGACATGAGTCTGAGTGAAGTCTGGGAGTTGGTGATGGACAGGGATGCCTGGCATGTTGCGATTCATGGGGTCGCAAAGAGTCGGACATGACTGAGAGACTGAATTGAACAGAAGCAGAAGATATTAAGAAGAGGTGGCAAGAACATTGGAAGAAGTGTCCAAAAAAAAAATCTACGACCCAGATAATCATGACGGTCTGATCACTCACACTTGCCTACAGCCAGACATCCTGGAAAGTGAAGTCTAGNTGACTGAGAGACTGAATTGAACAGAAGCAGAAGATATTAAGAAGAGGTGGCAAGAACATTGGAAGAAGTGTCCAAAAAAAAAATCTACGACCCAGATAATCATGACGGTCTGATCACTCACACTTGCCTACAGCCAGACATCCTGGAAAGTGAAGTCTAGTGGGCCTTAGGAAGCATCACATCAAGAACAAATCTAGTGGAGGTGATGAAATTACAGTTGAGCTATTTCAAATTCTGAAAGATGATGGTGTGAAAGTGCTGCACTCAATATGCCAGCAAATTTGGAAAATTCAGCACTGGCCACAGGACTGGAAAAAGTCAGTTTTCATTCCAATCCCAAAGAAAGGCAATGCCAAAGAATGCTCAAACTATTGCACGATTGCACTCATCTCACCCGCTAGTAAAGTAATGCTCAAAATTCTTCAAGCCATGCTTCAGCAATACTTGAACCGTGAACTCCCTGATGTTCAAGCTGGTTTTAGAAAAGGCAGAGGAACCAGAGATCAAATTGCCAACATCTGCTGGATCATCAAAAAAGCAAGAGATTTCCAGAAAAACATCTATTTCTGCTTTATTGCCTATGCCAAAGCCATTGACTGTGTGGATCATAGCAAACTGTGGAAAATTCTACAAGTTATGGGAATACCAGACCATCTGACCTGCCTCTTGAGAAACCTGTATACAGGTCAGGAAGCAACAGTTAGAACTGAACATAGAACAACAGACTGNGACACTGTTTCCACTGTTTCCCCATCTATTTCCCATGAAGTGATGGCACCAGATGCCATGATCTTCGTTTTCTGAATGTTGAGCTTTAAGCCAACTTTTTCACTCTCCTCTTTCACTTTCATCAAGAGGCTTTTTAGCTCCTCTTCACTTTCTGCCATAAGGGTGGTAAAAACCATTAAATCAAAGAAAAACCTCAAGAATGTGTCCTGCCTTTCCTTTATGAACTGTAATACCTAAAGTCTTTCAACTAGGATAGCATTCGCAACACACACATCTAATGGTAATGAGTAAAAGTCTAACTGGCTAGGAGGGTATAAGCACAGCTTTAAAACAACGAGTGGTTTATATTAACCAAGGGGTGACCCTTAAGTAGTGAAGGTAAAAGAAAAAAACAAGAAAATAAATTTTAGTACAGGCATCCAAAGCTGTCCACTGAGGGAAATACTGTCACACTGTCAGTTCAGCCAAGTCAGTAAAAAATACATAAATAACTAAGCAAACAACATTAACCCCCAGCTCCAAGGTGATAAGTCTACAGAGTTGCTATGTGTTATTTAAATTTTCCAGTTTTCAACAAATATGGCAAAATGTGCAAAGAAACAGAAAACCCATTTGCAGGAAAAAAGACAAGCAATATAAATTGATTTTAAAGGGGGTAGATGTTAGACTTAACAGATACAGACTTCAAATCAGCTATTATAAATAAGTTGGGCTTCCCTGATAACTCAGTTGGTAAAGAATCCGCCTGCAATGCAGGAGACACCATTCGATTCCTGGGTTGGGAAGATGTGCTGGAAAAGGGATAAGCTACCCACTCCAGTACTCTTGGTCTTCCCTTGTGGTTCAGCTGGTAAAGACTCTGCCTGCAATGCAGGAGACCCAAGTTCAATCCCTGGGTTGGCAAGATCCCCTGGAGAAGGGAAAGGCTACCCATTCCAGTATTCTGGCCTAGAAAATTTCATGGACTGTATAGTCCATGGGGTCACAAAGAGTCGGACACCACTGAACAACTTTCACTTTCATACAGAACTAAAGGAAATCATGTAAAAAGAATTAAAAGAAAGTACAATGACTATCAATAAAGATATAGAAATAATTTTTTTAAAAAGAGCCAAATAGAAAATCTGAAATTGTACAATAACTGAAGAAGTACAATAACTGAAGTGGAAAATTCACTATAGGAACTCAACAGCATACCTGAGTCAATAGATATTGTACAATTTGAAGGATGGGGAGAAAAAAATGAAAAGAGTGAACAGACCACCACAGAAAAAGAGAAAGGAGCAGAAAAAAAGATTTAAATAAAGGCTGAAATCTTCCCAAATTTGATGAAAACATTAGTAATCTATACATTAAGAAGTTCAACAAACTCCAAACCAGATAAATAAAAAAGATATACACCCAGACAAAATATAATCAAAGTGTTAAGAAAAAAATCTTGAAATTAGCAAGAGAAAAATGACCCATCACATAAAAGAAATACCAATAAGACTAACAGCTGACTGACTTCTCATCAGAAGCAGAAGAAACTAGGAGGCAGGAGGACTGAATATTCAAAGCGCTGAAGATAAAAAATTGTGAATTGAGATCTTATGTCTAACTAAACTATCTCTCGCCCATGAAGGTGAAATCAACACACTCCCAGAAAAACAAAAACTGAGAGAATGTGTTGCTAGAAGATCTACTTTATAAGAAATATGGGAGAATTCTTCAGGCTGAAAGCAAATGACACCAAATGGCAATTTGAATCCACACAAAAAACAAGACTGTCAATAAAGGTAATTATGTAAAACCTATAATTATATATGTCCTTCCCTTCTCTTAACTGATTTAAAGAGCAACTCAATAAAACAATAAGCATACACTTGTATTGTTGGGCTAATAAGATATAAAGTTTTATATTTTGATTAAAAAAAAAGAAGCAGAGATGAGAGCAAAGCTGCATTAGAGAAGGAAATAACACCAGATGGTAACTTAAATCCACAGAATACATGAAGCAAATGAAAAATAGAAAAATTATTGTAACTCCACAAATATGTACCTACTCTCCTTACTTCTCTTAGCTGCTTTAAGACTTAAGATTTTTTTTTAAGATTTAAATAAAGTAAAAATTATAACAATATATTGTGGGGTTTCTACAATATACAGAAATAATATGAATAACAAGAGTAGCAAAAAAGGGGGGGAAGAAACAGAGCTATACTGAAGTTTATTTTGCTGAAACTAGGTAAATATCAGAAGTAGATTCTTTTAAGATCTGTATAGAAAGTCCTAGAGCAAACACTAATGAAATAATTCAAAACGTTTAATTTTAAAATTATTAAAGGAGCTAAGATACCACACTGGAAGAGATTTGGTTATTAAAAAAAAAAAGAACAAAGAAAGGCATAAGACCTATGGAAAACAAAAAGCAAAATGGCAGGTTTAAATTAAACCATATCAATAATATTAAATGTGAACAGGTTAAACAATCCAACCAAAAGTTGGAGATTATCTCATTGCATTTTTAAAAACTGTAACTTATATGCAGAGTACATCATGAGAACGCTGGACTGGAAGAAACACAAGCTGGAATCAAGATTGCAGGGAGAAATATCAATCACCTCAGATATGCAGATGACACCACCCTTATGGCAGAAAGTGAAGAGGAGCTAAAAAGCCTCTTGATGAGAGTGAAAGAGGAGAGTGAAAAAGTTGGCTTAAAGCTCAACATTCAGAAAACGAACATCATGGCATCTGGTCCCATCACTTCATGGGAAATAGATGGGGAAACAGTGGAAACAGTGTCAGACTTTATCTTTTTGGGCTCCAAAATCACTGCAGATGGTGACTGTAGCCATGAAATTAGAAGATGCTTACTCCTTCGAAGAAAAGTTATGACCAACCTAGATAGTATATTCAAAAGCAGAGACATTACTTTGCCGACTAAGGTCCGTCTAGTCAAGGCTATGGTTTTTCCTGTGGTCATGTATGGATGTGAGAGTTGCACTGTTGGAGAAGACTCCTAGAGGCTGAAACTCCAGTACTTTGGCCACCGCATGCAAAGAGTTGACTCATTGGAAAGGACTCTGATGCTGGGAGGGATTGGGGGCAGGAGGAGAAGGGGACGACAGAGGATGAGATGGCTGGATGGCATCACGGACTCGATGGACATGAGTCTGAGTGAACTCCGAGAGATGGTGATGAACAGGGAGGCCTGGTGTGCTGCAATTCATGGGGTGGCAAAGAGTTGGACACGACTGAGTGACTGAACTGAACTGATGTAACAAAATTCTGCCTTAGAACTATGTGAAATGACTCAAATCATTTTCTCAAATAATGAGATTAAGCCAAAGGCTCTTCTGAGCTCATAGGTTTGCAAACCAACCTATGCATTTTGTTGTTCAGACAAATATTAACTGAACAAATATTTGTGTCCCTGTTTATTTCACCTGAGTTAGCAAATATTCCCAGAGTCCCTCATATTAGCCAGGCTCTGGGTGACTTCAAATCTGCCCACTTATTCCTTTATCTTTATTAACTCAGAAGTCATTTGCCATTTTAATCTCAAGAGTTAACCTGAATGGGATTCTGAAGGAAAACTGCTTTTTCTTCTTCCCATAAGCACAGCACTAGGTTCTCCTTTGATGATGTTGTAGATTTCACAAGCTAGACCTGCCACCAACTTACCTGCAGTTTTTGGGGTCACAAAAGGCCTTCTCAATATCCTCCATGAATGGAAGGTCCACCCAGCTGTTTCCAAGTAACATCTGCCACCGGTAGGGCAGGTGAAAATGAACTTTGTTGCAGCTCTCTACAAAGATAGAAAAGAGGTCTGAGCAATTCGACCAAGTTCACTACTGACTCTGCCTTTCTCACCCTACCAGCCCTGTAGGCACATTTTCCAGCTACACCTGTGCTCATGCCAGCCCCTACCTGCATCGTCTCAAGCCCCTATCTCCACAGTCATTTACTACCCATGTAGACTCGTCAGAAAACAAAATTCTCCACTCCCCCAAAAAGCCACGTTCAGTTCAGTTCAGTCGCTCAGTCGTGTCCAAGTCTTTGCGACCCCATGGACTGCAACACGCCAGGCTTCCCTGTCCATCATCAACTCCCGGAGCTTGCTCAGACTCAAGTCCATTGAGTTGGTGATGCCACCCAACCATATCATCCTCTGTTGTCCCCTTCTCCTCTTACCTTCAAAAAAAAGAACCATATTACCCACATGGAAATCTGAGATCATTAGAAATTTACAATTATCCTTTCTTCTGCTGCTGCTGCTGCTAAGTCGCTTCAGTCGTGTCCGACTCTGTGTGACCCCATAGACGGCTAACAGGCTCCTCCATCCCTGGGATTCTCCAGGCAAGAACACTGGAGTGGGTTGCCATTTCCTTCCCTAATTATCCTTTCTGCGCCTCCCTCTATATGCATTTATTGAGACAAACTGCTCTCTATTGGAGGCAACTGTTTGTGTGTTTTCTAGGAAGCCCTGGCCTGGAATTCATCACCTCCAGAATTCCCTCTCTGATCTTGTGCTCTTCTGACCTGACTTGTGTTTCATGTTCCCTCAACCAGTGCTTTAGACACAGTTTGTGCTTTATTGGTTCTCTAACTTGAGGATGTTCTGTTTGTTTTGGGCCACACTGCACAGCTTATGGGATCTGAGTGCTTTGACCAGGGATTGAACCCAAGCCCTTGGGAGTGAGAGCGCACAGACTGGACTAACCACTGGACTGCCAGGGAATTCCCAAATTTGTGGATGTTTTGATGCCCCGCTTTAAACTCGGGCTTCCCTTGTGGCTCAGCTGGGAAAGAATCCGCCCGCAGTGAGGGAGGCCTGATTTCGATCCCTGGGTTGGGAAGATCCCCTGGAGAAAGGAAAGGCCACCCACTCCAGTATTCTGGCCTGGAGAATTCCATGGACTATACAGTCCATGGGTGCAAAGAGTCAGACACGACTGAGCTACTTTCACTTAATGATAAACTTACTGAAGAAAGGCCTGAGTCATTGTTTAGCTTATGTCTCCTTGCTTCACTGGCAGAGGAGTAGGCAAGCAAAGGATGCCCTTTCAATGACTGCTTGCTGAATAATGAGTTAATGTTAGAAGCTCATAATACAGGAGAACAGAAAACAGTTCTATTTTTCACAATTTGCATTGTTTAAATCATTTTGAAATGTCACTACCAGGAATTTAACTGATTGAAAAAATATAACCTTCCTCACACCCATTAGAATGGCTGATATAAATAAGCAAACAAAGACAAATTTACAAGTGTTGGCAAGGATATGGAGAGATTGGAGCCCTTGTCCCTTACTGATAAAAATGTAAAGTGATACAGGCTGCTACAGAAAACTGTGCGGCAGTTTCTTAAAAACTTAAACACAGATTTACCACATAATCCAGCAATTCCACTTCCGGGTATATATCCAAAAGAACTGAAAGCAAGAACTGATATTTGTACACCTGTGTTCCTAGCAGCATTATTCACAATAGCTAAAAGGTAGAAGCAACTCAAGTGCCCATCAGTGGATGAGTGGATAAACACAATGGGATAGAATACAATCGAATAGTGTTCAACCTTCATAAGGGAGGAAATTCTCACAAAGGCTATAATATGGGTGAACCTTGAGGACACTGTACTAAGTGAAATAAGCCAGTGTCAGAAAAGACAAATATTGTGTGAGATCACTCATATGAGGGACACAGAAGAGTCATATTCGTAGACAGAAAGCAAAATGGCAGCTGTCAGGGGCTTCCCTGCCAGAAGGGGGCAATGAGGAGTTGTTGTTTAATAGGTACAGAGTTGCTGTTTTAAAGGAGATCAGTCTTGAATATCTATTGGAAGGACTGATGTTGAAGCTGCAACTCCAAAACTGGCCACCTGATGCGAAGAAGTGACTAATTGGAAGAGACCCTGATGCTGGGAAAGATTGAGGGCGGGAGGAGAAGGGGATGACAGAGGATGAGATGGTTGGATGGCATTACCAACACAGTGGACATGAGTTTGAATAAGTTCCTGGAGTTGGTGATGGACAGCGAGGCCTGGTGTGCTGCAGTTCATGGGGTCACAAAGAGTCGGACACAACTGAGCGACTGAACTGAACAGAACTGAACTGACGCTGGGAAAGATTGAAGGCGGGAGGAGAAGGGGACAACAGAGGATGAGACGGTGGGATGGCATCACCGACGCAACGGACATGAGTTTGAGTAAGCTCTGAGAGTTGGTGAGGGACAGAGAAGCCTGGCATGCTACAGTCCACGGGGTCACAGAGGGTTGGACAAGACTGAGCAGCTGAACTGAGGTAAAGCTTCAGTTTCAAAAGATGAAAAGAGTTCTGGAGCTTGGTTGCACAGCAACAGGACTGAACAGTACATTTAAAAAGGTTAAGATGGTAAAATCTATGTGATGTGTTTTAGCTTCGTTAAAAATAAATTTTGTTGAAGTCAAAGATTTTTGATTTAGAGAACACAGGGCAGAATCTCCTCAGACACAAGGCGAATGACTCGAGGACCAATAAGTGATCAAACAAATGAATCAGACACGCTGCGTAGGCCTGGGGCAGAGACATGAAAGGAACAGCGTGTGCAAGAGTGGCAGGGAAGTGCTGCATCCCAAGCAGTCCCGTGGGAAACAGTTCTACAGGAGGCTTGGGGAGAGCGAACAGGAAACAGATGCCAGGGAGGCCTGGCTGCTGCAGGCTCTAGGGTCACAAGGAGGTGGACACATCTTAGTGACTGAACGACAACTGCTACTTCCGTTTGGTTTTAGTATGTGAAAAGAAGGGTCCCTGATTAAGTGTAAGAGTTCAACTAAACCTGAATTGTCAAAGGAGAAAGTATAATATCACGCAGTGGTGTAGCGGTTTGGGGTGAAAACCCAAGTTCCATTTGTGCATCTGTAAAATGAATTAACAACAGAACCTAAAGTTGACTTGAAGGTTAAAGAAGATGAGTGTAAGATTCTCAGCACTGCGCTCGACACACTGCACTCAGTAAAACGCTAGCCATACTACTGTGAATAATGCTTCTGCTTCTAGAAAGTCCTTAAGGTAGTTACTCACTAAGTTGACAACTCTTAGACAGATGGTCAAGACAAATTTCGTTTGAGCTGTGTTCATTCATCCTGGACGATACGGTACTGGCCACCTCCGGTACAGAATCTACAAGACAGAAGAGGATACGTGTAAGCGAATTGTAACATTTAAACCAAACAAACAAGATACTTGGTCTAACAGTGGGAAAGAGTATCTGAAATGGGGACCAGGTTCAAGAAAATTCTTAAGATTCATATACTGCTCGTGAGAGCCCAGACATGAAAACAAACGTCCAAGTCAAGGTTACTTAATGGCATGCTGCTTTCTTAAACCATGGCTGAACTACTCCTGTTCTCAATAAATGGAGCGACTTGCCCTACACAGTTCTAGGGTTGGTCCTTCTGTCTTCCTATGTCCTCATCAGTACCACTGGTTAACCCAAACCCTTTGCCCTTTAGTACTGCTAAGGAACATCCAAAGAGAAACCACCAGCCACGGCCACTCTACACAAACACGAGACATGGGGCCCCTCTTTGTCCCCCAGTGATCACACAGAACCCAGCCTGGAGCCCGCCTTGTCATCTCACTGGCCTGGGTAACAGGGATTTGAGCTGCGTTCTGACCATGGGTCCCCTAGGCTGCAGCTCTGTTGCTTAAGGAAGATGTAAAAGAAGGGACCTCGGTAAAAATGATGTTTACGAATCCTTGTTCTAAGGTGAGACGTGTAAATTATAAATCAGTAAAAAAATGTATGTAACATAAAAAATATAGAAAAACATTAAAGAATATAAATGAAAAGTTCATTGTACATTTCTTTGTGTAACTGCAGTGTCTTTACTTACGTTAATATCAATTATTAATAATATTATAACATCCATGTATAAAATATTATGTTTATAGAAAAGAAAAAGAAGGGACCTTGGGGAGAGCAACTGCTGCCTTGCGCAGGGGCAGAGGGCTCCCGACATGTGGGCAGGACCTGCTTGTTAACCCCTGAATTCCAGAGCATAACACATCTTTCTTTCCTCTGACTGCCGCCATGAAGCCAAACCCAGTGGCACCAGTTTTACCTACATCAATAGTNGCCTTGCGCAGGGGCAGAGGGCTCCCGACATGTGGGCAGGACCTGCTTGTTAACCCCTGAATTCCAGAGCATAACACATCTTTCTTTCCTCTGACTGCCGCCATGAAGCCAAACCCAGTGGCACCAGTTTTACCTACATCAATAGTTTTATCCATCACTTTATCCATCCATCTACTGGCACTGTGGACAGATTGACTAGCCCAGAAGGTCTCTTCTGTGTGATTACCGTTAACAAAGGCCGTGGCTCCATCCCCAGTCATCTTGCCAGCGGTGGGCAGATGACTCCGAGGTGTTCCGGTGTCTGGATTCCTAGGTAACGATTTTTCTCTCTGTCTACTGCTTGGGGTTTGGTAATTTGCCAGTCTCGTGGAGGTGGTATCTATGGCCATGCCATCAGCCTTATTATCAAAAAGCGGGAAATGCTGGCTGTCTTGATTCCCACTCCTGCGCTCCGTGTTCACATGGTCCGAGGAAAGGACAGCAGTGCTCTTTCTGGTGGTGATAGTTTCAGGTGTTTGCGGAGAACCAGGAGGAGAGAAGGAGAAGGCTGGACTGGAGGAAAGCCAACTCTTTTTACCGGTGTCCTGGTCATTCTGCCAAGACATAGGGCCCTTCCAGTTGAAGCCTGGTGTCAAATCACTATGATTTCCATAGAAAAGATCCTTTGCACTGCCGTTCTCTGCAAGCTTCTGGCTTCCTCCCCCTTGACTGGTTCCTCCAAGAACGACAGCTGCAGACGGGACGGAGGCAGGCGGGGGACACTCCTGACTTCCCAGATGCGAGAATTTGTGGGCAAGATCCTCAACAGGCCCGTCACTCGGGACAGAGCCGCGGTGGCCGGCAGGCTCTGGGCTGGGTGGGCAGGAGCTCCGGGCAGGAGTTGAAGCTGCTGGATGAAATTCCTCGCTGCCCCGGTCTCTGCTCCTACTCCTCCCTCTGTATGCTGGGTCTCTACGATGGGGAGGAGGAGCTGGGAAAGAAAAACCAAACAACAAAAGTTAGCTTTAACGTCACTACCTCTGTACCCGCCTCCCGTTCAGCCTCAGAGGGGCCAGGTGAAGTGAGAGTAGGGTAAAGCAGAAACAGTATCAGCAGGAGAGAAGAAAAGGAAGGACTTCGTCAGCGGGCAAAAGAAGTTCAGATGTTTTCGTGGCTAAGTATATTTGGAGGTCTAAAAATCTTTTCAGGAATTCCCCATGACCACTTTTAGGGATCTCACTCTTTCCACCTCGGACCCCTAAACTTTCACACTGGAGAAGCAGTGAATTAACCCGGCACTGTCATTCGGCAATCCTGCAGAGTCAAACGCTGCCACTGCTTGCAACAGCCAAGACCTGAGCCATGCTGCGCTTAGTCGCTGAGTCGTGTCCGACTCTTTGCAACCCCATGGACTGTAGCCCACCAGGCTGCTCTCCGTGGGGATTCTCCAGGCAAGGATGCCGGAGTGGGTTGCCATTTCCTCCTCCAAGGGATCTTCCCGACCCAGAAATCGGATCAGCGTCTCCTGCATTGCAGGCAGATTCTTTCCCTGCTGAGCTACCAGGGAAGCCCAGCCACGACATGGAGGCAACCTAAGTGTCCATTGACAGAGGAATGAATAAAGAAGATCTGGCACATATATACAGTGGAAAATGCCATTTGCAGCAATACAGATGGACCTAGAGTGTCATACTACTTCACCCTAGAGTGAAGCAAGTCACATAGATGAGAACTATCCTCTGACATGCCTTATATGGGTAATCTTAAAAGAAATGATACAATTGAAAGAGACACATGTACCCCAATGTTCATCGCAGCACTGTTTATAATAGCCAGGACATGGAAACAACCTAGATGTCCATCAACAGATGAATGGATAAGCAAGCTGTGGCATATATACACAATGGAGTATTACTCTGCCATTAAAAAGAATAAATTTGAATCAGTTCTAATGAGATGGATGAAACTGGAGCCTATTATACAGAGTGAAGTAAGCCAGAAAGAAAAACACCAATACAGCATACTGACACATATATAT
>SJYV01009011.1:1942226-1981517 GCA_006410875.1 Neotragus pygmaeus | reverse complement strand
GGGAGGGGGACTCGGGATTGGGAGCTTGTGTGCACCTGTGGTGGATTCGTGTCGACGTATGGCAAACCCAATAGAGTATTGTAAAGTTAAATTTAAAAAATGAATAAATTAAAAAAAAAAAATAAATAAAATAAAATAAAATAAAATAAAAAAGAAATGATACAAATGAACTTATTCACAAAACAGAAAAGGACTCACAGACTTAGAGAAGGAGCTTATGATTACCAGCGGCGGCAGGATGGAGGGAAGGGATGGTTAGGGAATTTGGGATCAGCATATACACACTGCTATATTGAAAGTGGATAAGCAAGAAGGACCTACTGTGTAGCACAGGGAGCGCTGCTCATGTTCATGGCAGCCTGGATGGGAGGGGAGTTTGGGGGAGAATGAATACATGCATATATAAGGCTGAGTCCCTCTGCTGTGCACCTGAAACTATCGCAACACTGTTGATTGACTATTCTCCAAAATAGTCAAATAAAAAGTTTTAAAAAATTAATTTGTGTGAAAATCTTGACAAGGTGGAAGAATCCCCCCTTCCTGCCAGCCCAGCAGAAAACACCACCTTTGGCCTAGGATAAAAGCTGAGCCAACCCTGGCTCGTCTCAGCTTCTCCCATGGGACTTAGATGCAGCTCCTAAATGCCCACTGTCTTAGGTGGGGCTGTCCACAGTCCTCTAGTTCAAGTCCACATTCACCGCTAGGGTGAATGGAGAGACAGACTAGTGCTCATCAGAGACGTGAACGTGAACGTGAAGTCACTCAGTCGTGTCCGACTCTCTGCGACCCCGTAGACTGTAGCCCACCAGGCTTCTCTGTCTATGGGTTTCTCTAGGCAAGAATACTGGAGTGGGTTACCATTTCCTTCTCCAGGGGATCTTCCCAACCCAGGGATCNTGAAGTCACTCAGTCGTGTCCGACTCTCTGCGACCCCGTAGACTGTAGCCCACCAGGCTTCTCTGTCTATGGGTTTCTCTAGGCAAGAATACTGGAGTGGGTTACCATTTCCTTCTCCAGGGGATCTTCCCAACCCAGGGATCGCACCCGGGTCTCCCGCATCGGAGGCGGACGCTTTAACCTCTGAGCCACCAGGGAAGCCCAATCAGAGATGAGTGCCCCCAAATCACTAAGAGTTCACCCATATTGTGACACAAGCATACCTAAGCTAAGAAGTCACAATACCTAAAACAACAACAAAAAAAGAAAATAAGGAAAGGTCTGAATTCACTGAAGCTTGGAATTATCCAGAGTTGTTCATCTGGCCCCCAAATGCCCAAGCTTAAATCAGCGATATCCAAAATTTAAAAAAAAAAATTGACCTCTTTCTAGAAACATGTTAAGTCACAGCTCCGGGAAGCAGAGAGAAGGGAGTGAGTGAGCATGTGTGTGTTCGTGTGCAAAAAGTGTGGTGTGCTTGTATGTGATGTTTATATGTGGGGTTCATATATGTTTATATGAAGTGTGTGTATGTATGTGTGTGATATGCGTACATGGTGGACATGTGAGGGGTATATGTGTGTGTACATGAGGTTTGCACATATGGTATGTGACACATGTCCCTTAGTGAGAGGTGCATATATGTTGGCAACGTGCCCGAGTGTGAAGTGTGTCTGTGTGGTGTGGATGCATGAAATAGCATGAGATCTAACTGCAAAATCACACATTTACTATGATCATAATTATGTAAAAATTGTGTATGCATATCGACAAGGTCTAAAAGGGAAAATAGTTTTACATGATGAGGTAGGGTGAGTATAAGTAGAGATTCCCTCTCCTTGTGATTTCTGTTTACTTCTGTTCATCCTGTTAAGAAGCCCACCAAGCTTACCTTTCCACGCTGAGGGCTTCTTCCGGCGGTGCCTGCTATTGCAGATGTCTTGGATGTTCTGGACCACGCTTGAGCTCAGCCCGTGCTCCCTCATGACGGCCAGCACCTTTCTATCCATCAGGTTATGGGACCGGAAGCAGTTGGCATAACCACAGTTCCCTCGGGTAAAATGTTCACAGACGTGGAGTCTTTCACACGGGGGCTGCTGGTTACAAATCTGTCTTCCACCCTCGCCTTTATAATTCTTGCATATCTACAGAAAAAAGAAACAAGAGCCAGAAAGAAAACATGTTTCTCTATATGCCACATGTTAAGGAAAGTTTGTGTAAATATAATGATCTATATGGGAATAGAATTTAAAAAAGAGTGGATCTATGAATCAGTTCAGTTCAGTTGCTCAGTTGTGTCCAACTCTTTGTGACCCCATGGACTGCAGCACGCCAGGCCTCCCTGTCCATCACCAACTCCCAGAGTTTACTCAAACTCATGTCCATTGAGTCAGTGATGCCATCCAACCATCTCATCCTCTGTCGTCCCCTTCTCCTCCCACCTTCAATCTTTTCCAGCATCAGGATATTTGCAAATGAGTCAGTTCTTCATATCAGGTGGCCGAAATATTGGAGTTTCAGCTTCCACATCAGTCCTTCCAATGAATATTCAGGACTGATTTCCTTTAGGATGGACAGGTTGGGTCTATGTATAGGTATAACTGATTCACTCATGAAACTAACACCACATTGTAAATCAACTATACACCAATAAATATTGATTAAATAAAAAATAAAAATGCATTTTTTTAATTTCCTGGTAAGAAAAAATGCATATTTTCTTATTTCCTGAAAGAAAAAGAAAAAACAGAAGCACAGATATAAACTTCCCTGATGACTCAGCAGGTAAAGAATCTTCCTGTAATGCAGGAGCTGCAGGAAATGCAGGTTCAATCCCTGTGTCAGGAAGATCCCTTGGAGAAGGAAATGGCAACCCTCTCTAGTATTCTTGTCTGGGAAATCCCATGGACAGAGGAGCCTGGTGGGCTACAGTCCATGGGGTTACAAACAGTCAGACACGACTGAGCACATGAGCAGAAGCAGAGATATATCTAAGGGAAAAAATGTATGTGTATAACTCTATAATCTCTGTTGAGTTATAGTCAATCAGTGACTTATTTGGGGTAGAAAAGGCCTACAAACTAACTTAAAGAAACTTGACTTTTATTAACCTTTTTTGGAAGAATCAATATAAGACGGCCAGCTATAGATAGAACAAAACAGGACCCAAAGGGACCCCTACATATAAAGGAATCTCAAAGAGGAAGGCCCACCTTTGGATATCAACACATCTCCAATTAAAAGACCATCTTCAATTAGAAGAACACTGTAGGGGGCATGGGTTATCCTGTGTGCCACGTAGTATAGTCAAAAAGAAAAGAAAGGATGTGAGGTCTTATCTTCAGCTGCTGGGAGCTAGGCAGAATGTGGCAGTTTCTCAAAAGACCAAGTGATAGTTGATCATTTTTATATGCAACTAGGTATATCTACATATCTAGCTCTACAGAGATGTAATTCTTACTGAAAGGAAAGCAGGAGTATCGTCAGTGAGGCCAGACCCTGTGATACAGGACTAGAGGATGTTGGTTTAAGTCTGCAGCTAGAAGCAGCTAAACGTGACTTCACATCTGAGTTACTTACTTACTCCCAGCCTCTTGCCCTTGCTGTAAAAGACAAAAATATTTGCTCCCCTCACCTAACCATGTTGTGGAGCAGGTTAAATAATAAAATACGTAATGTCTTGAGCACAATACAAAATGTGATGCAAATGTTTGAATTGTTAACACAAAGAGGCTTAAACACAAAAGCATTTGTTAAGTTGTTTCAACAGACTCTGAGCAAACCAGATCAACATGGGCCACTGTGGTGTATCCAGATTCAACCATGATTGAGCCATACAAACAACTTGTAAACCTGATGCAAATACATATCATTGTGATAAGAGTCTAGGAGCCAGAATCGAGACTCTTGGCCAACAGTTCTCAAAGTGTGGTCCCTAGACCAACAGCATCAGCTCCAACTGACAACTAACTAGAAATACAAACCCTTGGGCCCTTCCCCGTATCTACAGTCAGAATGGCCAGAGGAGGAGCCCAGCAATCTGGGTTTGACAAACACTCCTGGTGGTTCTGACCCACACTAAAGCTTAAGAGCCAGAATTCTCGAGGCTCAAGTCAAACAAGGATTATTAGCAACTTCACAAATGATACTTTGGTTAACATTCCTAGTACTATTCTGATGTTTAAGAAAGACTGCTCCTGCCAGAACAAATGAGACCCATTTCTCCCTTTTGATAAATGCACTTCAGTTATCCATGTTTATATATCAGGAAGTTCAGGTTATGCGTTTATGTTCTCACAGGTTAAGCAAAGTGGAAAAGTGTGAACGTGTTCAGTATTTGAGGGCAGGCGTGTGCCTTGCCCACCAGTGGCTTCAGGATTTAACTCAGTGCTACCCTTGCACTCCTGAGTGTTAGCTGAATGATTGCAAAGCAAACAGTAAAGTGAGACCCTGCAGGATGAAATGCCTTGTCCAAGATCACATAGGTAGTTGGTGGCAAAGGCAGAACTTAGAGACGTGGAGGAACCATCCTTGATTAACTATCCTGGGAACTAGCCGAACTCTGGCTGACCACTCCTCTCCCCCGCTAAAACCTTGAAAATACTCCGCCCTACTCCCCCAAGTTAAAACACTCCTATAGAGACAACTCTTGCCCAGAATAGTCAAACAGAGACTTATGTCATCGATGCTCTGGTTGATTCCCCTCACAGGAACCAGCTTCTCAGACCTCTGGTCCCAGGAAGCAGTGCAGTCTGCTAGTCTGTGATCCTACCCCGACAGGTGGTAAAAGGCAATTAAGTTATCAGCTAAAAATAAACTTCAAGCACAAACCGTTCCACCCTACCCTCTAATCACGGGTACTGAATTCTTAAAATCCATGGGTACGGTAAGGGAGCCTCAGGTGACACTTCAGATTCTCTGTGTGATTAAGGTCAGCATCCTCCTACAAGAAGCCTCCCAGCACTTTTGTCAATGGGCTTTTTCTGGGCTAAGTCAGCAACAGCACCACCCAGTAGGTTCTTTCCTAGAGAAAGGAAGAGCCGCCACTCCTCTTATTCTCCAGTGACATGATATAGCAAGTGCTTGGTGATTTTGGAGAACAGAAGCAGAGAGCTGACCTGGTGAGTGACGTTTCCAACCTGTCAAGTTTAACACTAGGTTGGACCCCGGGCAACACTCTCTCAAAAGTCATGACAAGCGTTCAACTGTCGTCATTCTTTCACATGAAAGGGAAAGGAGAGGGTGCCTCTGTTAGTCAATGGGACCTTTAATGAGTTAGGGTGTAAGGCATTTTCCCCATACTGGTAGCCAGGAAGGACTGGGCTGGCTGGCACATAGGCCAAGGGCCATAGAGATCCTAAGATAAGACCTCTGAACCTTGAGTTCCTGGAAACAGAGAGAAAAAGAGAGAGAGAAACTCAAGTACATAAATGAAAGAATGCCTGGGGAAGTGAGTTATGTATAGTTAAATATCCCTCCCCCACCCTTCCTCTCTGAAGACATTTTTACAGAGTGTCTTGCATTCCTATCTTGCCTGAGCTCACTAATCAACACAAAATCACCCCACGTGTCCTAAGTTTTCCTAAGTCCTCAGGGAAACACACTGAGCTTAGAGTCAAAAGATGTTTAACCCTCCAGATGTCCCTAATAGCTATCTTGTCATACATAAAAGCACGACCGAATTTCAACCTTGTTATCTTATCTCAGTCCCTTCCACCCTCTCAATTTGAGGCTTCCATTATGTTTCTGTACCTCTCTTCCAATGTGAGGCTAACTTCTTTATGCAAGGATTTTTCTCAGATCATTCTTTAAGCAGCAGCATCTGATTTTCAAGTCAATATTCCTAGGTGGATGAGACTGTTAATTATCTGAGATTATTCATATCCTTCTTCTAATAACAGAAGCTTCCAAGTTTTAGCTGGACACACCGTTACCCAGCCAGAAAACTACATTTCCCAGCCTGCCTTCTCCCTAAGTGCAGTCATGTGATAAGTTCTGGCGAGTGAGATGGAGCATACAATGAATGAGCTATACTATCCAAGTCACATCCTTTTAAAAAGGAAGCAGCTTGTTTTTTACTTACTCCTTGTCTACGTTCCTGTTGGCTAGAAAAATGATGGCACTGAGGAGAGCCTCCTTGTAGCATGGGCAAGAAGCCACATGTTAAAAGAGAACAGAGATATCTACTGGTCCAGTAATAAAACAGATCTATTATATATAAGATAACAAGGCTGACCTACTGGCCTGAGTCCCTACATGACATCATGGAATTCAGCTGCCTGACCATCAGACTACCTGCCTGCCTACCTCTAGGCAAGACCAAAAGTCAGCAAACTATTAGCATAAATGATCAAACAGTAAATATTTTAGGCTTAGCAGGCCATCAATCTCTGTTGCAAATACTCAACTCACTCCTGTATGAGAAAGCGATCATGGACAGTATATAAATGAATGAGTGTGACTGTGTTCCAGTTAAACTACAAAAACAGGCGGCAGGGGGGGATGTGGTCCATGGAGTATAGTTTAATGACCTCAGATCTAGACTACCAAGAGATGGAGAAACAAAGTAATATTTTACTTGAATCACTGCATTTTGAGATCTCTTTGCTACAACTTAGCCTCAAGGAATGTACCCTGTCATCTTCCGAAATCTTGCTTCAAAGCCAACCTCTTCCAGGAAGTCACTCGGATGTAAGGCACCAGTCTTATTGCTAGTTCTTCAGATCACACTTGCTCACATAGGGTCCCCTAACAGCCAAGGGGAGGAGGCATTCCAGACTCAAATACTTATTAAACTTCAAACAAGAAGGAAACTGTTGGAATCTTCAGGTCACTTAGCAACAGCCACCTGCTGACTGCCACCTGCGGAGCCCTGGTGCCAGGTTTTCTCTGCCCCCATTCCAACACACACAAGACACCACACTGCCAAAGGCATTCTCCTTGCTTTTCAAACTGAGGAATCAGAACTCACCTCGGGCATAAAAAAAGGGTCACTTTGGAGAAGGAGCACAGCCAGTTCCTCTTGGTTCAATCCAGAGAGCCCATGGTTTGTCAGGACCCTGAAGTTATCTTCTGAGAGAACCTGGTGAGAATATTTGCATAAATTCCTGGAAGAAAATAACAATGGTCAGCATTTCCACTTCACAGAAAATAAAGAAAAAGCAATCATCCAGGAAACCTTTCAAGTGAAAATCAATGCCCACATCCTTGGGTAACTAACACAAGGTTGGTCCAGCTTCAAGAATACACTTTAAAAACATAAATTGATGAAACACGTAGATAGGAAAAGAGAATATGAGGATCTCTTCATAAATTATACACATGTATTCTTTTTTTTTTAACTTTTTATTTTGTATTGGGGTATAGCTGATTGACAATATACACGCTCTGCTTTAATTTATTGCAATCCTTCTTTAAACATCTCCTCTCAGTCAGTTCAGTTCAGTTCAGTTCAGTCAGTCAGTCGTGTCCGATTCTTTGCGACCCCATGAATCGCAGCACGCCAGGCCTCCCTGTCCATCACCAACTCCCGGAGTCCACTCAGACCCACGTCCATCAAGTCAGTGATGCCATCTCCTCTAGTATATGTTAATTATGTAAGACGAGGGAAAAATAGCAAAGAAACGGAAACCAATTTAGTGGAAATGACTGCCCATTGAGAGGCAAACAACAATTAGGATAACACATCTATGGAATGACAATAAAATCAATGGGATAAAAGAATTTCATTGATCAAACTAAACTAGATGAAACTGTCCCTTGGTTTATCACTTCTATGAATGTATACCTATGTGACTTGTGACTACAAAGGAATGGAACAAGCTTGTGATTGCATATTTCAAACAACTTTACCAAGAAAGTGATAAAAATCCCCTTCACTTTAAGACTGATGATTTAGGTCTGACAGAACTTTCTGTGATGATGGACTTGTTCTATAATCTGAGCTTTCTGAGATGTAAGCCATACATGACTAATGCACACTTGAAATATAGGTAGTAAGACTTAGGAAACTAAATTTTCCATTTTATTTCAATTAATCTAAATTTGAATAGCCTCATATGACTAGTGGCCACAAGACCGCATGGCAGAGATTTAAACATTTGCTCTTAAAAATGTGCTGGGAGGAGTAGCTTTACCATTATCACACATTTAGAATATCCTAGGCTCCACCCCAGTTCGAGTGAGTCAAAATCTGCCTTTCAACAAGACCCCCAAATTATAATCACACTGACGTCCCACAAGCACTGAGTTATTAGACCAAGCATTGAGACACTGACAGCACCGATGTTTTCATCAGACAAACATAACTTGACAATTACCAACGTTCACCTAACAAATGTCTTCTACTTCTTAACTTATATACGTACATTCCCTATAATATCACCAACATCCTCAGATTTATGGTTTTAACAGTTGCTAATGTGATGGGATCTTAACATTTTCCAGTTTGTACAACCATTATCAAATTGTCAGATGGTTAGGTAATGGCCAGATTTTCACTATACAACCTTTATAAACCTTTCCTCTTTCACATTATTTTCTTGAGATTTATTTGACAGTATTGCCTAAGTGGTTGGTGTTTCATTTTGATCTCCTGCTCTACAGAAAACATACTAGGAGTTTTTATCACTTTTGCTACTTAACTAAGAAATAGATTCATGCTTTTAGTTTGCACTTTAATTATTAGCAAGCCTGAAATATTCCAAATGTAGGTTTGATGCTCATATTTCCTCTTATACTATTTGTTCATATCTTTTAACTGTTTATCTATAGATTTATAATTGTTCTTTATATTTTTAATACTAAACTTTACCAGCTTTGTTTATTTCAAATAGTTTGCACTTTTCCCTTTTTATTAAGAACTTATTAAGCTTTTTATTGCTCAACTTTTATATCATCAGATCCTTCCAATTCACCATTTGTAATTTAGCCCACTGTTTTAATACTTCAGAAATTAATTCCTCCACCACAGCTGGATAACTTTATCATTTTGTTTCACTTTTTAAAAAGATATTTTCAACTTTAAAATATCTGGAGCTTATTTTGAAAACCAGCATCAGAGGAGGACAGAAGTGCTTTATATCTTTTCTCAGTAATGACTATTGAATAGGATTCCTTTCTTACTATTTTGTTGTCCAGAACTCTTGTTTACTTTTTAGTAAATTTAGAATGCAAGGAATCCTTATTATGTTTTTATCAATCTACTATTCTGCTTTGCATCTGAAACCATACAATATAAATGTCCTTTGTACCACATTTTAAATATTAACAGAATAATTTATCCTATTATCGGTCCTTTTAAAAAATGTCCTTACTGTGCTTAAGTATTATTTTCTCTCTAGAAATTGTATTATTGTTTTGTCAATTTCCACAAAATATCATATGGAATCTAATTTGTGTTAACTCCATATATTAGATTAGATATCATGTCATCTTAGTATTTTAAATCTTTTGATCCTAGGACAGAAAATATCTCTTCATTTATTCAAGTCTTATGCTATTTTTCTTACTGAGAATTAGAATGTTTCTTTTCATAGTTCTCTTTCATTTCCCAAATATTAAACATAAATCAGTTGTCACTATTGTTTTTCATTGTCACTGTAAACAGAAATGCAACTGACTGCAAAATTATCTTATTGAAATTGACAGTGATTTTTGTAATGTAAACACCTACATAAAAGTTATTCTCTAAGAATTGGTCTTTGAAAGTCACTATTCAAATGCCACTGTCTGTGTGTAAGGCGTTTCTGAAACATTCTGGCATTGCTTTTGGATGTAGCTGCAGGAACCCCAAAAGAAAAGTCAGAATCAACAACCAGCCCTTAAAACCCAGCCAGCCCTCCCACACTCCCTGCTTCATGCAAAAGTCAAGGGCAGGTGGTCAGGCTCTGTTGACAGCCTGTATCCCAGCCATTTTCTAGGGCGTGCACTCTCCTGGTTTTCTTCACCAGGAGTCCTGGCTTTTAGTGTGTTTCTGGCACTCCCTGATAAAGCTGACATCAGCTCTCTGCTTGCTCTTGGGGTTTGTGGTTTCAGATAACTGCTCCCCCACAGCCCTCACTCCCCAGAGCCCTCAGCAGCTACGCAAAACTACTTTATCTCTTTCCCAACTATCACGGGAGGGGGGCATCTATGAAGAGATTCTACAGCATGAAGAGGCCCAACCTCCACCCCAAAACAGGAAAGCCCTCCAGTACAGCTTTTACCAGACATGTGTGAGCCTCCCTACCTCTCTAGACTTCTCACTCCCCTGGGCATTGCCGCTAATGACCCTCTCAATCCAGAGCAGAAAATGAGCTCACTGAAACACCCCACTGCTAGGCAGCTTCTACCCTCTGGCTCAGAGATATCGAACAGTGGGTAGGTGGGAGGAATTAAGAACCTTCCTTTCCTTTGAGCTTCAGTCCAGATGTTGTGGTCACAGTACCAAGACTATCGTACCTCGCCTATGGCCGGATTACAGTCATACTTGAAGACCCAGCCCCTCTGCAGATTCCAGCAACACACAGCCTCGGTCTTACCTGTCTTGCACCTGCTCTGCCCTTGCCAAGGGGCAGTGGGGCACTTCCAAGGTCCTGGAAGTCAGTATTTCCTCTAAATAACTAAAGGGAGCCAGGCAAGCCTACGGAGAAGCCCTCTGCCTGGAGCCTCAGCCCACCTAAGACACTCATGCCCACAGGAGGAGCTCAGCCAGCATGGTGGTGGCTGGGTCCTTGATGCTGCCTGTCTGAGGGCCCAGATCACTCTTCATTTCTCAGCTCCATCCTCAGGCAAACTATCCATTCCTCTAGATTCTATAATCCTCACCTTGAACCCAGCTTCAGTCAGCAGCATGTCCTATCTAGCCTTGGGTTCTGACCTGCAGCTCCATCCCTGGGAGGCCCTGCTCTGTTTTCCCACATTTCCTAGACTTTTCCAAGCTTCTTAGAGGATTGCTATTGCTAAGTCACTTCAGTCGCGTCCGACTCTGTGCAATCCCATAGATGGCAGCCCACCGGGCTCCCCGATCCCTGGGATTCTCTAGGCAAGAATACTGGAGTGGGTTGCCATTTCCTTCTCCAATTCTTAGAGGATCTCCACCCTAATTTCAAAAAAGTGGGGCAGTTCTCACTCACTTATCTGGAGAGTAACTAAGACCAAGGACTTCCCAGGTGGCACTGGGAAGTGGTAAAGAACCTGCTTGCCAACCCCAGAGACATGAGACTCAGGTTTGATGGCTGGGTTGGGAAGATCCCCAATATTCCCCAGCATTCTTGCCTGGAGAATCCCATGGACAGAGGAGTCTGTGGGCTAGCGTCCACAGAGTCAGACACAAATGAAGTGACTTAGCCCATATGCATGCAAGTAAGACCAGAAGTATGGATGCTAACACTCATCACATATTTTCTAAGTGACAGGTACGGGATCTGTTATTTATAAACTATGAGGAAACATTTTACTTTTTACTTTAGGAAACTGAGGCTAGGTAACATGAGAAATAAAAGGTGACTCAAATAAGAGGAAAAGCTCATCACTGAACCCAGAACTCAAGAAAATTAAAAACATAATCTGGAAAAATAAAAACAAACAGGACTGAAAATTTTCCAAACCACAAAGAAAAAAAAAGCCATGCTAGATTATCCCAGTTACTGTTCCCTTGTTGCTGTTATTCTTTAGTAGCTAAGTCGTGTCCAGTTCTTTGCAACCCCATGGACTGTGGCACACCGCCTCCTCTGTCCACGGGAAGCAAGAATACTGGAGTAGATTGCCATTTCTTTCTCCAGGAGATCTTCTCCAGGGATCAAAACTGTGTCTCTTGCATTGCAAGCAGATTTTTTACCATCTGAGCTACCAAGAAAGAATATGGTGTAGCAGGGACTCAATAAATGATAGAAACTGTTTCTTGGGACTTCCCTGGAAGTGCAGTGGTTAAGACTCCATGCTTCCACTGCAGGGGGCACAGCTTCAATTCCTGGTTGGAAAACTAAGATCCTGCATGCATCATAGCGAGGCCAAAAGAAAAAATGGGGTTTTTATTTTGGGGTTCCCAGGTGGTGCCATTTGGTAAAGAATCTTCCTGCCAATGCAGGAGACTCAACAGGTGAGGGTTCACTTCCTGGGTCAGGAATATCCCCTGGAATAGGAAACAACAACGCACACCAGTATTCTTACCTGAGAAATCCCATGGACAAAGGAGCCTGGTGGGCTGCAGTCCATGGGGTTGCAGAGTCAGACACGACTGAGCATGCTCACTTATGCTAGTCTATTTTCTATGGCAGTTCCCAGATCCATAAACGCTATGTCTTCATCAAGCAAATATGAACATTTAATAAATTATTTTTTAAAAAAGAAAAGAAACTGTTTCTCATGATTGGCATTGAGGAGACAAGTTCAGCAGCTGACTGATTCAACCTTCAGCTGAACCTGTCATGGTCAGGGCTTGATGGAGGTCATGTTTAGGTTTAAGATGCAGAAGCTTCCTTCTCACTTTCTTCTGATCACTCTGTCTCAGTTCCAGGTCCCTAATACTGGCTACGAGGCTTTAGCCAGGAAATGGTGTGAAAATCTCCCAAGGCCTCTTGAGGTTCTCAAAACCAGTGGTTCTCAAAGTGAAGTCCCCCAATCAGCATCACCTAGGAGGCTGTCAGAAACACAAATTCTCGGGCCCTGTCCCAGACCTACGGAGTGAGTCTAAACTTTCTAGCTCACATCAGAATCATTGAGAAGGTTTGTTAGAACACAGATTGCTAGACACCACCCCCAGAGTTCCTGATCAGGAGGTCTGGGATGAGGGCTGAGTGTACACTTCTTACACGCTCCTAGGTGATGCTAATGCTGCTGGACCAAAGAGCACACCTAGATAAGCATGTTCAAGGTGACCTCCTCCAACAAGGGTTGACTCACAGCCATGGGACTCCCCACCTCCCAACACAGAAAAGAGCTCATCCATAAGCCCTTATGAGCTGCCCAGGGGGAGACAAGGGTTTGCAGAAGGATGCCTGCCCTTGGAGCAGATAAACCTCAAACAGCAGGAGTTGGGATAGGAAATGATAACTTTTCTAAAAAGAGCGAAGATGGCCTTGGGACAGGCAAGAAGGTCTCTCAGGAATCTCAAGCCAAAAGCCTAAAAACAAATGATCTTTTCATTCTTTTCTTCCAGCCATGGAATGAAAGGTTATTTTAACCCTGGCAGGAACTGCTCCCCCAACCACAGATGAGGTCTAGCCTGCAGAGAGGTTCTCATCCCTGGCTACAACACATAATATCCAACTGGGCAGTGTTGAGAAACACCTAAGCCTGGCCACACCCTCAGAGACGGCTATTTAATTTGACAGGAGGTGGGACCCAGATGATTTCACTGTGCAGTCAGGGCTGGGAGTTGCTGGTTGGGCCTGTTGGATGAAATTCTAAGCTAGGTTCCTGAACTAGATATTCACACGTGTCAGCTGTGGCACTTCTCAAGTCAGTAAACATAGGGTCAACCCTAAACCAGACCAACGAGAAAATGATAACCTTAGGGAGAGTCTTGGTTTTAGTTTATATTTATTTTTTAAAATAATTTTATTTCTCCCTCGCTCTCTCTCTCTCTCTCTTTTTTTTTTTTTTGGCCTGTGCTAGGTCTTCATTACTGCAAGCGCTTTTCTCTAGTTGTGCTATGCAGAAGGCACTCTCTAGTTGTAGGGGATTCTTAATGTTGGTGGCTTCTCTTGTTGTGAAGCACAGACGGAGAGCCGGGGCTTCAGTAGTTGCAGCTCATGGGCTCTAGAGCACAGGCTCAATAGCTGAGCCACATGAGCTCAGCTGCTCCAAGGCACGTGGGATCCTCCCAGACCCGGGATCAAACCCTTCTCGCCTGCTCTTCATTCCTGAGCCACCAGGGGAGCCCCAGTTTGTATTTTTAATTGGAATACAATTGCTTTACAACGTTGTGTTAGTTTCTGCTGTAGAGCCGGGAGAATCAGCCATATGCATATCCTTCTGGAGCCGCCCTCCCAGGCCACTCCCAGGCCACTCCCGGAAGTCATCGCAGAGCCCACTCGCTATCGAATTTGCACGTGGTCGTGCATAGATGTCAGTGCTTCTCTCAAGCCATCCCACTCTCTCCTTCCCCCACTGTCTCCACACGTCCATTCTCTAGAGAGTCTTGTTTTTCAACAGCTGTTTGTATCAAAATACCTCTTCCTTTCACCTGCTCTGCTCCCCAACACCTCATGGTGGGAGGGCGGACAGAATCAAAGAGCTAGTCAGGTTGTGTAGAACACAGGAAATAGCTCACCACGATGCCAGCCAAGCGAGAAAGAAACCAAGACCTTGAAAGATAAAAATCTAGAGAACATTAGTCTACAGAATAAAATGGCGTCAGTCAAACCAACCCTGAAAAGTATCGAAGTCATGAGACTCCGATTCTCTATGTGACTGTAGATCTGATGTTTGAGATTCGACTGCCAGTTCCTAGAGGCAGGAATGATTCACCAAATCTGGAACTCCTAGTCGGATGGGGGAAAACCAGAGAGGACCAGTGGAGAACACAGGAGCAGTCTAAGGAACAGTGTGCGGGAAGGGAGAGGGTGGAGAAGAAACGGGTCTGCTTTAACCACAACGGTGTTACCCGGAGTATACCGGCTGCAAAGAAGAGGCGCCCCCTGACTGCTGACTGCGGTGAGCCGCAGGCGCAGATGGCCAAGGTTCCCAGAATGGGAGAGGCGCGGGGCGGAGCAACTGACTGTAATCTCTGATTGTGGAGCGGGGCGGAGGAACTGACTGTAATCTTCGATTGTACCAAAAGTAAGGCAAACTGTACAGGTGCCACATACTGTAGACAAGCTCCCCAGGTTGACCTATTTCTCTGGTCCTTTTAACTAGGGGGGTTCTCAAACTCTGCTCCCCCTTAGAACCACCCGTGGCCTTTTTCATTTTTTAATCATTGTGTTTATTTATTTTGGCTGCGCTGGGTCTTGGTTGCTGTGCGGGCTTTTCTCTAGCTGCAGAGAACAGGGCCTGCTCTCTAGCTGCGGGGCGAGAGCTTCTCACTACCGTGGCTCGTGGCTGCTTTGGAGGTAAAGCACAGGCTCAGTAGTGGCAGTGCATAAGCTTAGTTGCCCCAAGGCATGTGGGATCTTCCCAGACCGGGAATCAAACACCTGTCCCCTGCCTTGGCAAGGCAGTTTCTTTACCACTGAGCCACCAGGGAAGCCCCACCCATGGCCTTTTCAAAAACCCTGATGCCCAAGTCATACCCTATACCAATTAAATCAGAACGTCCAGGGGTAGGATCTGGGCACCAATATTTTTAAAAGATTCCTCAAGTGATTCCAATGTGCAGCAGAAGTTTGGAATCATTGATTGCCCTAAGTCCACATCAGGACTGAGAAAAAGCACAGCAAGTGAAGACAGTGAAGAGCAGGAGATACTATGTAGCATGTGGGATCTTAGTTCCCTGACCAGGGATCAAACCGCCCCCGCTTGCAGAGGAAGCCCGGAGTCCTAAACACTGGACCACTAGATAAGTCCTTGGTCTGAAACATATTAAAATTTTTTCTCGGTGAGGAAGCATTCAAAGATCATGAATGAGGCCTCCACTTTCTTCTCCCAAACTGAGTCCAACTTTTGTGCCCCAATTTGGTTAAATTGATTTATCATTGGACTTGAGATCTGAAGTTCTTCTTTTATTCCTTTTCTAAAACCATCTTGGGACCTTGCCAATTCTAAAGTAGCCTATAGGTAAAGATCACTGATTCCTTGTCACCCCGTGGACTGTAGCTTGCCAGGCTCTTCTGTCTATGGGATTCCCCAGGCAAAAATACTGGAGTAGATAGCCGTTCCCTTCCCCAGGAGATCTTCCCAACCCAGGGAGCGAACCCAGGACTCCCGAATTGCAGGTGGATTCTTTACCATCTGAGCCACCAGAGAAGCCCAGAGGTCAGATATACTAGTTTGGAAATAAATGTGGTCAGGAGCAGTAATCAAATTAGAACCTTTTTATGTAAACTAATCTATACTTACCTTAAATGTTTAATTTTGCCACCTCTACATTAGGTAAAAAGCAGAAAATATTTTCTTATCAGATTTTTTTTTTATCACTTATTTAAAATGTCAGGAAGACTCCACGGGCAGAGCACAATTAGAAACAAAGCGAACTTCCAAGGAGACTCCTCCTGGGTATATACCCTCACAAAAGACACGTAACATACAGAAGTAAATGGCAAACTTTGAAGACATTATGCTAAGTGAAAGAGGCCAGATACAACAGGAAAAATATTGTATGATTCCATTTACAGGAAATTTCCAAAACAGCCAAATCCATGCAAACAGAATGTGGGTTAGAGGTTACCAGAGGCTGTGGAGAGGAAAGAATGAGGTGTGCCCATGGATGGGTGTGGGGTTTCTTTTTGGGATTATGAAAATGTTCTGGAACCAGAAAGTGGAGATGGTTGCACAACATCGTGAATGTACTTATTGCCGTTGAACTGTACAGTTTACAATAAAAAATAAAATACAATAAAAGCAATTACAGGCAAAAATATATTGCTAAGAGGACAGAAAAAGAACAATGCAAATAAGAAACAACTGCCAAGAATCAGACACCACGTAAGACAAACTTAAAAAACAAGCATTAGGCCATAGCAATATTTTTCTTGGATCTGTCTCTTGAAGCAAAGGGAATAAATGCAAAAAGAAACAAATGGGACTTAATTAAACTGAAAAGATTTTGCACAGCAAAGGAAACCATCGACAAAATGAAAAGACAACCTACTGAATAGGAGAGAATATTTGCAAACACTATGACCAATAAAGGATGAATAGCCAATGTATATAATATCCAACATATATAAACAGCTCATACAACTCAACATCAAAACAGAATCAAACAATTTAAAAATGGGCAGAACTGAATAGACATTTTTCCAAAGAGGAAATACAGATAGCCAACAAACACATGAAAAAATTCTCAGCATCACTAATTATCAGGGAAATGCAAATCAAAATCACAATGAGATAGCACTTTACACCTGTCAGAATGGTTATCATCAAAAAGAACACAAATAACAAATGTTGGCAAGGATGTGGAAAAAATGGAACCCTTACATACTGTTGGTGGGAATGTACATTGGTGCAACCATTGTGGAGAAGAGTATGGAGGTCTCTCAGAAAACTAAAAATAAAAACTACCACATGATCCATTAATTCCACTACTGGGTATATGTCTCAAAAAAAGCAAAAACACCAATTTAAAAGGATACATACCCAATATTCACAGAAGCACTGTTTATGATTGCCAAGTTATGGACGAAACCAAAGTGTCCATCAACAGACAGATAGATAAAGAAGATGTAGTATACTTTGGAATACCACAATGGAACACTGCTGCTGCTGCTGCTGCTAAGTCACTTCAGTCATGTCTGACTCTGTGCTACCCATAGATGGCAGCCCACCAGGCTCCACCGTCCCTGGGAGTCTCCAGACAAGAACACTGGAGTGGGTTGCCATTGCCTTCTCCAATGCATGAAAGTGAAAAGCGAAAGTGAAGTCGCTCAGTCGTGTCCGATTCTTAGCAACCTCATGGACTGTAGTCAACCAGGCTCTGCTGTCCATGGGATTTTCCAGGCAAGAACACTGGAGTGGGGTGCCATTGCCTTGTCCAACAATGGAACACTACTCAGCCATAAAAAAGAACAAAATTTGCCATTTGCAGAAACACAGAAGGACTTGGAGGACTTTACACTAAGTGAAATAAGTCAGACAGAGAAAGTAAAGTATTGTACGATATCTCATATATATGAATCTAAAAAAATACAACAGTGAATATAACAAAAAGCAGATTCACAGATACAGAGAGAACAAATTAGTGGTTTCCAGTGGGGGTAAGGGGAGGAGAAATGTAGCAGTAGGAGATACAAACTATTAGGTGTAAGATAGGCTCAAGGATATGTTGAACAAAATGGGGAACAGGGTCAATATTTTGTAATAACTAAAAAATGGAAAGAAACTTTAAAAAACTGCATAAAACTTTTAAAAAAGAAATTTTAAAACAAGCAGTATGACTTAAAAGTGCTAGAGACTAACAATATATAAACAATAAATTTATATAAACAATATATAAACTAACAATATATAAAATATAAACTAAAAGTATTGAAGCCATAATGAGGTACAACTTCACATTCCTTGTACTGGCACAATTTGATGGCATCAATTGGCAAGTATGTGAAACAAAGGAATGTTCATATTTTCCTGGTGGGACTAAACCTTGGTGTGCACACCTGGAGATTTGGTATCGGCCCCTAAAACTTAAGCATGGGAATTCTGCTACTAGATACCTAGATAACTCTTCCATGTATACACAAAGAAAGATATTCCAAATTATTAGTTTATAATAAAAAACTGAAAACAACCTATATTTTAATAACAAGAAAAGTGATACAAAAATCGTGTACATTTGTACAAAAGAAAGCGACTGTTTATAAAAGAAAGAACTAGAGCAGTCCCTCTCTTAAAATGATGGGGTTTGGAGGCCCATATTGCTGTTGTTTAGTTGCTAAGTCGTGTCTGACTCTTCTGTGACCCCACAGACTGTAGCCTGCCAGGTTCCTTGGTCCACAGGATTTCCCAGGTAACAATACTGGAGTGGATTGCCATTTCCTTCTCCAGGGAATCTTTCCAATCCAGGACTCAAGTACCTAGACACTTAGAAGTAATTAATCAAGCTAAGAAACGGTTCAATAAAATATGTTCTCTCTTCCTATCTTGACAAACGCACTTTCATAATGACCTGGAAGGCCAAGTTCAAATTTAGAACGCTCAGACTCCTTTGAGTTCTGTGATAGAATATATTAACAGTAGAATGAAGAAAGTCAGCCCTGGCTCCCACCTCCAGCCCATCACTTGTCTTCTCCCCATCAGGCTCTGTCCCACATTGCTAGTGCCATCAGACAGAGGTGATGAACATGCCAGCCTGCACATCCAAATTCCTTCCGCATGTCGGAAGACCCAGGGAAGAGGCCCACTCAGGCCCTGGAAANCAGCCCATCACTTGTCTTCTCCCCATCAGGCTCTGTCCCACATTGCTAGTGCCATCAGACAGAGGTGATGAACATGCCAGCCTGCACATCCAAATTCCTTCCGCATGTCGGAAGACCCAGGGAAGAGGCCCACTCAGGCCCTGGAAATGGGCTTGGGAATTCTAGGGTTCTGGGAACCCATAGCATAGTCTAGAATGATGAGGGGTAGGCGGAGGGCCCTGGAGGGAGGCCACAGAGTCCAGATGAGCATGATTCCTTAACTCCACAGACTCCTCAAAAGGTGAGTAGGTATACACTTGGGCTAGAACTAGGACCATACAGCAGAGGGCACAGGGCAGAAATTTGTCTTGCCCAGGCCACAAGATGGTATAGAAACAGGGCTTGGTTAGCAGGAGTGACTCTCAAACAAGACGAAATAAAGCAAATATTTGCATACCCAATCACTGATGTAATCTACAGCCTTGAAAACAGGCAAAACAATCCTAAATATTGCTTAGAAATAAATACATGTGTAGAAAGCTAATAAACATGTGGGGAAAAATAAATATCAAATGCAGAACCATGTTGTGGGATTGTAAACTGGTATGGCCATTATGGAAAACAGAATGGAGTTCCTCAAAAAATTAAAAATAGAAAAACATATGATCCAATGATCTCACTACAGGGTGTATATCCAAAGGAAATGAAATCAGTATCTTGAAGAAATATCTGCACTCCCAAGTTGATTGCTGCATTATTCACAATAGCCAAGACATGGAGACAACCCGAGTGTGCATCCGCAGATGCATGGATAAAGAAAATGTGGTTTAGATGCATAAAATGACATGTTATTCAATCATAAACACAAGCAAACCACCCTTTGTGACATGTGTGAAACTAAAAGACCTTATGCTAGATGAAATAAGCCAGACACAGAAAGACAAAAATCTGCATGATCTCACTTACACACGGAATCTGAGAAAGTCACACACATCAAATATGAGAGTAAAATGGTAGCTGCCAGGGATTTGAGTGGAGGAGGAGGGATGTCGGTCAGAGGGTACAAACTCTCACCTATAAGATGAAGTTCTGGATCTCTAAGGTACAGCTTGGTGACTGTAGTTGATAATAAATATTATATACTTGAGACTTGCTCAGAGAGTTGTTATTAAATGTTCTCATCATTTGAAAAAAAAAATGGGGGTAAATAGGACTTCTCTGGTGGCCTCAGTGGCTAAGACTTCCCACTCCCAACTTGCAGGGCCCTGGTTTAATCCCTGGTCAAGGAACTAGATCCCTCATGCCACAACACAGAGTCCACATGTCACAATGAAGATCTAAGATCCACGTGCTGCAACTAAGACCCCAGTGCGGCCAAATGAATAAATAAACAAACTTTTTTAAAATGAGGGGTAAATAGATGAGGTGATAAATAGGTTAATCAGCTTGATAGAGGGAATCCCTACACAATGTATACATATGACAAAATACTACATTGTATATCCTAAATATGCACAATGTTTTTTAGTCAATCATACTTAAAGCTGTTATGTTTACCACTTCGGAAAAGGCAATGGCACTCCAGTACTCTTGCCTGGAAAATCCCATGGACGAAGGAGCCTGGTGGGCTGCAGTCCATGGGGTCGCTAAGGGTCAGACACGACTGAGTGACTTCACTTTCACTTTTCACTTTCATACATTGGAGAAGGAAATGGCAACCCACTCCAGTGTTCTTGCCTGGAGAATCTCAGGGACGAGGGAGCCTGGTGGGCTGCTGTCTATGGGGTCACATAGAGTTGGACACGACTGAAGTGACTTAGCAGGATCACCTGTAAAATGAGGGAGATAATGAAAGATGATGCCATCCAACCATCCCATGGCATCACTGACTCGATGGACATGAGTTTGGGCAAGCTCTGGTTGGTGATGGACAGAGAAGCCTGGCGTGCTGCAGTCCATGGGGTTGCCAAGAGTCGGAAACGACAGAGCAACTGGACTGAACTGATCAGAGGTGAGAATTCTGGGCTTTTAACTGGTAATATTTTATTTCTGAAGCTGATTTGTGAATACACAGATTTTCACTGTATGTCTATAGTGTCATAAGCAAATAAATAACACATATCAAAAACTTTCATAAGAAAATAATTTTAAAATTAAAACGAGATACAATTGTATACCCTTCAGATTAGCACAAATACAAAGTCTGGGAAGCGGTTCAGTCCCTGGCCAGGGAACTAAGATCTCACATGCTGCGAGGTGCAGTCAAAAAGTTAAAAAGAAAAGAAAAAAAGAGCAGAGTCCAGCAATTAAGACTCTGCTCTTCCACTGCAGGGGTTGCAGGTTCAATGCCTGGCCAGGGAACTAAGATCTCACATGCTGCATGGTGCAGTCAAAAAGTTAAAAGGAAAAGAAAAGAAAAAGTCTAATAATACCAAGCGCTAATTGTCTATAAAATCAGAAAGTGAGACTACCAAACATGAAAATGTAAATTGGCCCCATGGTTCAGATGGTAAAGAATCTACCTGCAATGCAGGAGACCCAGGTTCAATCCCTAGGTCAGAAAGATTCCCCTGAAGATGGGAATGGCAACCCACTCCAGCATTCTTGCCTGGGAAATTTCATGGACTGTGGAGCCTGGTGGGCTACATACAGTCCATGGGGTCACAAAGAGTCAGACATGACCCAACGACAAACACTTTCAAGGTAAAAATATTTTTATTACACTGATTTGTCAGAATCTGCAAAAGGTGAAGGAAAAACTGAACCCAGCAATTCCATTTCCTAATGGGTTTCTGTGGTGACTCAGACGGTAAAGAATCTGCCAGACATGTGGGAGACCTGGGTTCAATCCCTAGGTTAGGAAGATTCCCTGGAGGAGGGCATGGCTACCCACTCCAGTATCTTTGCCTGGAGAATCCCATGGACAGAGGAGGCTGGTGGGCTACAGTCCATGGGGTCGCAAAGAGTCAGGCACGACTGAGTGACTAAGTACAGCATAGCACAATGATATACCTTGGAGAAGCTTTTGCCATGAGCACCAAGAGACAAGTATCCTCTTGGCAGCACACTTCTTTGTAGCAAAAAATTAGAAATATTCTAAAAGTCCATTATTGCGGGAATAGGTACAAATCATATGATGAAATGCTATACAGCGGTTAAGATGAATAAACTAGATCCATATAATGGCATGAATTGACTTTCAAAACATAACATTGAGTAAAAATTCTAAAACACGTAAAGCAACACTACATTTTGTATATGAATAAAAACATAGATGAGAGGAAATTTTAAAATCATGGATACACACCAAAATCATGACTGAGGTTGTTTCTGGGGAAAGAGATAAATGAGATGAAGAGAAAAAACAATAACCTTAGGGATGTTATGATTTTCATTTTATTTTAAAATAAAAGAAGCAAAAATGAAAAACGTAAATATTTATACTGAGAGGTGAATTATAAGCTTATTATAGTATATATTGTACTATATAGTGTAGCTTTTGGAATATACTCAGAATATATAGACTCTGATGCTTGTTATACTATTCTTTGCAGTTTTTTTAATTTATGAAATAATTGATTCATTCTCTTCCTATCTACCAACCCCCACCCAAAGTTTCAATTACGCAAACAGGAAAGTCATACAAACAGGAAGAGCCCAGAGGATACACCCACAGCAGCAGAAACCGCAAAGCTAGTTGAAAACACTCAGTCTGCTTTAAACAGTTAAACAGAAAATATGCTTACAAAAAATGTCTTTAACCTGAATTAATGAAAGATCACACTTCCTACAGCTACTTAACAATGCCAGTAGCTAAGTTAAGTCCTACAGGGGACTGCCCTGGTGGTCCAATGGCTAAGACTGTACTCTCAGTGCAGGGGGCCTGGGTTTGATCCTTGGTCAGGGAACTAAGATCCTGAAATCCGCAACTAAGACCCTGAAATCCGCAACTAAGANCCCCTGTGCCGAGGTCCGGTCTGTGTGCCACGGTAGCCTTGAACTGAGTTCTGGGCTGTGTGCTGCTGTAGCCTTGTGATGAGGTCCGGGTTGTGTGCTGCGCTCGCCCTTCACTGAGGATCGTGTTGTGTTACACAGTCGCACTGTGCCGAGTTCCGGGCTGTGTTCCGCGGTCGGCTGGCAATGAGTTCCGGGCTGTGTGCTGCAGTCGCCCTTCAATGAGTTTCGGACTGTGTGCTGCGGTCGCCCTGCGCCAAGTTCCGGGCTGTGTGCCGCGGTCGCCTTCGGTCGAGGTCCGTGCTGTGTGTCAGGGTGGCCCTGCATCAAGGTTTGGGATGTGTGCTGCAGTCTCCCTTCACTGAGCTTCGGGCTGTGTGCCGCGGTCACCTTTCACTGAGGCTCAGTCTGTTTTCAGCGGTCACCCTGCTCAATGTCCTTGTTGTGTGCTGCAGTCGTCCTGTGCCTCGGTCCGGCCTGTGTTCATGGTCGCTGTGTGCCAAAATCTGGGCTGTGTTCTGCGCTCGGCTAGTGAAGAGTTACTGGCTGTGTGCCGTGGTCACCCTTCACTCTTTCAGACAGTGTGCCACGGTTGCCCTTGTGTGCCATGGTAGCCTTGTGCCGAGGTCCAGGCTGTGTGCTGTGGTCGCCCTTCACTGAGGATCGGGCTGTGTGCCGTNTTACTGGCTGTGTGCCGTGGTCACCCTTCACTCTTTCAGACAGTGTGCCACGGTTGCCCTTGTGTGCCATGGTAGCCTTGTGCCGAGGTCCAGGCTGTGTGCTGTGGTCGCCCTTCACTGAGGATCGGGCTGTGTGCCGTGCTCGCACTGCGCTGAGGTTTGGGCTGTGTGCCGTATTAGCCTGGCACCGAGGTCTGGGCTGTGTGCCACGGTCGCCATCTCCACAGGTCCGGGATGTGTTCCGCGGTCGCCCTGTGCCGAGGTCCGGCCTCTGTTCGGCACACGGCTTGTGACCTATTCCCAGCTCTGTGCCGCGGTTTCTCTTTGCCAAGGTCCGGAATGTGTGTCATGTTAGCCTGCTCCAGAGGTCCAGGCTGTGTGCCACGGTCCCCCTGTACTGAGGTCCGGGCTGTGTGCCTCTGTCGCCCTGAGCTGATGTCTGGCCTGTGTGCCACAGATGCCCTGTGTTGAGGTCTGGGCTGAGTGCCACGGTCACCCTGCTCCGAGGACCAGACTGTGTTCAGCGGTCGACTAGTGATGAGTTCCAGGCTGTGTGACGCGGTCACCCTTCACTGAGTTTCGGGCTGTGTGCCTTGGTCACCATTCGCGGAGTTCTGGGCTGTGTGCCTTGCTCGCCCTGCGACAAGGTCCGGCCTGTTTGCCATAGTCACCCTGCGCCGAGGTACATGCTGTGTTCCACTATTGGCTAGCGATGAGTTCCATGCTCTGTGCCACGGTCGCTCTGCACAGATTTCTGGGCTGTGTTCTGCGGTCGCCCTTCACAGAGGTTCAGTCTGTGTGCGGGGGTAGCCCTTTGCTGATGTTCGAGCTGTGTGCCGCGGTCACCCTGTGCTGAGATCTGGGCTGTGTTCCGTGGTTGGCTGGCGATGATTTCCGAGCTGTGTACCACAGTCGCCCTTCACTGAAGTTCGGGCTGTGTGTGGCGCAGAGCTGTTTTCCGTGGTCGCCCTGCGCCGAGGTCCTGGCTGTGTTTCGCAGTCACATAGCGACAAGTTCCAGGCTCTGTGCCGCTGTCGCCCTGCACAGATTTCTGGGCTGTGTGCTGCCGTCTCCCTTCACTGAGGTTTGGGCTGTGTGCCGCTGTTGCCGTGTGCCGAGGTCTAGTCTGTGTTCCAAGGTAGCCCTGCACCAAGTTCCTGGCTGTGTGCGCCAGTTGCCCTGCACCGATGTCCAGTCTGTGTGCCACGGTTGCCATCTTCTGAGGTCCCTGCTGTGTGCCAAGGTCGCCCTGCACTGCAGTCTGTGCTGTGTGCCTCGGTCGCTCTTCACTGTTGTTCGGGCTTNTGGGCTGTGTGCCGTATTAGCCTGGCACCGAGGTCTGGGCTGTGTGCCACGGTCGCCATCTCCACAGGTCCGGGATGTGTTCCGCGGTCGCCCTGTGCCGAGGTCCGGCCTCTGTTCGGCACACGGCTTGTGACCTATTCCCAGCTCTGTGCCGCGGTTTCTCTTTGCCAAGGTCCGGAATGTGTGTCATGTTAGCCTGCTCCAGAGGTCCAGGCTGTGTGCCACGGTCCCCCTGTACTGAGGTCCGGGCTGTGTGCCTCTGTCGCCCTGAGCTGATGTCTGGCCTGTGTGCCACAGATGCCCTGTGTTGAGGTCTGGGCTGAGTGCCACGGTCACCCTGCTCCGAGGACCAGACTGTGTTCAGCGGTCGACTAGTGATGAGTTCCAGGCTGTGTGACGCGGTCACCCTTCACTGAGTTTCGGGCTGTGTGCCTTGGTCACCATTCGCGGAGTTCTGGGCTGTGTGCCTTGCTCGCCCTGCGACAAGGTCCGGCCTGTTTGCCATAGTCACCCTGCGCCGAGGTACATGCTGTGTTCCACTATTGGCTAGCGATGAGTTCCATGCTCTGTGCCACGGTCGCTCTGCACAGATTTCTGGGCTGTGTTCTGCGGTCGCCCTTCACAGAGGTTCAGTCTGTGTGCGGGGGTAGCCCTTTGCTGATGTTCGAGCTGTGTGCCGCGGTCACCCTGTGCTGAGATCTGGGCTGTGTTCCGTGGTTGGCTGGCGATGATTTCCGAGCTGTGTACCACAGTCGCCCTTCACTGAAGTTCGGGCTGTGTGTGGCGCAGAGCTGTTTTCCGTGGTCGCCCTGCGCCGAGGTCCTGGCTGTGTTTCGCAGTCACATAGTGACAAGTTCCAGGCTCTGTGCCGCTGTCGCCCTGCACAGATTTCTGGGCTGTGTGCCACAGTCGCCCTTCACTGAAGTTCGGGCTGTGTGCCGCGGTCGCCCTGCGCCGAGGTCCGGGCTTTTTTCCCCCGGTCGCCCTGAGCCGAAATCCGGCCTGTGTCCCGTGATCGCCCTTCCCCAAGGTCCGGCTCTGTTCCACGGTCACCCTGCACCGAGGTCCGGCTTGTGTGCTGCTGTCGCCCTGTGCTGAGGTTCAGCCTGTGTGCCACCTTCAGCCTGTGCCGAAGTCGGGGCTGTATTTTGCGGTCGGCTAGCGAAGAGTTCTGGGCTGTGTGACGTGGTTCCCCTTCACTCAGTTTTGGGCTGTGTGCCTCTGTCGCCCTTTGCCGAGGTCCAGGCCATGTGCTGTGGTCGCCCTGTGACGAGGTCTGGCCTCTTTTCCATGGTCGCCCTGCGCTGAGGTCCTGGCTGTGTTTCGCAGTCACCTAGCGATGAGTTCCAGGCTCTGTGCCACTATCGCCCTGCACAGATTTGGGGGCTGTGTGCTGCGCTCCCCCTTCTCTGAGGTTCGGGCTGTGTGCCATGGTCACCCTGCGCCAAGGTCTGGGCTGTGTTCCGTGGTGGGCTGGCGACGTTCCGGGTTGTGTGCCACAGCCGCCCTTCACTGAAGTTCGGGCTGTCTGCTGCAGTTGCCCTTCGCTGATGTCTGGGCTGTGTGCCATGCTCACCCCGCGCAGAGGTCTGGCCTGTGTGCCGCCATCACCCAGTGTGGAGGTCCGGGCTGTGTTCCACGGTTGGCTAGCGATGAGTTCCAAGCTCTGTGCCACGGTGGCCCTGCACAGATTTTTGGGCTGTGTGCCACAGTCGCCCTTCCCTCAGGTTTGTGTTGTGTTCCGCGGTCGCCCTGAGCCGAGGTCCATGCTGTGTTCCGGGGTTGCCCTGAGCCAAGGTTCATGCTGTGTGCTGCGGTCACCCTGCGCCAAAGTCCGGCCTGTGTGCTATTGTCACCCAGTGTCAATGTGCTGGTTGTGTTCCGCTGTCGGCTGGAGCCGATTTCCATCCTGTTTGCCATGGTCGCCCTGCGCCAAGTTCCGGGCTGTGTTCCGTGGTCAGCTAACGATAAGTTCCGAGCTCTGTACCTACCCCGGTCGCCTTGCACAGATTTCCAGGCTGTTTCGCCATCTCCCTTCTCTGAAGTTCGGGCTGTGTGCCATGGTCACCCTGCGCCAAGGTCTGGGCTGTGTTCTGCGGTGGGCTGGCGACGAGTTCCGGGTTGTGTTCCACAGCTGCCCTTCACTGAAGTTCGGGCTGTCTGCTGCAGTTGCCCTGTGCTGATGTCTGGGCTGTGTGCCATGCTCACCCCGCGCAGAGGTCCAGCCTGTGCTGCCATCACCCAGTGTGGAGGTCCGGGCTGTGTTCCACGGTTGGCTAGCGACGATTTCCAAGCTCTGTGCCACGGTGGCCCTGCACAGATTTTTGGGCTGTGTGCCACAGTCGCCCTTCCCTCAGGTTTGTGTTGTGTTCCGCGGTTGCCCTGAGCCGAGGTCCATGCTGTGTTCCGGGGTTGCCCTGAGCCAAGGTTCATGCTGTGTGCTGCGGTCACCCTGCGCCAAAGTCCGGCCTGTGTGCTATTGTCACCCAGTGTCAATGTGCTGGTTGTGTTCCGCTGTTGGCTGGAGCCGATTTCCATCCTGTTTGCCATGGTCGCCCTGCGCCAAGTTCCGGGCTGTGTTCCGTGGTCAGCTAACGATAAGTTCCGAGCTCTGTACCTACCCCGGTCGCCTTGCACAGATTTCCAGGCTGTTTCGCCATCTCCCTTCTCTGAAGTTCGGGCTGTGTGCCATGGTCACCCTGCGCCAAGGTCTGGGCTGTGTTCTGCGGTGGGCTGGCGACGAGTTCCGGGTTGTGTTCCACAGCTGCCCTTCACTGAAGTTCGGGCTGTCTGCTGCAGTTGCCCTGTGCTGATGTCTGGGCTGTGTGCCACGCTCACCCCGCGCAGAGGTCCAGCCTGTGCTGCCATCACCCAGTGTGGAGGTCCGGGCTGTGTTCCACGGTTGGCTAGCGACGATTTCCAAGCTCTGTGCCACGGTGGCCCTGCACAGATTTTTGGGCTGTGTGCCACGGTCGCCCTTCCCTCAGGTTTGTGTTGTGTTCTGCGGTTGCCCTGAGCCGAGGTCCATGCTGTGTGCTGGGATCGCCCTGAGCCAAGGTTCATGATGTGTGCCGCGGTCACCCTGCACCAAAGTCCGGCCTGTGTGCTAATGTCGCCCAGTGTCAATGTGCTGGTTGTGTTCCGCTGTCGGCTGGAGCCGATTTCCATCCTGTTTGCCATGGTCGCCCTGCGCCAATTTCTGGGCTGTGTTCCATGGTCAGCTAATGATAAGTTCCGAGCTCTGTACCCCGGTCGCCCTGCACAGATTTCCAGGCTGTTACGCCATCTCCCTTCACTGAGGTTCGGGCTGTGTGCTGCGGTCACTCTGTGCCGAGGTCCGGTCTGTGTTCCACGGTAGCCTTGAACCAAGTTCCGGGCTGTGTGCCGTGGTAGCCTTGTGCTGAGGTCTGGGCTGTGTGTTGCGGTTGCCCTTCACTGAGGATCGGGCTGTGTTACACGCTTGCACTGCAGAGTTTTGGGCTGTGTGCCATGTTAGCCTTGTGCCGAGGTCCGTGCTGTGTGCCTCAGTCGCTCTTCACTGTGGTTTGGGCTGTGTGCCACGGTCGCCCTGCCCCAAGTGCAGGCTGTGTTCTGCCCTCAGCTTGCGAAGAGTTCCGGGCTCTGTGCCGTGTTCCCTCTGAGCCGAGGTCCAGGCTGTGTGCCGAGGTCACCATCTCCCCAGGTCCGGACTGTGTGCCGCGGTCGCTCTGGGCTGAAGTCCTGCCTGTGTTCCACCCTCGGCTTGCAACCTGTTCCCGGCTCTGTGCCGCAGTTCCTCTTTGCCAAGGTCCAGGCTGTGTGCCGCGGTAGTCTTCTCAAGAAGTCAGGGCTGTGTGCCATGGTCCCCTGCGCTGAGGTCCGGGCTGTATGCCGCGGTCGCCCTGAGCCGATATCTGGCCTGTGTTCGGCAGTTGCCCTGGGCCGAGGTCCGGCCTGTGTGCCACGGTGGGCCTGTGCCAAGGTCCGGCCTGTGTTACACGGTGGCCCTGTGCAGAAATCCGGCCTCTGTGCCATGCTCACTCTGTGCCGAGTTCCGGCCTAATTGCCGCTGTCACCCTGCCTTGAGGTCTGGTCTGAGTGCCACGGTCACCCTGCTAAGTGGTCCAGGCTGTGTTCTGCGGTCAGCTAGTGACGAGTTCTGGGCTGTGTGATGCAGTCGCCCTTCACTGAGTTTCAGGCTGTGTGCCTCAGTCACACTTCACCAAAGTGCAGGCTGTGTGCCATGTTCGCCAAGTGACGAGGTCTGGCCTCTTTTCCGTGGTAGCCCTGCACCGAGGTCCTGGGTATGTTTCACAGTCAACTAGCGACGAGTTCCAGGCTCTGTGCCACTGTGGTCCTGAATAAATTTCTGGGCTGTGTGCTGTGGTCGCCCTTCACTGAGATTAGTGCTGTGTGCTGTGGTAGCCCTGCACTGATGTCCGAGTTGTGTGCTGTGGTCTCCCTGCGCCAATGTCTGGGCCGTGTTCCGCGGTTGGCTGATGACGAGTCACGGGCTATGTGCCACAGTCGCACTTCACTGATGTTCGAGCTGTGTGACACGGTCGCCCTGCGCCGAGGTCTGGGCTTTGTGCCACGGTCACCCAGTGCTGAGGTCCTTGCTGTTTTCCACGGTTGGCTAGCGACGAGTCCCAAGCTCTGTGCCACGGTCGCCCTGCATAGATTTTTGGGCTGTGTGCCATGGTGGCCCTTCACTGAGGTTCGGGCTTTGTGCCACGGTTGCCCTACGCCGAGGTCCATGCTGTGTGCCATGGTCACCCTTCGCCGAGGTCCGGCCTGTGTGCCATGGTCGCCCTGTGCCGAGGTCTGGGATGTGTGCCACGATCGCCCCGCGCAGATGTCCGGCTGTGTGCCGCAGTCACCCAGTGCAGAGATCCGAGATGTGTTCTATGGTTGGCTAATGACGAGTTCCAAGCTCTCTGCCACAGTCATCCTGCACAGATTTTTGGGCTGTGTGCCATGGTCACACTTCACTGAAGTTCAAGCTGTTTACCGCGGTCACCCTGAGCCAAGGTCCGGCCTAAATTCTTCTGTTTCCCTGTGTAGAGGTCCGGCCTGAGTGCCACGGTCACCCTGCTCTGAGGTCCGGACTGTGTTACACTTTTGGCTAGCGACGAATTCCAGGTTGTGTTACGCGGTCGACCTTCACTGAGTTTCAGGCTGTTTGCCACGGTAGCCTTCTGCAGAGGTCTGGGCTGTGTGCCGTGGTCGCCCTGCGTCGATTTCCAGGCTGTGTTTCACGGTAAGCTAGCGATGAGTTCCGAGCTCTGTACCACTGTCGCCCTGCACAGATTTCCAGTCTGTGTGCCGCGGTCTCCGTTCACTGAGGTTTGGTCTTTGTGCCGCGGTCGCCCTGTGCTGAGGTCCGATCTGTGTGCCACGGTAGCCTTGAACCGAAGTCCGGGCTGTGTGCTGCTGTAGCCTTGCTCTGAAGTCTGGGCTGTGTTTCGCAGTCACCCTGCACTGGTGTCCGGGCTGTGTGCTGTGGTCGCCAACTCCTGAGGTCCGTGATGTGTGCCAGGGTCGCCCTGAGCCGAGCTCTGTGCTGTGTGCCGTGGTCACCCTGTGCTGAGGTCCTGGCTGTGTTTCGCAGTCGACTAGCAACGAGTTCCATGCTCTGTGCTGCTGTTGCCCTACAGATTTCTGGGCTGTGTGCCGCTGTCACCCTTCACTGAGGTTCGGGCTGTGTTCCATGGGCAATCTGCGCCAAGGTCTGGGCTGTGTTCCGCGGTGGGCTGGTGACGAGTTCTGGGCTGTGTGCCACAGTCGCCCTTAACTGATGTTTGGGCTGTGTGCCGTGATCGCCCTGCGCCAAGGTCTGGGCTGAGTGCCGTACTCGCCCTGCACAGAGGTCCAGCCAGTGTGCCGCGGTCACCCAGTGTGAAAGTCCGGGCTCTGTTCCACGGTTGGTAGCGACGAGTTCCAAGCTCTGTGCCACAGTTGCCC
Source organism: Neotragus pygmaeus (assembly GCA_006410875.1). Lineage (NCBI taxonomy): Eukaryota > Metazoa > Chordata > Mammalia > Artiodactyla > Bovidae > Neotragus > Neotragus pygmaeus. The sequence continues at coordinate 1,950,721 of SJYV01009011.1, read as the reverse complement.
TGCACAGAATTTTGGGCTGTGTACCGCGGTCACCCTTCACTGAGGTTCGGGCTGTGTGCCGCAGTCGCCTTGAGCCAAGGTCCACGCTGTGTGCCGCGGTACCCTGAGCCGAGGTCCGGCCTGTGTGCCGCGGTCACCTGTGCCGATGTCCGGGCTGTTTTCTGCCGTCAGCTGGAGATGAGTTCCGTCCTGTTTGGCATGGTCACTCTGCGCAGAGGTCTGGGCTGTGTTCTGCGGTCGGCTAGCGACAAGTTCCGAGCTCTGTACCCCAGTCACCCTGCACAGATTTCCGAGCTGTGTGCCGCCATCTGCCTTCACTGAGGTCCGGGCTGTGTGTCGCAGTTGCCCTGCGCCGAAGTCCGGTCTGTGTGCCACTGTTGCCATTTTCCGAAGTCCATGCTGTGTGCCAGGATTGCCCTGCGCTGAAGTGCGTGCTGTGTGCCTCGGTCGCTCTCCACTGAGGTTCTCACTGTGTCCCATGGTCACCCTGAGCCGAGGTCCAGGATCTTGCCCCGGTCGCCCTGAGCCGAAATCCGGCCTGTGTTCTGCGGTCGCCCTGCCCTGAGCTCCAGCCTGTGTGCCACGGTCGCACTGCACCGATGTCTGGCCTGTGTGCTGCTGTCACCCTGCGCTGAGGTGCGGCCTGTGTGCCACCTTCACCCTGCGCCTAGGTCCGGGCTGTGTACCAAGGTCGGCTAGTGATGAGTTCTGGGCTGTGTGACGCAGTCGCCCTTCACNCACCGATGTCTGGCCTGTGTGCTGCTGTCACCCTGCGCTGAGGTGCGGCCTGTGTGCCACCTTCACCCTGCGCCTAGGTCCGGGCTGTGTACCAAGGTCGGCTAGTGATGAGTTCTGGGCTGTGTGACGCAGTCGCCCTTCACTCAGTTTCAGGTTCTTTGCCTCGGTCGCCCTTTGCCGAGGTCCGGGCTGTGTGCCGTGGTCGCCCTTTGCCGAGGTCCTGGCTGTGTTTCGCAGTCGACTAGCGACGAGTTCCAGGCTTTGTGCCGCTGTTGCCCTGCACATATTTCTGGACTGTGTGCTGCGTTCGCCCTTCACTGAGGTTTGAGCTGTGTGCCACGTTCACCCTGCACCAAGGTCCTGGCTGTGTTCCTCGGTGGGCTGGCGACGAGTTCCGGACTGTGTGCCACAGTCGCCCTTCACTGATGTTCGGGATGTATGCCACGGACGCCCTGCGCCGAAGTCTGGGCTGAGTTTCTTGCTCACTACGCACAGAGGTCCGGCCTGTGTGCCACGGTCTCCCAGTGTGGAGGTCCAGGCTGTGTTCCACAGTTGGCTAGCAACGAGTTCCAAGCTCTGTGCCACGGTTGCCCTGCACAGTTTTTGGGCTGTGTGATGCGGTCGCCCTTCACTGAGGTTCGGGCTGTTTGCCGCAGTCATCCTGAGCCAAGGTCCATGCTCTGTGCCGCGGTCACTCTGCGCCGAGGTCCGGGCTGTGTGCCATGGTAGCCTTGAACCNTTAAATTTTTTTTTAATATTTTAAAAATTAAATAAGCATTTGAACCAGGGGAAATCAGTGGACCAAATTATTTTAGATCTTCAAAATGAATTCAACAACAGCAAAAATTAGTTGACTGGCTGAGGAGAATCTGTTGGCATGTTGTATCAATTAGAGTCTAGGCAGAAAACAGATGGCACACTCAGACTGGGTAATTTGAAGAGAATTTTTTAAAGGAATGACACATAAATGTGTGAGCAGCATATAGGAAAACCAGAAGATTTAGAGCAGTTTCCAGGCTAGTAACAATCTTGACTGTTACTACTCTAGGCCTGAATGGGAAGGAGGAATTTATTAGAATCCAGAATGGGTAACTGTGTGGAGGAACACCATCAGATACAGCTATCTTCAGTGGAGGGACAAGGCCAGTGCAAAGTGTCGAGAGGGGAAAATGCATGCAGAGAGGAAGCCAGAAGAACACCTGTGTCAGCCTCTCCCACATGCCCATCTCCCATTAGATACACTCCCATTAGACTAGCCCACCTGGAAGCTGGAGGGCAAGGGAGCAGGTTAAGGTAGTCTGCAGAGATCAGCCTCCTGGGGGACAGATCACGATGGAGAATGGATCTTGGAAGCAAACAGCAGATATTCTGAACACATACACAGAGATAACATAGACACTACAATCTGTATTGCTATTTTTATGATTATGGGTCTGTCTCTACTAGGCTGGCTTCCTTAGGCTCACAGACTATGTCTCACTCCTAGAAACCTAGTACAATCCCAGTGCCTAGTACACTGCTGGTGCATAGAAGACTCTTAGTAAATAATTGCTGAATGAAGGAAGTGAATGACTAGGTGAATTACTTGCCTTTCTGTGAACTCTCCAGGAGGTGCCTCCGTGGGAATACCTCTTCTTCTTCCACTGCAGGAGGACCATCCCTCTCTCTTGTAACAAAGTGGCACAGATACTCCTCATCAGCACGGACACCTGGGAGAGCTGGGACAGGCTAATGCTGTCTAGGAACCCAGCAATGTACTGCAGGACCTCCAGGGGCAGGCTGGTTAGAGAATTCTGGTTTTTTCCTTCTCGACCTGAGAAATGGTTGTTCTTCCTTCCCTCACTCAGCTCTGAAGCAACCTCCGGCTTGATGGCAAAGGTCTTGAGCTCCTGACTATAGATCACTTTTGCCTTTTGCCCTGGGGGACGGAAATGGTTTTGAATAAAGGTACATCCCAAGTAGGCCAGGGGGCATCGGTGTTGGAACCAGCCATTGAGACATGACTGAATGTCTGTGTGAACATTCTTGAAATGAAGGGGAAATTCATCCCTCCTGAAGAATTTGTTGCAGGTGAAAGTGAAGGCAGAGCTGCTCTTGTTGTGTCTCCTGGTCACACACTCACTGTGGAGCTCCACGTGGAGCCCATTTGCGTTGCTGTTTGGGTTGGCAGTGGTTAGGAGGTCAGCCAGCACCGTCCCAGAAGAAAACTGTTCTGGCTCAAAACTGTATGTCTGTGTAGCAAAATCCATGAATAGCCCGTCAATGCTCCTGGACTCGGAGATGACATGACCTTTGAGTTCTCTTTCCAAAGCACACAGGAGGGTGGTCTTGATGAGATCTGACTTGGGCAGGTCCTCCACAGTGATCCCTAAATCTGAAGTATCGACGGCCTTGTGCTCACTTGGCCTACAACTCATGGCATCACCTAGGCGAGCCCGCTTCCCACAGTAGCTCACCGGAACTTTGAAGGTGTAAACAGTCTTCACCTCCTGAGCCTCCAGGTTGCCGTAAACAAAGTCTCTCTCTTTGGGTGTACAAGCAGGCATCTGACCAAAGTGAATAAGCATCCTCCCATTGTGCACCAGGTACATATTATAGTCCTTTGCATCCACAGCCGTTTTCAGTCTTTCCAGAACACCATCCTGCCAAGGGGCAAGTCCTGTCTTTTCTATGGCTGCATGAAAGTCCTGCTGCTTCTGGTCTTCCTGTGGCTCTTTTCCTTTGGCAGCTTCCTCCTCTACCGTTCTATTGCAGCTGGAAATCTGTTCTTTCTCTGGGCCATTCCTGCTCTTGCTGTCACTGCTGGCTGATGAGCTTGTTAAAGCTGAGGCTGCATGCTCTTTGCTGAACATATTTTCCCACTTGCCAAACTTGGCCAGGTCCATCCCTTCTTTGGTTTTGGCTAACGCCTCTCGTTCTTCTTGACTTAGCTCTACCACCTCCTCATTCATGGCTGACAGAGAGCAGCCTGTTACCAAACCAGCATCCTCCCCACCCACCGCTCCACCCATTTTCTCCCAGCTGGCTTCACCATTCATAGGAGGTTCCTCTTCTGTGGGTTCTCTAGTTTCCGGGAAAAGTTCTACCATATTCAGAGACCTAAAAAGGACCTTCTGGTCCTGAAGGGCCAGGGCTGTGTCCAAGCATTCCTCATCGGGGGTCTCTTTCATGATGTTCTCATGAAGCGTTGTTTCAGAGTCCACATTTGGCCAGCGGTTCCACTCCATGGAGCAGCAGACCACGCTGGCAGGACACACTTGCAGGTGCTTGGCCAGCTTGTGGCGGGACATGAAGAGGGGGCAGCCGTATTCAGAGTTGAGGCATGGAACCTGCTCTAAAGGGCAGAGTAGCTCGTGCTCAGCCTCTTTGCACATGTGGAAGGTAGCACCGCAGGACAGGTGGCAGTTTATCACCGGGCAAGAGACACTGGGCTCCAAGGGCATGTGGCAGTCACGGCTGAAGCATCTCTCGCAGTGTCTGTGCTGCCCGGGCGGAGGCCTGCGTGTCCTACCCTAGAGACACCAAAGGCAAGAGGAAAGAGAAAACAAGTGACTGCTGGCAGACAAGCTCTACATGCCTGTGAGTGTTTAAGTTTTACTTGACTTATTTCCTGTTTATACACGCTGATTGTAGGAACTGTGGAAAATTCAGAAAGTCATAGAGAAGAAAGCTGGAGAAGAAAATGGCAACCCACTCCAGTATTCTTGCCTGGAAAATCCCATGGATAGAGGAGCCTGGTGGGCTACAGTCCATGGGGTCACTGAGAGTTGGACACGACTGGGTGACTGAGCAGGCACAGAGAAGAAAGCAAAAACATTCATAATACCACAACCAGAAATAACAACTATCAATACTGTTTATTTTCCAGTAGTTTATCTATGTACTGGATGTGTTGAAAATAGGGGGGGGAAATACATACATGAAAGTGGGCTACAAAGTTGACAACTGCTATTTTTGAGTTGTGGATTATTGAGGATTTATGCACATTTAATACTCTGAATACAATTCTGCTTTAACTTGCTATTACGTTATGTCTAGGCTGTTTTAGAAATTTTTCTTTGCAAACTTTCTTCATAGTGGCAGTGTAACATTCCAGAATGAGTGTTCTGTCATTCACACGATCAACCACCAGGGGGCAAGCTGGGAGGACCCAAGGTGGGTCTGGTTTTGTTCACATCGTTGTCCTCAGCACCTGTCACAGGGCCTGGATCATTGTAAGCACTCAATAATATTTGCTGAATGAAGGAAGTGTTAGCCATCTAGATTACAGCTGGATTTTTTTTCTTTTTCACATATAAAGTTTTACTAAAAATCTTTGCTCATCAGTCTTTCTCAGGTCTCTACTTTCCCCTAACTCTGTGTCGGTTTATTCTAGGTTCTGCTCTAGTACCTCTGGTTCAGCAAAAGCCAATATATATCATTAGACCAAAAGGACAAATCCTCCAGCAGCTTGGGCTACAGGCTAAATGAGGCCACCCCTGGACCTCTGAAAGGTAAAGTTCCAGTGAGCACCTGGTACTTACCATAGCTTCCAAATTTCTTCTGGCTTTGAATAATAACTCTAGGGGAAAATATAAGAGTACAAACATGAATGATTCATGAAAAAGTTATTTTATCTACTTTAACAGGGGCCAAAATGACTTCAAGTACTCTTCCATCACCCTGGAGGTAAGTATCACGGCCCTCCATTTTACAGTCAAATATGCTCTTCTTAGGTACACTTTTACTTTGTCTTTCTTTCAATACACACACATTTTTTGCCAAGCCACTTGAAGATAAGTTGCTGATATTATTATACTTTATCCTACTGGCATATATATGCTTACTTATCTGTAAGTACTTCAGCATGTATTTCCTAAGAATAAGACATTTTCTTTTGTGACTACAGTAACATTACCTCACCTAAGAAAATGAAAAACAATTTCCTAATATCATGTAACATGCTGTCTATATTCAAATTTTCCCAATTATCCCAAAAATGTCTTCTGTACTTTGAAAAACGATTTTCAGTTTGTGAGCCAGAATTCCTGTAAGGTCGACTTATTACATTTGTTTAAGTCTTCTTAGCCTCCTTTAATTTGGAAAATCCTCCTTAACTTTTCTTTTTTAGAAAAGACAGCCTTAAATTTCAAGGAAATTGTGTGCTAGTTTATTCTTGTATTCATTCTTCCATCCATTTATTCAACAAGCATTTTTTGGTTACCTACTATATATGTCAGTAAGTGAGCTTAAGGGTTGGCGAAGGCAATGGCTCCCCACTCCAGCACTCTTGTCTGGAAAATCCCATGGATGGAGGAGCCTGGTAGGCTGCGGTCCATGGCATAGCTAAGAGTTGGCACGACTGAGCGACTTCACTTTCACTTTTCACTTTCATGCATTGGAGAAGGAAATGGCAACCCACTCCAGTGTTCTTGCCTGGAGAATCCCAGGGGCGGGGGAGCCTGGTGGGCTGCCGTCTATGGGGTCACACAGAGTCGGACACGACTGAAGTGACTTAGCAGCAGCAGCAGAGCTTAAGGGTTACTTAGATTGCCTGTTGGAGAAGGAAATGGCAACCCACTCCAGTATTCTTGCCTAGAGAATCCTGTGGACAGAGGAACCTGGTGGGCTGTTGTCCATAGGGTCGCATAGAGTTGGATACAAATGAAGCGACTTAGCANATATATGTACTGTATGTATATCTGTACGTATGTATGTATATAAAATAAATATTATTTTTCATCTCTCCATAAGAACCAATTTTCACCCCCCTTTGGGGGTGATATCACACCTGTTGAAAATGCATGGTCTAGATGTATCAATTTCAGTGTTGTAGTTACATTGAAGGTAATTTGCTGACAAAATTAGAAACAAACAGTTCTAAAGAACTAGTATTCCAACTTGATCATTGACTACTTGGTCTCTCTTCTGCATCCCAAAATATCTCATCCGTCTCCCTTCTCCCTCCTTTTGCATTACTGTCATAGTCTCCCGCCTGTTCCCATTCTCAGTTATCCAATCTACTTGCCTTGTCTGTCCATCTTCTGCATGGTGTCAGCTTATTTGCATTTATACTTCGTTACTGATTAGTTTTGTTGGGTTTTTTTTTAACATGAACAGGTAGTAGTTGAACTTTTCCCTTTCTCCTCTAGTTGTCATCTTTTACTCTGCTTATATCAAAACACTCAAATATTATAACACAAAAAGAAAAAGACTACGCTGATCATATTGCCTTTTTCTTAAAAAAAAAAAAAAATGTCCTCTTTGCCTTACTGTCCAGTTGAGCCATTAAAAATGGCTGTAGTTTGACAACAACATTTTTGTGAAGTAGACTTAAATTGTTAATCCTTAATTTTTTCATCTACTAGGGAATACCTTGCCCTCAATGTTTATGTGGCCCTATGTTACTACAAGTTGGATTACTATGACGTGTCTCAAGAAGTTCTGGCTGTTTATCTTCAACAAATTCCTGATAGCACCATCGCGCTCAATCTTAAGGCCTGTAATCATTTTCGCCTTTACAACGGCAAAGCCGCTGAGGTAGTGGTGAAATTTGTTCTTAATTCACTTAATTCCAGTTTGAATTACCCTATACTACCCGGGTTATTCATAAAACTATTATCTGTTACTCTTGATTAATATCCCTTTGTTGTTGCCATTGTGATTCTATAAGAACCCAACTGTATAAATATTTATATTTACCAGATATTCTGGAAAAGAATGTTGACTTCTGAATTCTCTGTGTGCATCTGATATCCTGTAGATGATCTTTATCTGTGTCTTACATTACCTTAANGGAGGGTCTGTCTGTGGCAGCTGGAACTGCAGGGGTCGGGGTGGGCGGGGGAGGTGAGCACCCGCCCTTGTCTGGAGGCTGCTGGTTCTGAGTGAGAGTTCACCGCCTTCCCTGGCGCTGCTCAGACACAGGGTGTGGTTTCCTTAGCTCACTCTGCTGTTTGGTTGCCTGCGGCAACAGGATCCAAACAACGTGGACATGTGTTTGTATTAAAAAAAAAAAAAAAACTGGGAATGGGACCCAAAGTGGGAGTCCGGGGCTGTTCAGTTAGCGGAAGAGCTACGGTGAGTACCAGGCGAGTGCTCGCTCCTCTTCCCTCCTTTCTCTCTAAATTAGTCCTGGGGTGTTCGCTCACACAGTAACCATGTTTGTGGGTAGCTGGAGAAAATAGTGTCTGTTTTTGTGTTTCCTGGGCAAATTAAATAATCACTGTCTATTTACCAATGTAAATTTCTTTTTCAGGGAGAGAGGAAGAAATTAGCATATGCTTACAAAAGTTGGGAGCTAATAGAAACACATTTGTTACCTTTTAAGTAGCAGGATTCCCAGTGCTTTTTATGGACTGTGACTTTGGGGTGGGGAGGGGGCAAGGGGAATTGTTCATAGGAACAAAGTGGAAGGGGTTCTTGGAATAATCAACTTAAAATCTTTTAAGTCTTTTTTGCCCAGATTATACTTTACAGTTGCAATTTTAAAAAGCAAATGTCCTAAATCATATAGTTTATTAACCATATTGATCTTCAGATGCTCTAAGGAAGGGGAATTTGATTTTGGCTCATCTCAAAACCAAACGTCACTGTGACAAATAGTTCTCAATTGCAAGACTGGCTGATACCTATGGAGAGTGCCATTTTAATAAGTCCTCTTTTGCCTGAATGCTTGGGCTTGAAAAGTTAGTAAAGTATCTTGTACTAATTCTTTAGGATTTTTGTAGGGATTAAAAAGTGCTCTGGCATGTTTAAAATAAATGCAGACATTTGAA
>SJYV01009011.1:1901272-1942009 GCA_006410875.1 Neotragus pygmaeus | reverse complement strand
AAAAAAAAAAAAATGTCCTCTTTGCCTTACTGTCCAGTTGAGCCATTAAAAATGGCTGTAGTTTGACAACAACATTTTTGTGAAGTAGACTTAAATTGTTAATCCTTAATTTTTTCATCTACTAGGGAATACCTTGCCCTCAATGTTTATGTGGCCCTATGTTACTACAAGTTGGATTACTATGACGTGTCTCAAGAAGTTCTGGCTGTTTATCTTCAACAAATTCCTGATAGCACCATCGCGCTCAATCTTAAGGCCTGTAATCATTTTCGCCTTTACAACGGCAAAGCCGCTGAGGTAGTGATGAAATTTGTTCTTAATTCACTTAATTCCAGTTTGAATTACCCTATACTACCCGGGTTATTCATAAAACTATTATCTGTTACTCTTGATTAATATCCCTTTGTTGTTGCCAGTGTGATTCTATAAGAACCCAACTGTATAAATATTTATATTTACCAGATATTCTGGAAAAGAATGTTGACTTCTGAATTCTCTGTGTGCATCTGATATCCTGTAGATGATCTTTATCTGTGTCTTACATTACCTTAAATATGTTAAAAACCAAATACTTCTGCTTCTTTGTCTAAAATATGTTTGTGGCTCAGAGTTATCAACACGTAATCAGAAACCTAGAGTGTCCATCGCTCTCTTCTTCATCCGCACTCTAATTTTCTACCCGTTCCTGTCATTTCTGTTCTAGATACCTCTGTTTTCTGTGCCTCCTCCTTTGCCGCTGCTCTAGTTCAGGCACTCCTTACCTCTTGTTTCAACTCCCTGAATAATTTCCTTGCCTCTCGTCTTTGTTCTCTTCAGCCCAGTCATTGAGTTTGTTTCACACACCCATATCCTCCCGCTGCCGTGGCTTTGTACACTCCATTCTGTTTCCTGGAGTGCCTTTCTCTGCTTAGTGATATTGCAGGATCTCCTTTAAGGTTAGCCCAAGAAGCAATAGTGGGAGGCATTTTATAAGTAGTTAGAAAGTGGTTAACTTATAGGCACTCTGCAGAATACTTTGTATCCATTATTTAGTTTCCCTGACAATCCTGTGGATAAATTCTGTTAAATAGCTCTCTTTTTTTAATTTGTTTCCTTGTTGTTATAGCTCTCGTTTTATTTGAAACTCAGAGTATACAGGAGTCCATATGTTATGATCTCATTTTATTAAACTACACACAAACACATGCATATACATATATGTGCATATAAACATAGATATAAATAGATCTATAAATAGATAGCATGTTCCATACTATATCGATACAGATTCAGGTATATATATTTGAATATACTTTATGTATANCCAGGGAGGAGGCCCTGAGGGCAGACGTGGCAAGGGGTTGCTTGCGGGGATGGGGCTGGAGCCGCGGGGAGCCAATGCTGGAGTTCAGCGTATATATGCACGCATATATATACCTGAATATATGTGTACACATATATGCTTGCACACACGCACACACCTGGCAGCTAAAAGAACACTGGAGAGAACTGCCTGTGGCAAGAGAAGGAAGTGAAAAGTATGTAGCGCTTTCTCATTTGGGATAGTAAGTGATCGAAGCATGCTTCTTCCTTAGGGTGTAATTCCGGGTCACGTTGCATCTCTATCCACAAAGGCCATGGGGGTGGGGGAGTGGGGATTCAGGCATCTGACCCTAAATCACTATGGCCGGGGTTCCCTTCCTGACAGAGTCTGGGTGGGCATGACCACATGGAGGATGTGGTGGAGAACTCCCCGCGGGTAGGTGAATAGAAGCATGGGGCCACGCACTGCAGGGCCTGCATTCCGCCCACTCTGGAGGGCCCAGGCAGCACCCCGAGTGGATGCAGCCCCCTGCAGGGCACTGCCAGTGGGGCTACCCCTTCGCTTCCCCCCCGCCCTGCAGGAGATCAGAACGTGGAATACAAGGGCACTGTCTGGCACAAAGACTGCTTCACCTGCAGCAACTGCAAGCAAGTCATTGGGACAGGAAGCTTCTTCCCTAAAGGGGAGGACTTCTACTGCGTGACTTGCCATGAGGCCAAGTTTGCCAAGCACTGCGTGAAGTGCAACAAGGTGCGTGTCAAGGGAGTTCTAGCAGTATTTGACAGTTTGCAGAGCACTTGCACACACACTCTCCCATTCCATCCTCACGACAGCCCTGTGACGTAGGAATTATCATTCTGTGTTAGTAGAAAGCCGCGCCCAGGCCAAGGCAGGCTGTCCAAGGGCACGCTGGCTCTGGAGGCCGACCTCCTGCACCCAGTTGCTATGTANACACACACTCTCCCATTCCATCCTCACGACAGCCCTGTGACGTAGGAATTATCATTCTGTGTTAGTAGAAAGCCGCGCCCAGGCCAAGGCAGGCTGTCCAAGGGCACGCTGGCTCTGGAGGCCGACCTCCTGCACCCAGTTGCTATGTAGTAACCTTACACAGGGGCTCATCTTCTCTGAGCCTCAGTGTCTTCATCTGTAACTGGAGGATAATAATAGCACCTGCCTCCCATGGCCGTTGTGGTGATTTAATGAGATACTATAGACCAGAGCGCCCAGCACAGTGCCTGGCACGTAGTAGACATTCAACAAAATGGTTGTTGAATCTGAATCCGGTGCTACACTCCCTGGTCTAGGCCATCACATCTGGAGGAATCACTTACCAGGATCAGCCCTGGCATGCCGATTGCTTTGTGTGTGTTACCTGCTCTAAGAAGCTGGCTGGGCAGCGTTTCACTGCTGTGGAGGACCAGTATTACTGCGTGGATTGCTACAAGAACTTTGTGGCCAAGAAGTGTGCTGGATGCAAGAACCCAATCACTGGTAGGCTCAAGAGTCCTTGCTAAGTCTGCCAGGCTAGGTTTTGCGCATGGTGACCATCTCTCATTTTCCTACGTCGTCGGTTTCATCCACAAAGGCCCCAAAGAATGCCCTTCTCTCCCTGCCATTGTGGTCCCGAAGGCCCCCAAGTAGTTTGGATTCTCCCCCAAGCCAGGTTAGCCTTTGCAACACAGAACACTTACAACTACTGCTGACTAACTTACGCCGCTGCCGGAGATCACGAGCCTGAGACCTACGGCCACGGGCAGGCNTATATATATATATATATAACTTATATATATATGTATACACACATACACATGTAATAATATAGCTACCAAATAACAAGCATGATTATATATATATATAATCAAACAATATGGTTATAATATCTTACCAACAAATAATTGGTGGTAATATGGCTATTATATATGATTTTATATCTACATATAAAATCATGCTTATTGTTTGGCAATTGCCTAATTACCTTTTTTTTTTCTGAATGAGTTTTATTGTTCACGGAGAGGAAGGAGCTCTGTCCTTGGCTGTGACTTTCCTCATGACTGCCAGGACATTACTCAGCTTCTCTCCCTTCTTCTTGGCATGGATGTGTGTCCCCACCCTTTTCTTGATGAACTTGAGGCCCTGCTTTCAGAGACCTTGCGCAGCTCCATGGCTTGCCACTCCTAAGGGGTGAAGCTGCAGGCCTCTCAGATCATGAGGCTTGTTCTTGGTGAGGTGCCCATGGTAACAGTGGCTATAGCTGTGTTGGCTCACATTCTTAGTCATCTTGTGGGCCTTGCTGATGCCCACGGCCATGCAGTAGCACAGAGCCGTGGTACTGCATGGGGGCCCTTAGGGTCCAGATGGTGGTGGGTCCTACTGGAGCAAAGCCTCATGAACCTGCTTTAATTGTCTTTAATCTAGATAAGCTTATTGAGGGTTGAGCCTTGTGACATTTATATCCCAGGACCTGGCACAATGTATATACAAAGCTGATGCCAATGAAGTAATGGTTGAATGAGAAATTTAAAATATGACTAACAGATTAAGGGTGAGTCGTGTTTAAAAAAAGGAGGAGGTTCAAAACAGGTCAATAAAGATGAAGATTAAGAAAAAGCCATTGGATTTCATAACTGGTATTTCCTATGCTGATTAGGGTATCATTATTATTGAGTGTTGAAGCTAGATGTCAAGGAGATAAGGAGTGAATGAGTAACCTCTTGGACTGAGAAATATTCTAAGGGATATCACAGAAGAAAGACAAGTAGATGATGAAGAAATAGAAGCAGTGAGTGTAGGATGCTTGTGAAAGGAAGGGATAGTTTCAGAGGATAAAGAAATTTTATCCAAATTTCAATCTTAGGTTACTAGCTATGTAGTATGCAAAATAACAGTACTGAATTATTGTGGGTTTTTGTGATGTATATGAAGTCCTTAACTTTATATACGTAGTAGATAGAAAGCCGACCAATTATCGAATATTTTATAGGCTGAAACATAGTCAGTTTATTTTTTTCTTTATGTTTAGTGATTTTTGTATTTTGTTAAAAAAAATATTTCCTAGCCCAAATTTGGTTTTCTGATATTCTAAAAGCTTATTGTTTTGCCTTTTACAAATCCAAATTATCTTAATTATATCTAAAAGGTTTTGTTTCTCAACTAATGACAAAGATTGACAAGTTAGATTGAAAAGACAAAACCCTAATACGTGTTTTAAATATTACTGTTGTTGTTGCTGAGTCACTAAGTCCTGTCTGACTCTTTGGGGGACTCCATGAACTGCAGTACTCCAGGCTTCTCTGTTTATCACCAACTCCTGGAGCTTGCTCCAACTCATGTCCATGAGTCAGTGATGCCATCCAACCATCTCATCTCTGTTGCCCCTTCTTTTGTTCTCAGAATTTTCCAGCATCAGGGTCTTTTCCAAAGAGTCAGCTCTTCACATTGGGTGGCCAAAGAATTGGAGCTTCAGCATCAGACCTTCCAATGAATATTCGTGGTTGATTTCCTTTAGGATTGACTGGTTTGATCTCCTTGCTGTCCAAGGACTCTCAAGAGTCATCTCCTGCTGCACAGTTCGAAAGCATCACTTTTCCGATGCTCAGCCTTCTTTATGGTCCAACTCTCACATCTGTTAACGACTATTGGAAAAACCATAGCTTTGACTATGCAAACCTTTGTTGGCAAAGTGATATTTCTGCTTTTTAATACTCTGTCTAGGTTTGTCATAGCTTTTGTTCCGAGGAGCAAGCATCTTTTAATTTGATGACTGCAGTCACCGTCCACAGTGATTTTGGAGCCCAAGAAAATAAAATCTGTCACGGTTTCCACTTTTCCCCATCTATCTGCCATGAAATGATGGGACCAGATGCCATATCTTCATTTTTTGAATGCTGAATTTTAAGCCAGCTTTTTCACCTTCCTCTTTCACCTTCATCAAGAGGCTCTGTAGTTCCCCTTTGCTTTCTGCTATTAAAGTGGTATCATCTACATATCTGAGGTTATTGCTACTTTTGGCAATCTTGATTCCAGCTTACGCTTCATCCAGCCCAGCATTTCACATGATGTACTCTGCGTATAAATTAAATAAGCAGGGTGACAATATACATTGATGTACTCCTTTCCTAATTTTGAACTAGTCCATTTTTCCATGTCCAGTTATAACTGTTGCTTCTTGTCCTGCATACAGGTTTCTCAGGAGGCAGATTAAGGTGGTCTGGTATTCCCATCTCTTTTAAGAATTTTCTACAGTTTGTTGTGATACACACAGCCAAAGGCTTTAGCAATGAAGCAGAAATAGATGTTTTTTTGGAATTCCCTTGCTTTTTTCTATGATCCAGCGTATGTTGGCAATTTGATCTCTGGTTCCTCTGCCTTTTCTAAATCCAGCTTGAACATATGGAGGTTCTCAGATCATCTACTGCTGAAGCCTAGCTTGAAGGATTGTGAGCATTGTCTTGCTAGCATGTGAAATGAGTGCAATGGTATGGTAATTTGAACATTCTTTGGCATTGCCTTTCTGTGGAATTGGAATGAAAACCGACCTTTTCCAGTCTTGTGGCCACTACTGAGTTTTCCAAATTTGCTACCACATTGAGTGCAGCACTTTAACAGCATCTTCTTTTAGAATTTGAAATAGCTCAGCTGGAATTCCATCATATCCATTAGCTTTGTTCATAGTAATGCTTCCTTGAGCCCACTTAACTTCACACTCCAGGATGTCTGGCTCTGGTGAATGACTACACCCCTGTGGTTATCTGGGTCATTAAGACCTTTCTCGCTCAGTTCTTCTGTCTTCTTGCCACGTCTTCTTAATCTCTTCTACTTCTGTGATTCCTTGCCATTTCTGTCCTTTATTGTGCCCATCTTTGCATGAAATGCTCCCCTGTTATCTCGTTTGTTTGAAGAGATCTCTAGTCTTTTTCATTCTATTGTTTTCCTCTTTCTTTGCATTATTCACTAAAGAAGGCTTTCTTATCTCTTCTTGCTATTTTCTGAAGGTCTGCATGTAGTTGGGTATATCTTTCCCTTTCTCCTTTGCCTTTCGCTTGTCTTCTTTTCTCAGGTATTTGTCAAGTCTCCTCAGACAACCACTTTGCCTTCTTGCATTTCTTTTTCTTTGGGATGGTTTTGGTCACCACCTCCTGTACAATGTGTAAACCTCCGTCCATTGTTCTTCAGACACTGTCTACCAGGTCTAATCCCTTGAACCTAGTTGTCATCTCCACTGTATAATCATAAGAGATTTTCATTTTAAATGTAGGACACAGAAAATTTGAACGTGAAAGCATGCATATCATGAGGAATATTTCTTACATGATTTCTATCATGTTTTTGTACTTTTAGACAAGTCACTTTAACTCTAAAATAAGATGACCTACGTCTTCTATTTATACCTCTATGTTTTAACAGCTTTGTTGAGGTATAACTAACGAACCATGTAGTCACCCTTATGAAATATACAATTTTGTTGGTTTTAGTGTATTCACCACTGTGTTTAATCTTCACCACAGTCAATTTTATTTGTTTATTTATTTTTAAACACTTTTCCCCACCCTACTTTTGACTACACCATGCAGCTTGCAGGATCTAACTTTCCTAACCAGGGATTGATCCCACACCTTTGGCAGTGAAAGTGCTGAGTCCTAACCACTGGACTGCCCTGGAATTCCCACCACAGTCAATTCTAAAATATTTCCATTACTTCATAAAGAAACTCCATAATCTATAGCTATCAACCACCATCCTGCCAACCCCAAACAGCTACTAATCCACTTTCTATTTCTATAGATTTGTGTGTTTTGGATATTCCCTCTAAAAAGGAGTCATATATTAATAATATATAACCTTTTATGATTGGCCTGTTTTACTTCAGCTTAATGTCTATGAAGTGCATCATGTTATAGCATGTTTCAGTACTTCATTCATTTTTATCACCAAATAATATTCTGTTGTATGGATATACCACATTGTGTTTTTCCAGTTGTCAGAGATGGATACTTGGATTATTTCCACATTCTTCCTATTATGATAATGCTGCTGTAAACATGTATTTACATGTTTGGGGGCATGTTTTGAATATGTTTCATTTTTCTTGGGCATATACCTAAAAATGGAATTCCTGGGTCATATGGTAGCTATATTTAATTGAGGGACTTTCAGACTATTCTCCAAAGTGGCTGCACCAGTTTCCATTCCCACTAGCAATGTGTGTAAAAGTTGGAGTTTCAATTTTTCTACATCCTTACCAACAGTTGTTATTATCTGTCTTTTTTCTTCTAGCCATCCTAGTGGATGTGGATTGGAATCTCACTGTAAATTTGATTTGTATTTTCCTGATAGCTAGAATGATGTCGAGCATCTTTTCATGTGCAATGAGTGCTGCTTTAAATTCTGTGCCCTGCGCATCTCACTCGCCTCACCTTTTGTCCTGGCTGGCCCTGTCTGCGATCAAAGCTAGCCTCATAATACTAAAAGACTTTGTCTTTTCACTTTCATTCACTTTTGAGTGTGCAGTGAAGTTTTCCAGAGACAGCATGATTTCAAAATAGATTGATTGCAGGCACAGATATGCCAGTCAAGCTGTCATCTGTTAAGGCAGACATTGAAGAGACTTGCAAAAATAGTTAACAGTACCATTCTTCTCACTAAATTTTTGTATTGGTAAATACAGTGTTTTTTTAAAATGAAAAGTATGTTATTTGTGTTAATGTGTAGTAGTTTATTAGTACTTTTGATTAATTGAATACTTGAAATTTCTGTTTTAATTTATAATACAATATATATGAATGGCTGTAACCCACATAAACAAAAACTCTTTGGGATCCTTAGTAATTTTTAAGGTTTAAAAAAGATCTTGAGATCAAAAAGCTTGAAAACTGCTGAACTTGCCTAATATTACCCAAGACTTTGGAATTCCTGCTATAGACAAGAGGAGATTAGTAAAAGGTTGCTAAATAGGTGTGCATTCCCATATGACATCAGGTAGAACAAGTTTGTAATGCTTAGTGAGAACAGTCAAGAATTTAATTATTTTATCCAGAAAATCTTAGGTATCCACTGATGGAAGTAAAAAAGAAGGTGCGAATCAGTCAAAATTATAGATTGGCAAGAGGGAATAGCAGATAGCTGAGGAAGTGGATAAATAAGCCTCAGACATTTCTAAAGACACTGTAGAAATGGCTGACCATTTCTTCTAGGGGAAGTTAAAGAAGCAAGACAAAACAAAAGAGATCTGACAGTTGTAATAAATAGTAACATAGAGGGGAGAAGGTACATTAATTGCATCATGTAAATAAAGGCCAATTCAGCAGGAAGAAAGTATAGGAAAGTTCAGGACACAGGAGGAATGGTCAGATTGAAGAATCAACTTTAGTGGACTTCCCTGCTGTTACAGTGGTTGAAAATCCAACTCCTAATGTAGGAGACACAAGTTCAGTCCCTGGTCCAGAAAGATTCTGCCTGCCATTGAGCAACGAAAGCCTGTGCGCCATACCTACTTAGCCCGAGCTCTAGAGCCCTTGATCACAACTACTGAACTACAGGGCCCGAGCGTTGCAGCTACTGAAGCCCAAGTGCCTCAACCCCGTGCTCTGCAACAAGAGAAGCCTACACACTTCAAGGAAGAGTAGCCCCCTCTCACCACAACTACAGAAAGCCCACGTGCAGCAGTAAAGACCGAGTGCAGTCAAAAATAATAAGTAATAAATAAATAAGTTAATTAATTTAAAATGTTAAATAAAGAAAAATAACGAACTTTAGTTGTTAAAAGTTTATCACCTGAAAGGAAAGACTAACTCTAGGAGTCTTTAGACTTGGGTTCACCAGTTTCAGACTTGCTGCTTAGAGGTTCAGTCATTTAATGTTTATAAGCCTCAAGGTTCTCATCTGTAAAATGAGAATAATAATAATTACATTGATTATTTTTCAGAGCCCTGCAGAACAAAGGAAGCAGCATGTTAAATTCTTTGCAAGCTATAAAACTTTGTAATTCTTACAGGTGATGTAAGAACTATACAATTGTCATTTTCATAAGCCTTTCCTTTTTTTAATTTCAGGCAGAACTCAAAAGCTTGATGGACAACGCTTCTTCTTCCTTTGAATTTGCAAAAGAGCTCATCAGGCACAATCTGGTGAATAAGAGTTTCAAGGCCTACCCTATTTTGGGTACACTACAGTGGCTGGGAAGATGAATGAGGGGAGATATCTCAACAAGTATTTCTCTGCTCCAAGTGAATTCTTTCTTCTTGTGGAGGAGAGAGAATGAGTTTAAGATACCAGGTTCTTTCCTTCCTGGGAAGGCAGTAACACATACTTAACACTTAGAAAGAAGTGTGAGGCAGTGAGATCCAAGTGTTCATTTTGTTGGCAAAAACAAAGGAACATATCCTTTACTTTCTGATGAAAGTAAAACTTGAGCTGGTCTTTGAAGAATGACTTGGATTTAAAGGGTTCATTAGTGGCAAGGACATGGATGAATGAACGAGGAAGACGTATGTGAGCAGACTGAATTTACTGGAACAGAAAATTTGCACTGGGAGAATTGCTGAAAAAAAAAAGATTCAGATAAGTTTCAAGTTTGATTCAACTGACTCAGCAGTAAAGTGGGCACAGAGCAGCTGTATTCAACTCAGACACCTGGGACACTGAGCAAATTACTCAGTATTGTTGGGTTTCAGATTCCTTGTGTGACTATGGCAGTAATAATAACTACACCTTTTCCTTCTGGTTTCTCTGCACCTTCGTTAGCACTAAGTCTCCCAGTACCAATGCTGAAAACCGTAGCTGGTTTAGACTCTCTCTTCCCCTTTATTTCTGATACTCAGTCACTTAATCCCATTACTTCTTCATTGGCAGTGTCTTCTACTTATTCTATTCCTCCTCTAACTCAGGCCTCCATCACAGAGTTTTCTGAGGTTATTTTGCATTATGAGCTCCTGCCTCTAAGCTTTTCACTTCTAATTTAGTCTATAAATTAAAGCCAGATTAATTTTTGTGGAGAATATGATATGTTAGAGAGAGTAGTCTGGAAATTGAACTTGGAAAGAGATTAAGACTGGAAGACTAAGAGATTAACATTTAGGAGTTTTCGTAAGAGTAGGGATAGCTGAAGAAAAGGTTAAAAAAAGAGAAATATTGTTCCAATACAGTGTTTGTATTTAAAGGGCTGAAAGAGGAGAATAAGAAAATAACTCAGAAAAGGGCAGGCAAGAGAAAACACCTACATAATGTACAACCCCTTCTGCAACACAGGTTTGAAATGCATGGGTCCACTCATACACAGATTTTTCTCAGTCATAAATACTATACCATCTGAGATGGGTTGAATCCTTGTGTATGGAGGAACCCTGCATGTGGGTGGCTGACTGTAAATTATATTTGCATTTTCAACTGTGTGGAGAGTCAGCGCCCTTAAATAATCCCCCTTACCATTGTTCAATAGTCAACAGTCATTTTATAAAAGTTTTCTAATTTTTATATAATTTTTAAAGGTTATACTCCATTTACAGTTATAACAAAATATCAGCTATGTGCTCTGTGTTGTACAAATACATCTTTATATCCTATCTTACACCCAATAGTCTGTACTTCCCCCACCCCCCACATACTGCCCTCCCCACTGGTAACCACTAGTTTGTTCTCTATATCTGTGAGTCTGTCTGCTTCTTTTCTGCTCTATTCACTGGTGTGTTGCATTTTTTTTTTTTTTGATTCCACATATAAGTGATATCAAATAGTATTTGTCTCTCTGTCTGACTTATTTCACTTGGCATAATACCCTCCATGTTGCAAATGGCAAAATTTTCATTATTTCTTATGGCTGAGCAATATTCCATTGTATATACAGACCACATCTTCTTTGTCCATTCATCTCATCTGTTGATGAACACACAGGTTGCTTCTGACTGTGATGTCGTTATGCTGTGCTGTGCTTAGTCGCTCAGTCATGTCTGACTTTTTCATGACCCCATGGACTGTAGCCCACCAGGCTCCTCTGTCCATGAGGATTCTCCAGGCAAGACTACTGGAGTGGGTTGCCATGTCTTCCTCCAGGGGATCTTCCCAATCCAGGGATTGAACCCAGGTCTCCTGCATTGTAGTGGGTTCTTTACTGTCTGCGCCATCAGAGAAGCCACCGCAGAAGCTGTAATGTCATTACAACAACACATTTTAATCACCCAGGAGATTTTTAAAAAATATTAACATGTGAGATTTTTATTGAATGGTTGGGCTAAGGTTCAACTATCAGTACTTTTCTTAAAAGTTTTCCAAGTGGATATAATATACAGCCAGAGTAAAGAACCTTTATATATACATATAATTGGAAGGTGCATATTAGCTAAGTGATGGGAGTTATACTTGGAGGGTGGGATTAAAAAGAAAAGTGAGAAAATGGTAATTTTCCTTTTGCCTGTTGTAATGCTATATGTAAGTTTTTTCTAGTAAATACAGATTAATTTTATAGTTCAAGACAAAGCTTGAAAAAAATATTAAGCAGTACAAATTGTTACTGACATCAGCTTTCACAGTCAGGCCTGATGTCAAAATCAAGTACACTATATACTAGCTTTGTAGCTTTGGGTAAGTCCCTGAACACTGATGAGTCTCTATGTTCTCTTATGTAGAATAGAGGAAATCACAGCACCTATCTTGTTTCCTTGTGTAGATGAAATGAGGTAATAAATGTAAGGTACCTCAGGCAGTATACAGCATACAGAAGGCATTTAGTAAATAGTGCTTTTATTGCCATGCTGTGGCCACTGGTGTCAAAACTGCAGATAAGTCATGGGGCAAGAAGAGAGGAAAGTCTTATCGAATTTGGTCAAAGGGGTTGATATTTGTGACTTGTAGAATGGGTTTATTAGTGTGCAGAGAGCAGCAGCAAGTTTCCTGGGAGGCTAAGGAGAGGAGGAGAGGAAGTTGAAACAGCAAGCCACTTACTTTTCAAGTGTGGCATTGAAAAAAGGAGAAAAAGTACGATGCTATTAAGAGGGAACAGTGGCACCAAGTGAAGTGAAGATTTTTCAGGAGAGTAGAAACCTTTGTGCATATTTAAAGTTGAGAAGTGGGACCAGGATTAATGAAATAGAATGTTACTGCAGAAGCAAAATCCAAATGGAGTTAAAAGTCATGACGTCAAAGAAGACAATAGTAGGAATTAATCTTGGCAAGGGAAGGGAGCATCTTAGACAAGGAGAACCAAAAAAAAAAAAAAGACCAGATAGATATTTTGATATAGAAAGAAGAGATTAGGTAGTTTATGCCTGATTGCCTTGATTTCTGTATATTTATTTGTGAAATAATTTACTATGTGTCAGATACTGTGCTAGGCTGTGGGTACAAAACAACATGTAAAACCGTCCTTTCATGGATGGTGTTTTTGTTTTAGCTATCCTCTGTAGCTTTTATTATCATATGACAGCATACTTAAGCTTGCTCTTTGAAGGTCTCTCCCCATTTGAGTATAGACTGTATACTATAAACAGGATTATATAGTATAGTGTAACTATACTATAAGACAGACAGCAGAAGGACTTTTTCCTGGCGTAGCCCTGGTATTACAATACCAGGCATACAGTAGATGTTAATGAATATTTACTAATATTTTAATAAAACAAAATATAACCTGCGATATGCCATGCATGTAGCCCACTTTAACTTATTTCATTCTTATGATAACTCTGAAAGGTGGACATTACTAATGCCATTTAGAGATGAGGAAATAATCTCAGAAGGATTTCATAAATTCCTTCATGGGGTTTTTAATGTAGAATATCTGTCTAGAAAAAAGTTTCATTAATTATTAGGTACTTTAAGAGTTTCGTATAGTTCTCATGAGGAGAAAAGGAAATATATGTAATAGGGCCATGCCTTTATTCTATTTCTTACATTTAGGATGACTTTTTTTCTGGCCATGAAGCACATGGGACTTAGTGCCCCAAACAAGGATCAGATCCGCAGCCCCGACATTTGAAGCACAGAGTCTTAACCACTGGACTGCCAGGGAAGTCCCTAGGATGCCTTTTTTTTTTTTTTAATGAGGTCAAGGTCATGTGTGTATAGAGAAAGCTTCAAAAATATATTCGTCCCTCCAAAGAGTAACTGTTGTGCCAGCTCCGTGTGTATTTCCACCAGTAAAAATACTCGTATTTGCTGCCATAATANATTCTCCAGGCAAGAACACTGGAGTGGGTTGCATTTCCTTCTCCAATGCATGAAAGTGAAAAATGAAAATGAAGTCGCTCAGTCATGTCTGACTCTTAGCAATTCCATGGACTGTGGCCCACCAGGCTCCTCCATCCATGGGATTTTCCAGGCAAGATTGCTGGAGTGGGATGCCATTGCCTTCTCCATAATTGGTATTTATATAATAGAAAAAACAAGGGGGTTTTATCAAGTCACCTACATCTACTCAATTATCCAGTTACTGGNCCTCCATCCATGGGATTTTCCAGGCAAGATTGCTGGAGTGGGATGCCATTGCCTTCTCCATAATTGGTATTTATATAATAGAAAAAACAAGGGGGTTTTATCAAGTCACCTACATCTACTCAATTATCCAGTTACTGGTTAGACTGTGTGTGAAAATGAGGTCATTCCATCGTGTCTGACTCTTTGTGACCTATGGACTATAGCCTACCATTTCCTTCTCCTGGGAATCTTCCAGACTCGAGTACCCAATAGTTCTGCCCCATTGCAGGCAGATGCTTTATCATATGAGCCTCAAGGGAAGCCCTTTGACTGTGAGGGTCATAACATATTGTGAAACATTTTTAAAGAGTTAAGAATACCAGACAACCGTACCTGTTTCCAGGGAAGTGTGCAACCAGGTCAAGACACAGTAATTGGAATTGGACAAGGAATAATAAACTGGTACAAAATAGGGAAGGGAATACATCAAGGCCATATATTTTCATCCAGCTTATCTGACTTTTGCTCAGAGTACTTCATGGAAAGTAACTTGCTGAAAGAAATTGAAGTTGGAAACAAAATTACTCCGAGAAGTATGAATAACATTAATTATAAGATGACAACATACAAATGGCTGAAAGACACTAGGAACTAAAGAGCTTTCTGATGAAGGTGAAAGGGGAGTTTGAAAAAGCTGGATTAAAACTCAATACAAAAATAAACAAACAACAAAAAATCAAATGGGGGAAGATGGCGGAAGAATAAGACGGGAGACCACTTTCTCCCACACAATTTCATCAAAAGAACAATCCNTTGTTCAGAGTACTTCATGGAAAGTAACTTGCTGAAAGAAATTGAAGTTGGAAACAAAATTACTCTGAGACGTATGAATAACCTTAGTTATAAGATGACAACATACAAATGGCTGAAAGACTCTAGGAACTAAAGAGCCTTCTGATGAAGGTGAAAGGGGAGATTGAAAAAACTGGATTAAAACTCAATACAAAAACAAACAAACAAACAAAAACACATAAAAACCATGGAATTTGTTCCCATCAATTTGAGATATTTTGATGGGATACTGTTGAATTATTGGCAGGTTTCACTTTCTTAACCTCCAGTATGCCTGAGTGATGTGACTGCAGCCATAAAATTAAAGGCACTGACCCCTTGGATGAAAATCTATGACCAAACTGGAAACCACATTACAAAACTGAGAGATTATTGAATAAGACCTGACTAGTCAAAATTGAATATCAGGACTAATGTACGTAGGAGTGAGCAGGAACACAAGATCTGACTGCCAACATATGATGCTTTACAACAGTAGGGTTGGAGAAGACATGCTAGAGATCTATGGTGAGCATGGAGTTCAAANGTAAAAATACTCGTATTTGCTGCCATAATAATGGCTTTTCTGTCTTTAGGTAGTTTTCCGAGGAGGAGAAGGGGCTTTGCAGGTTTTGCCTCCCCTGGTTGATGTCATTCCTGAAGCTAGGCTAAACTTAGTGATTTACTATCTTCGTCAAGGTAAGAGAAATGTGTCTTGATCTTGCCTATGTAAGATATTTTAGAACATTTACTGTCCAACTGAACTACTTGCTTATCCTTTAAAATCACTTCATAATACTTCCAAAAATATATTTACAGCAGGTTCACAGGACAGAGCAAATTTATTGATATTTATTTGTTGTGCCTTTTCTCTTTACCTCCTCTTTCCTCTTCTGTTGCTTTCAGACTCTCGCCCATTCTGGCTTTTTTCTTTTCCTCTATTTTTCTGCCCTTTGTCATCTATTCATTTTATTTCAGGTTTTCTGTTGTTTTTCCTTTCCCTCCCTCATTTCTTCTTTTTTGCGTGTTCCTCTGTGTGTAATGTCCATCTACAGTTCCTTGTGTCTTTTCTTTCTCATCATTAACTTTTTTATTTGCTCTAATTATCTGTCTTTCTGTTTCCTTGTGCCCCCAGCTTCTGCGAAATATTAAGACGCGAAGGGAGCATGGTATTTGTTGCCTCTAAGTCAGGATAAATTGGAGGCACAGGCCCAAGCAGTGTGTTGTCTCACAGATCCAATAGTCTTGTTAGATATTGCCAGTCTTTCTTCATTTATCCTCCCTCTTCCAGTTTTGTTGTGAAATATTTTAAAGTGAGTCCCAGCCTTTGTGTCATTTTACTCCTATGTACACACACACACACACACACACACACACACATTTATAAATGGATGTTTTTCTTGTATAATTACAATGCCATAAGCATATACTTCCCTGTTCCTTATTTTTAGCTTGAACCCTTAAGTGCTTCATGGCCTAATACAGGTTTCCTACAGATATTTGGTTATCTACTACTAAGCATTGAACTTGATGGAGAGTTAAGAGACAAGAAAAGCAAATCATACTTCTCATGAATATTTGAAGGACCTTATCATTTGGGGCGACTGTTTCAGAAAAGTTTGCTAGGATACAGACTAATATGGCTACTTATTTCTTATATTTCAGATGATGTACAGGAAGCTTATAACTTAATTAAGGATCTGGAACCTACTACTCCTCAGGTAATTGACAATGTGTTACATTTTTACTAACCAAGTTCTATTGAAGGTGGAATTTCTGTTGAAAAGTAGTTGGAAGGCATATTAGGGAAGATTCCTGCTTGTAGACTCTCAGGAAAGTTTGTGTATATTGATCTGGAAATATTACATGAGACTTTTGATATGAGAGTCAATATTCTGGGCTTTTTTGAAATTTGTAAACTCCCATGAATATGGTCATTTCCTCAAAAGGACTGAGGTTTGAAAATGCTGAAATCTAGAATTCTGATGAACTAGACATGGAAACATGTCACCAGCGTGACTGTCTGTACTGTGCCTTTGTCCCTTGCTGCTTGCTCACTCCTTGAGGACAGGCACTGTGTTAGTATTGTGTCTCCAGTGATATGAACACTAAGCATGTACTAGGCGTCCCACTCATTGAGTGAAAGACTGAAAAATACTTCCAGATCTAAGTTGGTATATTTCTCAAGTGTATTAACAGCTTCAGCATCTTTTGTGTTATTCTTTTTGAGAGCTGTCTTAAATAAAAATAGTATTCACATAAAAATCAGAATTCCCTGGTGATCCAATCACTAGGACTCCATACTTCCACTGCAGGGGATACTGGTTTGATCTCTGTTCAGGGAACTAAGATCCTGTGCAGTGCAAAAAAATAAAAAATTCATAAAGCTAAGGAGAGTATCTGTTAAAGAATAGAACCAAATCTGAAGGGGATACAGATAAGGCCTCAGGACTCCAAAATGAGAATACCTTACAAATGAGAGTCAGAGGATTATTGTTATTAATTATTTTATTTATTTTTGAAGAAAGGAATCACTAGCAAAAGAAGGTTATTATATCATTGGAAAGGGAAAATTATATGTGTGTGTGTGTGATATGGTCACAGAGAATGGCAGTGGCTGATAAAGTGTAAAAATTATTACATAAACATTTTACGGTTAATTTTTCCACTGAATTGAAATAAAAACAAAACTCTTATGCATGTCCACTGAGTTTTTCTGCTTATGATTGAGAATTTACAAATATGATTAATTCTGTTATATGAACACTTTCCTGAGAGCCAAATGAAAGTCTCCTAATTCTTTTTTCTTACCAGGGGTAGAACAAAGTGACTTTGGGTAACTTTTGATAATATATATAAAGCATTGAGTTGATGCAAATGATTTTTTTGAGAGATATCTCTTAGTTTTATGTTCCTTTTAAATTAATTACTGATATTCCACGTTTCCAGGAGTATATCCTCAAAGGAGTGGTCAATGCAGCCCTTGGCCAGGAAATGTGTTCAGTGAGTATAAAACCACTGGTATCTATAGTTTGTGAAGTTACAATGTGTGGAAAAAATAAAAATGAATGTCAAAGTTCAACTAGTAATAACCTTACAAATAGGATCCTCTGCAGTTTCTTTTATTTCTCCATATCCACCAATCCAGATTCCATTGTGACAGAATTAGGTGTTATTTGAAGATAGGACTTGGTGCTCTCATTGCCAAGGGCCCAGGTTCAATCCCTGGATGGAGAACAGGTTCCCACAAACCATGTGACTTGTCCAAAAAATAAAGCAGAATAGAATAAAAACTGAAAAAAAAAAAAAAAAGAAAGAAAGCTATAGCCTTAAGAATTACTGCTTTTTAAGGGGGGGAGGGAAAAGCCCAATTGTTGAACAATGTGTTTATCTAATAACAACAGCAAATCATCGCAAAACTTCATTTTTACTTTCACTGGCTTTTTTTTTAACCTTGCATACCTCTGAGCTATAATTTTGGCATCTGTAAAATGAGAATAATTGTTTCTTTGGGAAAGTTTTTTATAAATACAAAACACTGACTAAAATTAAGCTCTTATTCACCTGAATATGGCATAGTAGGTTCTTTTTGGAATGAAATGGGATATAAATAAATCTTTTTATCTCCAGCTCACTCCAAATTGCCTCAAATAGGCAGTAAATAACTATTGAGTAAATTAATGATTTTACTTAGTAAGTTACTCCTTGTTTTAGCCGTAGCTCCTACCACAAGGTCTGATACATGATTAAAGCAATAAATATTTGTTAAATGAATGAATGAATGAGTTCATTTAATGAAGGTACTTTTAAGATAGAATTTGGGAATTGAATTTCTTTTTTCTCTTCTTTTCTATCTGGTCCTAACTAGATTTTAATTCAATTACAGATTGTCACTTTCTAGTTGGTGATGCTAATAAAAATTAGTACTGCTGATTTGAGGAGAATTTAAAATTTGTTAAATCCTGACAGATATGTTGAAACCAGAAAGTATAATACAAATGAAGTATTTTCAGTTTAGTCCTCTTATCAGCTCTGCTTGGTTTTCTAGAGGGATCACGTGAAAATTGCCCAGCAGTTCTTCCAGTTGGTGGGAGGATCAGCTAGCGAATGTGGTATGTTTGAATCTGTACATATGAGCATGACTTATCACTGCAGTTGGTCGTATATTGACTGGTGCAGTTTGATTCTGTGTCCAGGGATATCTCTGTTAGGTTTCCCATTGTAAAGCAGGAACCCAGACACAGGAGAGAATATTAGATTAGCCCTTCTTAAGAGCTCAGCTGAAACGGGATGAGAGGATACATAAGCAGAGGAGAATAAGTATACTCTGTAGTTCATAAGAGTTTTAAATATCTGATTCTGTTCTTTATTTGAAATGTTCACTTTGATTTCTCAAGAGCTCTTTAGGCATAAAGCTTTTGTCATGCTGTAGATATTTTTTCAGAAGGTCATTTGCTTTTAATTTTGCCTATAGTATTTTTCCCGTATGAAAACATTTAAATCTTATTTACCTTTTCTATAATGATTTATTATATGGGTATCAAGCTTAGAAAATGCTTTTTTATTCCCGAAGTTATGTAATATTCACCTATATTTTGCCAGTAGTTTTGTGGCTTCATTTTTGTTATTAAACTATTGATTTCATCACTCAAGATTCAGTGTAAGTTTTGAAAAAGGCATCTAAAAAGGACTGATAGTTGGCCAGTATAAACCGGTATGGCTGGCTGTACCTGTTTTCAATGGCTGGCATCTGTTCTGACCAACAGTGTTCATGCTGAAGTGATTATTAAATATTCTGATCACCGCTGGGGATTCATTTTCTTTCAAATGTTTCACCAAAAGCATTTATTGGATCATATTTTCTTTCCCCATTTCACTTCATTCTTACAACAAAAGTTTATTGAGATGTTAGGGATACAGCAGTAAACAAAACCAGCCAATTCCCCCACCCTTGTGCAGTGTTCAGTCTAGAGAGAACAAACTATAGACATAAGAAATAGATTATACAGTACATCTGACTGTGACAAGTGTTACAGAGGAAAAAATTGAACAGAGGAAGGAGGATCAAGAGTGACCGTGGTGAAGGTAGGGTATTACACAAATCCTCTGCCACTTCAAATAGGAATCTGTTATCAGACAAGTTGGTCAGAATCAGTATCAGATGGTTCCATGGCCAAATATTTCTCCATTTGAGATCAGAAGTGTTAGGTTGTCTTAGATGAGTAACGATGAGTACTAATTCATATTCGTTGAATGTGCAGGTGTTGGAGCTGAATGAGAGAATCAAAGCCCTGGAAAAAAGACCTAGGGAAAACTATAGCCCGAAGGACACATGCTCATGTGGGACTCAGAGTTAACCACAGGAAAGACTATTGGTCATCCTTGAGTACTGTGACTCCCACATGCCAAGGTTCTGTCCACTGAACAGAATCTAACTTCAGAATCTATTTCGTATCGCTAAATTATAAAATAACTCACATTTCAGCTAAAGAGAACTGTTAGTTTCGTGAATGCACCTGACTTTTTTCCCATTCCATTTCAGATACGATACCGGGAAGGCAGTGCATGGCTTCCTGTTTCTTCCTGCTTAAGCAGTTTGATGACGTTTTGATTTACCTGAACTCATTTAAGGTCAGTGTAGAGTTTTCTAGGTGATTTTGTATATAAANCTAAAAGATGATGCTGTGAAAGTGCTGCACTCAGTATACCAGCAAATTTGGAAAACTCAGCAGTGGCCACAGGACTGGAAAAGGTGAGTTTTCATTCCAATCCCAAAGAAAAGCAATGCCAAAGAATGCTCAAAGTGAAAGTGAAGTTGCTCAGTCATGTCCGACTCTTTGTGACCCCGTGGATTGTAGCCCACCAGGATCCTCCATCGGTGGGATTCTCCAGGCAAGAATACTGGAGTGGGTTGCCATTTCCTTCTCCATAGAATGCTCAAACTACCACACAATTGCACTCATCTCACACGTTAGCAACGCAATGCTAAAAATTCTCCCCAAGTCAGGTCAAAAATAAATGAACCATGAACTTCCAGATGTTCAAGCTGTATTTAGAAAAGGCAAAAGAACCAGAAGATCAAATTTTCAGCATCCCTTGGATAATCAGAAAAGCAAGAGAGTTCCAGAAAAACATCTACCTCTGCTTAAGTGACTACACCAAAGCCTTTGACTATGTGAAACACAACAAAGTGTCTAAAATTCTTCAAGAGATGGGAATAGCAGAGCACCTGACCTGCCTCCTGAGAAATCTGTATGGAGGTCAAGAAGCAACATGTTAGACCTGGACACGTTAGAACTGGTCCAGTTAGACCTGGGCATGGAACAACAGACTAGTTCCAAATTAGAAAAGGAGTAAATCGAGGCTATATATTATCATTCTCTTTATTTAACTGATATGCAGAGTACATCATGAGAAATGCTGGACTGNAATTGCCCAGCAGTTCTTCCAGTTGGTGGGAGGATCAGCTAGCGAATGTGGTATGTTTGAATCTGTACATATGAGCATGACTTATCACTGCAGTTGGTCGTATATTGACTGGTGCAGTTTGATTCTGTGTCCAGGGATATCTCTGTTAGGTTTCCCATTGTAAAGCAGGAACCCAGACACAGGAGAGAATATTAGATTAGCCCTTCTTAAGAGCTCAGCTGAAACGGGATGAGAGGATACATAAGCAGAGGAGAATAAGTATACTCTGTAGTTCATAAGAGTTTTAAATATCTGATTCTGTTCTTTATTTGAAATGTTCACTTTGATTTCTCAAGAGCTCTTTAGGCATAAAGCTTTTGTCATGCTGTAGATATTTTTTCAGAAGGTCATTTGCTTTTAATTTTGCCTATAGTATTTTTCCCGTATGAAAACATTTAAATCTTATTTACCTTTTCTATAATGATTTATTATATGGGTATCAAGCTTAGAAAATGCTTTTTTATTCCCGAAGTTATGTAATATTCACCTATATTTTGCCAGTAGTTTTGTGGCTTCATTTTTGTTATTAAACTATTGATTTCATCACTCAAGATTCAGTGTAAGTTTTGAAAAAGGCATCTAAAAAGGACTGATAGTTGGCCAGTATAAACCGGTATGGCTGGCTGTACCTGTTTTCAATGGCTGGCATCTGTTCTGACCAACAGTGTTCATGCTGAAGTGATTATTAAATATTCTGATCACCGCTGGGGATTCATTTTCTTTCAAATGTTTCACCAAAAGCATTTATTGGATCATATTTTCTTTCCCCATTTCACTTCATTCTTACAACAAAAGTTTATTGAGATGTTAGGGATACAGCAGTAAACAAAACCAGCCAATTCCCCCACCCTTGTGCAGTGTTCAGTCTAGAGAGAACAAACTATAGACATAAGAAATAGATTATACAGTACATCTGACTGTGACAAGTGTTACAGAGGAAAAAATTGAACAGAGGAAGGAGGATCAAGAGTGACCGTGGTGAAGGTAGGGTATTACACAAATCCTCTGCCACTTCAAATAGGAATCTGTTATCAGACAAGTTGGTCAGAATCAGTATCAGATGGTTCCATGGCCAAATATTTCTCCATTTGAGATCAGAAGTGTTAGGTTGTCTTAGATGAGTAACGATGAGTACTAATTCATATTCGTTGAATGTGCAGGTGTTGGAGCTGAATGAGAGAATCAAAGCCCTGGAAAAAAGACCTAGGGAAAACTATAGCCCGAAGGACACATGCTCATGTGGGACTCAGAGTTAACCGCAGGAAAGACTATTGGTCATCCTTGAGTACTGTGACTCCCACATGCCAAGGTTCTGTCCACTGAACAGAATCTAACTTCAGAATCTATTTCGTATCGCTAAATTATAAAATAACTCACATTTCAGCTAAAGAGAACTGTTAGTTTCGTGAATGCACCTGACTTTTTTCCCATTCCATTTCAGATACGATACCGGGAAGGCAGTGCATGGCTTCCTGTTTCTTCCTGCTTAAGCAGTTTGATGACGTTTTGATTTACCTGAACTCATTTAAGGTCAGTGTAGAGTTTTCTAGGTGATTTTGTATATAAAATACTCTATATAATATGTCACAGATAAGATAGTTTTGGAGATGACCCTTTTACTGTGGGAGTAATAGTGGTATCAGCTAACTCCTCAAAATTATTTTTGTGTTTATCGGGTATAACTGTTGTTTTTATATTTTATATGTTAAAGCTCAATGTAACCTGTTCTTGGGATATTTTTCAGAGTTACTTCTATAATGATGACATCTTTAACTTTAATTATGCCCAAGCCAAAGCTGCAACTGGCAATACCAGTGAGGGTGAAGAGGTAGGTACCTGCTTTTGAAGACTTTTGAATGATTCTATCTAAAATCATTATCTTTTTCTCATGGAAATACATCTTTAAAGCTAAAGGATTATTGAAAGTTCCATTGTTCTTAGGTTACATTAAAAAGTACAATATAAATAAATACATAGATTATGACCACATTCATGATTTCCTTTTTTGGATAAATTTTATGGGGCTTCCCAGGTTGTGCTGGTGGTAAAGAACCCGCCTGTCAGTGCAGGAGACATAAGAGATGCAGGTTTTGATCCCTGGGTGGGGAAGATCCCCTGGAGAAGGAAATGGCAACCCACTCCAGTATTCCTGCCTGGAAGGTCCCATAAACAGAGGAGCCTGGTGGGCTACAGTCCATATTTACAGACATACATGTATAACCACATTCATATTTTCCTTTTTTGGATAAATTTTATAAAGACATAACATACATGGAGAAAAGTATACAAATCAAAGTACACAGCTTGATGAATTTTTAAAGTGAACATCCCTAAATAGTCAGCACCCAAATCATAAAATAGAATTTTATCATAACCTGGGGAACCCTCTTATCCCTTTTGGAGTCAGTCCCTTTCCCACAAGGCTAACCACTATCTTGATATCTAACTCCATAGATTGATTATCCAAATGATTCAAAATATTTCAGTCGAGTTACTTAATTCAGTTTTGTTATTATTCAACAAATGACTCAACTTATTGAAATTCTAAGTGTTTTCCAATTTCCATCGTTTAGAAATTATCTTTTTATTATCTTTAACTGTGAGTTATTTTAAAACATGTTTCATGATTTTGAAGTATATATGTTATCTTTTCCAGCTTTTTTTATTATTAATATATTTTTTATTGAAGAATAATTGCCTTACAGAATTTTGCTGGTTTTGGTCAAACCTCAACATGAATCAGGAGGGGAAATATATATATCCAGGTTATTTTGATTTCTAACTTAATTGTATTGTGGTCATAGAGTGTGGTCTGTGTAACACAAATCCTTTAAAATCTGTTAAGACTTGTTTTAATGCCCAGTAGCATCTGCAGTTGTTAATTATTCTGTTCAAATCTTCTATATCCTTACTAACCTCATGTCACCTTATAATATCAATAACTGAGTGCTTGTCCTTAGTCACTAAGTCATAACTGACTCTTTGCAATGCCATGGACTGTAGCCCGTGTTCCTCTGTTCATGGGATTCTCCAGGCAAGAATACTGGAGTGGGTTGCCATTTCCTTCTCCAGGGGATCTTCCCAACCCAGGAATCAAACCCAGGTCTCTTGCATTGCAGGCAGATTCTTTACTGACTGAGCTACGANCATGGGATTCTCCAGGCAAGAATACTGGAGTGGGTTGCCATTTCCTTCTCCAGGGGATCTTCCCAACCCAGGAATCAAACCCAGGTCTCTTGCATTGCAGGCAGATTCTTTACTGACTGAGCTACGAGGAAAGCCTCAATAACTGAGAGAAATGTGTTAAAATCACCACAATTTTATCCTTCACTTTTCTCAGCAGCCTGTGTAGAATCTGGTCATTATAATGCTCATTAGTCTAAGGCAAGCTGCTGTGGATATTTTTACTGTAAAAGCTTCTGTATGTTTGTTCCCTTTTCCTTCCTCTTGCAGGTTTTCCTTTTAATCCAAAGTGAGAAGATGAAAAATGACTACATTTACCTCAGTTGGTTAGCTCGGTGCTGTGAGTCTTCTTTTAAACGTTATGGAGGAATCTTCCTTTTATTGAGTGTTTTCTGATTTTGTCTTGTAGAATGGGTAAACTCTGAGATTGTGTTGCTAGTGCTACTCAGTAAAGGTGGCCATGTGTGCGTATGTTTACAAGGGTGCCCTGCGGTTAGTTCTTCCATGGGCCGTGACCTAGCACCAGCAGTCCCAAAGATTCCAAGTTCTTTCTTTAGCGTGTTCCAGCTTCCAGAGTCTCAGTTTACTTTGCTTTTTTCTTGCTAAATGATATTGTTATGTTAATTTTACCTCTTCACTATGGCGCAGGCCTGAAAGGTAGTAAAATGTCAAAAACATAATTTTTGTGTGATATATATATATAGATAGATAGATAGATAGCGTATCATCTCTGTCTGTCTTTCTCTCTCTGTCCAGTGTTTTTTCTTGTTCTTTTTTTTCACTTGGATTTAAAATGTTCACTAAGTTTTTGATGTCTTAGGAAATTTTAGCAATTAGATCTTCTAAGTGAGGCTGAAACTTTATGAGTGGGATTGAATGAATGATAGATGATTTTTTAAGCAGATGAGCAAAGTGAGAACTACTGAAAATCAACTCAGTCTAAAAAGACATACTTACCTGAAGCCTAACAAGTATTTTAAGCACTGTATATAGAGTCCTGATGGGGAACCAGTTTAATGTCAACATTGCAAGCTTTCCATGTAAAATGTTCACTGTTTACTATTACTTACTATGTTTCTAACATAAAACCAAATCCATAGACTAGCAAGATGCAGAAGTGTACTTCTTGTACATTTAGAAAACATAAATTTTGTTTCTCTTTGTAGACATTATGAATAAAAAGCCAAGACTAGCCTGGGAGCTTTATCTCAAGATGGAAACCTCTGGCGAGTCTTTTAGCCTCCTACAGCTCATTGCTAATGACTGCTACAAGGTGAGTCTGAGTGAAATCTAAGGGGAAAGTGAAGATCAGTATCACATTGGTGCATTGACTAAATGTTAGGGGAAAGTGTCCTAGAGACTAAATGGTCATAAGGTGAGAGAATTTACATAATGATATCAGAAATGTCATCCCTTTTATAAATGAACTGAACTCAGAGATAGGCAGGATTTTATGTGTATATAAAACATGTATACATATAAATGAAACGTGAAAATCATATGTACGGAAATAGTGGTTTAGAGAGGAGGTTTTAGATTTCTAAAGGTTATGACTCTTTAGGTATCATGCAGGTAGAGATATTCATCTGGTGGTTGGAAGTTTGGTTCTGTAGCTCAAGAATGATGGCCTCTGGACTTCCCTGCTGGCCCAGTGGTTATGAATGTGCCTACCAGTGCAGAGGACATGGACTCGATCCTGGTCTGGGAAGACTGCACATCTGAGGGGCAGCTAAGCCCAGCTGCCACAACTACTGACCCTACCTGCTAAGACAACTGAAGCCAGCTCGCCCAGAGCCAGTGCTCCACAACAGGAGGAGCCATCGCAAGGAGAAGCCTGCACACTGCAGCTGGAGAGTAGCCCCTGCTCATGCATAGGAGTGGAGACCCAATCCAGCCAAAAGTAAACAAATTAGAAAAAAACAACAAATTAGAAAAACACCACTTCAATACTAATGCTGCTGCTGCTGCTGCTAAGTCGCTTCAGTCGTGTCTGACTCTGTGCGACCCCATAGACGGCAGCNCGTGTGAACATGAGCTCACAATCAAAGGTCACCACAATGTATGTGGGAAAAGACCACTTATGAGAGTCAGAAGAAGCTAAAACAACAGAATTAGCTCCCAGATATTGGAATTGTCAGACACAAACTTGGGGTAAATACTATTAAATGTTTACTTAAAAAAAAGATGAAAATAAAAAGTGAACAAGCAAGCAACAAGAAGCTATCAGAAATAATCAGGCAGGACCAAACAGAATGCTTGAAAATGGGGAAAAAAATTAATGTCAAAATAAAAGCTCACTGGTAGATTAGATATAGCTGAAGAAGGAATCACTGACCTGGAAAACAGAGATATGAAAAAGTACCCACAACGTGCCATGTACAGAAAAGAAGATGGAAGAAATGAAAGAGAGGTTAAGAAAAGGAGGAAAAGTGAAAAGATCTAATATCATACATCCAACTGAAAAGGCCACTGAGGGGAGAGGCAATATTTTAAAAATATCTGAAAGATTTTCATAGGACACAAATCTATATATTCAGCAGGCATAATGTTTCTAAGTGTGGAAAGTAAAAAGAAAATAGCACCTATGCCCTACAACTCAACAATTCCATTCTTAAGAACACCAGCACCGAGAACAAAAAATGGGGATTCCCCAGAGGTTCCCCCCCCAGGGGTTACCACTATCCTGACTTGAATTAGTGACCTTGGGAGATTTGTTCTGGGTGCTGGTGACACAGATGTGTCCAATTCAATTCTTCCAACTGTATACACATGTGAATTTTTGTGTGTGTGCATATAACACTTCAATAAAAAGTTAAAATGAAAGAAATACACACCTAAACACACGAGAGAAAAACCACAAAAGATGGAGAAGCTAACAGCAACCAGAGGACACAACTCAGATCATCTCTTGTGTAGACAGAATAACAGCCTCTAAAAGACGTCTGCATCCAGAACCTGCAAATGTGCTATTTCAGAGCAAAGGGGAATCAACGCAACAAACAAAATTAAAGTTGCTAATTCACTGCCTTTAGATGGAAAGAGTGTCCTAGACTGTCTGCTAGGGCCCTCCACTGTGGAAGAGCAGGCAGAAGACTGGGAGTCAGGATGGAGCGTGAGGAAGACCAACCAGTCACTGCTGGCGTCAGAGGAGGGTGTGGATCAAAAATGAGAGGCCTGCAGAAAGCTTCTAGAAGCCAAGGAAGGTGGCTGCCAACACTGAGATTCCTGCCCAGTTGTAGCCACTTCTGATTTCCAGGCTCAAGCACCGTGAAATCTTAGGTTATGATGCTTTAAGCCTCTGAATTCCTGGTAACTCATCACTGCAGCAATGGAAAATGGATGCTCACACAGAGCAGCCTGCCCAGGTCAGAGGGCAGAGGGCAGCTTTCAACTGCACATCAAGGTTTATGCTCCTAGGAAGACCAGCATTTAGAAATGGGAGAGAAGCTGAGACATTATCAGATAAACAGAAACTGAGGAAATGTACTCCAAAGACAGTTTCACGAAAGGCCACACATCAGAGTGAGGAAGATGGTCCCATAAAGAAGGCATCTAACCAGGCATCCAAACTGAGGACTGCCAGGGTCCAGCCCCTGTGGATCCAGGGTAATTCGAAGTGGGGATGGAGTCAGCATCTTAGGAAAGAATTATTTAATTAGAAAAGAGAGATTAGGAAAGAATAGTGTAGTAGGAAAATTTAGTGGAGAAAAGATGCTGAATAACTTGGTTTATGTGGAAAGCTAATAAAGTCTCAAGACAAGAAACTTGCACTACCTACATAGGCCTCTGGTGCCCGCTTGAATAGTGAGCTCCCTCTCGCGTGGGTCTTACAAGCCAGGGAAAGTAAGTATAAATGGCGAGCCTCCATGCTCCAGATGGGAGTTCAGCCAGAAAAGAAAAGAAGGAGAAAAGACCACACGGGGGAAACTAGTCTTTCCAGTGACTGATTCATCCTTTTTTGTCCAGGAAAGCTTTTTATACTTTTGGTTGTACATAGAGATCAATGGATAATACAAAGTTATGCAGTGTCAGCAGCCCTGACTCATCGAGACCAGGCTTTCTCTCTGCACACCTAGCTGTATACACAAGTCTTAGGTGATTTACATCATCTTCTGGCCAGGGGACCTATTAGCATTTATGGCCCTTTTCTGATAAGGGTCCGTCAGCCAGAAAACTTATTTTCCTTAAAAGTGTTGTTCTTACTAAAGTCTGGTGCCACTCTCAGAAAGCACTAATTAAGGTTACATTCTTATATAGCAAGGACACAAAAATTTAAAACAAGGAAAGAGGAGTACAGTGATTTATAACAAAGAGAAAGTTCATTAACTCAAAAGTCTAGTGTTGCTAACATCAAAACGACTATATTCCTTTTTCTATATCCCAATTACATTGATTAATATCCTCCAGGTGCCTGAAAGATAAAGAATATGGAGGCCTGGCAGCAGTCATTGACTCAACATTGAAACCCATCACCAGTATAATTTTTAGCTTTTTAGAAAAGGCTCTGTATCTTTAAGATGTTTTAAGCTGTGTGTCTCTCGCGGTTGAGGGGCTGTAAACAATCACAAGTTATAAGTCTCTGTCAGGCAAGTTAGAGAGCCATCAGAGGGGTTTGAGCTGAGACACTCCTTTTATATGCAGGAGACTGTTAATTGGAGCTCTAAGTTAATTTTTTCTAGAGAAAGGTGGTGGGGAATAGCCTCCTGTTAATGCCAGAAGCATAAGTGAAAAGTATAATGCAGTACGGCAGGCAGACTTTGGTTTTGGGGGTAGATGCTCGAGAAAATTCTGTGAGGCTCCCTTAAGGCCCGACTCGACTTTACCTGTCATACCCCTTAACCTCATGACCTTTGCCATGGGCGGGACTCCGTGCTGGCTCCTGGCAGAGGACCTTTCAGTAAAACGCGTGGTCTGGAGTTTTGAAAAATGGCCATGTCCAAGTGCCTTGAAACAATCTACAAAGACAGATACAGAGGAAACATAAGACATGAACAGACCTGTAACAAGGGTTACAGATGCCGGAGAATGGAGCCTTCTCCACCTACCCCCTGGGGTCGAAAGCTGTAAACACCTGTCTCACTGCCGGCTGCACCCCCCAGCTGTGACAGCACATGGCAGGTTCCCAGGATCCCCCGTCCAATGATCCAGACACCACTGAGACTGGAAGTGTGACGTTAGCCTTGGGGCCAACAAGCCAAGGCATGCCGCGAGTCAAGAGAAGCAGGGAGAGGCCCAGCACAGCCCCTGGGCCCAGAGGCTGGGTGGAGGATGAGGACAGCACTGGACTCCTGTGCCTGTCCAGAGGAAGTGCCCAAGACAGATGGCAGAGAGGGCATGTGGCCGCTGGG
The DNA here is from genome assembly GCA_006410875.1 of Neotragus pygmaeus. Taxonomy (NCBI): domain Eukaryota; kingdom Metazoa; phylum Chordata; class Mammalia; order Artiodactyla; family Bovidae; genus Neotragus; species Neotragus pygmaeus. Next base: position 1,912,471 of record SJYV01009011.1, on the reverse strand, counting down.
CTGCTCCCGCATAGAAAGCTCCCAAGTGTGCCAGGGGCCTGATGTGGACTCGCAGGTCCACTGGGCCCGAGACCAGCCTTCGAGCGCAGCTGCAATTGCAGCAGTGGGTCCACACGTTCACCTGAGGCTCTCTGCCACTTGTGAGGCCCAGCACCACCTCTGCTTCATGGAGCAGGGAATTCACAAGTCAGCCCACCATGACCAAGGCTCCACATCGTCGGGGGACCCCTGTGTCTGAGGCAGAGGCCTAGAGCAAGGTCTAGAGGGTGATAAACAGTCCAGGCACCTGGGGGAGAAGTGAGGAGGGTCTGGGAGCAGAGCCTGGGGCTACTGGCTATGCCAGGATTTTCTTTCTCAAGCTGGGAGGTGCACTGACATTCATTCCTTGGCTTATCATAAATCCCACGGGATCTGTTTTCCAGTGAAGCAACGTGCCATGGTCACCCTGCGGGCAGGAGCTGGCGCCTCAGCTGGATACATCTGCATGTGAAGTGTGCCCGTGTCCTCTGCCCAGACAAGGAACACACACAACAGCTCACAAAGCCTCTGTCTCCACAGGATGCGGGCAGCTTGCGGGAGTGCTGTGTGGGTGCTCACAGGGCCAAGAGACACTGTGTAGAGAGTGTCAACCACAACACACAGCTGTGCCTGCCTTCAGTCACCTGGGTTATCTCCTCGGTGGTGCTGGGAGGCTCCTGGAAAAGACCTTCTAGAGGCCTGGGCTCCTGAGATGGAGTGGGTGCTGGCCTGAGCCCCAAGGGGCCCTGGGAGAAGGGCCGGGCTGCACACCTGATGCTCCATCACCGGCTCACAGACCGCCTCCCCATCTTTAGCCTCCCCTCAGGCCTCCAGCCCCAGCTCCCTGGTAGGGCCCGGAGGATGGGGATGTGGGCCCTTCTTCTCTAGCACAGATGATCATGTTCCAGTTTTCCAAACAAACCTTTTCTCTCCTTTGCTCACAAATCTCAGTTTCTTTCAAGAACTCCACTAACCCAAACTAAAGGCCTTTCCCATTATTTGTGGGCATTTATGTCTTTTATCCACCTCCCCAGGAGCCACGAGATGACAGATGAGGTAGACTGTATTTTTAAAGTTAGACTCTTTGGGACTTCCCTGGCAGTCCAGCGGTGAAGACTCCATGCGTCCACCACAAGGGCACAAGTTTGATCCATGGTGAGGGAAATAAGCTCTCTCATGCCATGCATACAGTGTGGCAGAAAGAAAGGTCAGAACCTGTGTAAAATAACCTGTTCTTTCAGGGCTTACAGGTAATAAGTACTTGTGACTCTGAGCAATCTGCCCAAATTCAATTTCAAATCCAGGTTCTTGGCAACGAACCCTGGACCTGAGATCCCGCAAGGCCGGGGTGGTGGACCTGAGCCACTGGAGTACCTCCTGCAGCCGCGCTCTCTTCTGGCTCAGCCGCCCTGCGTGGCCCTGCTCCAGCTCTGCCCTCCTCTGCAGCTGCTCCCCCAGGCCTCGGATCTCCTCCTGTGACTCCATGTACAGCGTCGCCAGCTCAGCCTTCTGACCCTGCAGCACACCAACCTCAAGCTGGAAGGTCCGCTCCAGCTGCATCCTCTCCTCTGCAGAGGCCCTTTTCATGACCTCCATTTCCCTCTCATGGTCATTAACCTGAGGAGAGAAGGGAGTGATGTTGACCGGGGGCCCCCAAACACAATTCACTTGACGAATCAAGGCTGCTGGGTGCAGCACCCAAACAGCAGGTGGCCCTGCTTCAACAGGGTGCCGGGGCCTGTGAGAGGCTCCCCACGGCTTGTGTGGCTGCCCGCTTCCATCACTTCCTGTAACCTCCACTGCAGCCTTAGGGGAAGCCCTGCAGATGCAGAAAGAAGGCTGGCAGCCCAGCAGGCAGCCGCAGGAGGAGGGCAGGGGGGAATAACACCTCCACGAGGCCTGGAAGGCAAGGCCACAGTAGGCATCCAGGGGTAGGACCACCCTGTGGCCACAGTGACACCTGACAAGCTGTGGGCACCATCCCTCCACAAAACCCACCACAATCGAGTAACAGAGCAAGAGACACATTCACCCAAGAAGACAGGCTTGGCCAGGGTGACCTAGGAGCCCCTGCGTGCCGAGTCGCTTCAGTTGTGTTTGACTCTGTGTGACCCTGTGGACTGTGGCCCACCAGGTTCCTTCGTCCATGAGATTCTCCAGGAAGAAGACTGGAGTGGTTGCCACGCTCTCCTCCAGGGGATCTTCCCGACCNTGCCGAGTCGCTTCAGTTGTGTTTGACTCTGTGTGACCCTGTGGACTGTGGCCCACCAGGTTCCTTCGTCCATGAGATTCTCCAGGAAGAAGACTGGAGTGGTTGCCACGCTCTCCTCCAGGGGATCTTCCCGACCCAGGGATCGAACCCCCATCTCTTATGTCTCCTATATCGGTGACATATCTCCTCTTTTCCACTAGCGCCACCTGGGGAGCCCCTTGTGCAGGGCCATCCCAGGAACTAAGATTCTGCTCCCAGAATCTGCTTCAGCTGCAACAGCAGGGGGCTGTGACTTCCCAGCGCAGGGCAAACAGGGAGATCTGGCCTCTGCACCAGCCTCCGGACACAGGGAGGGACNAAACTGCGCATGTATGTTTCTCACATCATTTGATGTGTTTCTTCACAAAAAAAAGAAAATATTTTAGGTGAACATAGGAAGAAGGATTAACCTTGCAAAGGAATAAGAACACTTCTTTCTGTGAGATAGGCAGAATAATGAAGTATAATTTGAATGGAAGGCAGGAAATTTGTGTCTTCCCTATGAAGCAGAGAAAAAAGCTAAGCTAAGAATGCAGTAGAGATCTTAAGGAAACTGGAAAGGTTTGAAGCAACAGTTTATGGAAAAGGAGAAGTAATTAAACCACATTAATAAGGGAGGATTTCCCAGCAACTTGAAGACTTCAGTGAAATTGGTAACCCTATATATTTATGAGACTGCAGCCATGAAATTAAAAGATGTTTGCTCTTTGGAAGAGAAGCTATGACAAACCTAGACAGCATATTAAAAAGCAGAGACAGCACTTTGCCAACAAAGGTCAATATGGCTTTTCCAGTAGCCATGTATGGATGTGAGAGTTAGACCATAAAGAAGGCTCAGCCCCAAAGAATTGACGCTTTTGAACTGTGGTGCTAGAGAAGACTCTTGAGAATTCCTTGGACTGCAAGGAGATCAATCCAGTCAATCCTAAGGGAAATCAACCCTGACTAGTCATTGGAAGGACTGATGCTGAAGCTGAAGCTCTAATACTTTGGCCACTTGATGTGAAGAGCTGACTCTTTGGAAAGACTCTGATGGTGGGAAAGATTGAGGGCAGGAGGAGAAGGGGACGACAGAGGATGAGATGGTTNGTCATTGGAAGGACTGATGCTGAAGCTGAAGCTCTAATACTTTGGCCACTTGATGTGAAGAGCTGACTCTTTGGAAAGACTCTGATGGTGGGAAAGATTGAGGGCAGGAGGAGAAGGGGACGACAGAGGATGAGATGGTTGGATGGCATCACTGACTCAATGGACATGAGTTTGAGCAAACTCCAGGAGAAAGAGAGAGACAGAGAAGCCTGGTGTGTTGCAGTCCATAGGGTCACAAAGAGTTGGACACAACTTAGCAACTGAACAATAACAACACATCTAAGCAAAATTTAATGATAGCATACTGAAAAAAAAAGATAGCATACTGTACAAGGCCATGGAAGTGTATAGTGTGTTTGGGAAAGAAGTTTGTCAAAAGGAATTAAATATTTTAAGAGATTTGCTGTTTAGGAGTCAGTATACATCTAGGCATTCTGAGATAACAGGGCAAAGGTCAGGGAAAGATCATCCTCTTGGGTGAAACATGATCAAATTGGCAGAAAATGAATGAAAGTAGTCAGCTATGGAATGTATTGAGGAAACTTGAAAAATAACCAGTTTGGATCAGTCATCGGTGTTTATCCTCGAGAACAGAAGAATAGAATTAGAAGAAATGACAAATATGTTTATTATAGCATAACTTGACTATATGTAGAAGAAATGTTGTATTGCTGAAAACTTAATGAAGGTAAGGGGATTAAAACTGAACCCATGTACACGAACTGTGATTTCCCTTCTTGTTTTAATAAGGAATGGAAGTTAATTTGCTAACTAAGAATGTTGTCATTACCCATGCACTTGTTTTATGTACTTATGTTATGTAGTTCTGTTTCATGGTATCTTTACATTTAGTTTCATTTTGTGGGATCTTTTGACTACAAGTATTACCACAATACTTTCTTTTATTCAGATGGGCCAGTTTTACTATTCAGCCAAAGCATTTGATGTCTTAGAGAGGCTGGACCCCAACCCTGAATACTGGGAAGGCAAGCGGGGTGCCTGTGTGGGCATATTCCAGATGATCTTGGCTGGGAGGGAACCCAAGTAAGTAGACAGACAAGAGACGCTATTCTGTGCATTTGCTGGTTTCCTGGGAGGTGACAATTGTTTTCCTGGGTAATGTCCTCTAAAAACTAAAAATTATAAAGTAATCTTAGATTCAATGCAATAAAACAAGTATACTACCCAAAGCAACCTATAGATTCAGTGCAATAAAATGAGTATACTACCCAAAGCAATCTATAGATTCAATGCAATAAAATAATGACGTTTTAGAATGATGAATGAAAGTTTAGGTTTTATACTGCCATTTTACACAAGCAAAGTCTTTTTCAATCTCTTCTGCTCTTTTCTTTGCCTGTTGGTTTTTTTCTTGTGTCTCTTAATTTAGACCTCAAAGAATTAGAAATGGAGTGAGTGTGGTTAAAAATTCATTTTTTTTACCTTCTCATATTTCAGGAAATACTGAGACATTAGACCACACAAAATTACATGGCATATAATTCCATTTGTAATAAAAGTTAAACTACTGAAAACTAAATTCCATTTTCTGAAAGTAATTTCATGGAATGTATTTGTTACTGATATATGATAGAAGATAATAACTATTTTATAAGTAAATAATCTATCAAAAATTATTTCCTACCTTGTATATATTTCTAGTACTATTAAAAGTTTAAAAGAATTTGGGTAGTTGAAAGAAGATACTTGAGGAAAAAAGAATAAAATATGAGAGAACCCTTAGGGAAGAGGATTAGTAGGCAGTCATCTATAAATCTGATGATGTAACAGGGAAGATTTAGTATGTATTACTTAAAACATGAGTTTTAATTTTAATTAAATTAGTTAGATATAAATATTGCATATTTGCCAAATCTTGGTCCTTAACTTTCCCCTCTTCTCTATTTATTAATGTGTCACTTTTCTTGAAGAGATCATCTACCCTGGCTTTCTGACATTTTCCATTTATGGCAGTGACACCCAGTTTGGAGTGATTACCACATTAAACAAAGGAGAACTCTGGGACTCAGTCAAGTTAAGTGACCTGTTAGCACAGAGCTAGAATCTGAACCCAGCTCCTTAATATACACTTTCTATTCTGTCCTACAGAATAACCATAGAAACAGAAATATTTATGTCATATTCAGATCAAAAAACATGTGTATATATATGTGTGTATGCAAACAAAGAAAACAGATTGGTGAGGAGTTCACAGAGTTTCCATTTTACTATGGCACCGTAAGAATAGAAAGCTAGGAAGTCTGTGATTGGTTTATGAAAACACAGGAAAAGGGCAGGCAGATCTTCAGCTAGAAGGATGTGATGAACCGTCACCAGGTATTTTAGCTGTTAATTTGCATTCTTGTCCTTTCACACTGTTTCCTCAGAGAGACCCTTCGGGAAGTGCTCCACTTACTGAGAAGCACGGGTAACCCGCAAGTCGAGTACATTGTCCGGATCATGAAGAAATGGGCCAAAGAGAACAGAGTGCCTGTCTAAAACAGCTCACAAGTCCTCCGGAACCCATCACCACTTTGACATAAAACTGGAGATCGTTTCCCTCAAGGTTATGTTAGAGACAGGGCTCTGTTTATTGACATCTCCTTCCTGGGTCTCCAAGCCTCCTGATCAGTGACAGGCTAGCTTAGACCAAGCCTCCTGGCTGAGTTAAGAGCTGTAGTCTGGGCTCTGGCTCCCATATGATCCCATGAGCAATAAGACTTTGGACTTGTCCAGTGCCTTTATTCTAAAAATACTCAGAGCACTCTTATGTAATTTACTGACTTTAAGGAGAATGACAAACTTTTTTATTTATTAGCATTCCATGGCATTTTCTCCAAGTTGCAATAACAGATGCCTTTACTGCTCAAGGGCCACATCATTTCTGTCATCTTAATTTTAGCCATCTATGTACATGATCCTGTGTTACTGGGGAAATCCACAAAAAGTTTTGTAATGCATCTTTGAATCTTAGGAGAGCAGAAGTTATAAATAGCTACTTGGTTCTAAGAATGGCAGTAAGACCCTTTATCAAACTGTCCAGGCATTAATAGATAATAGACTTACGGGGTTATTCTTTTGATAGTTGAATTATTGATGATAATAACATGTTACAGCAGAGTAACATGTATATTGCAGTTTTTAAAAGGTGAGTTCTATATGAAGAAAATCTGTGTGGGACATTTTAAAGATATTCAGGAAACAAAGTATAAAGGTCTTATCAGTCACTTCTCCATTATATTTTAGGTAATCTTACTGGTTAGGTTTTCTTTCCTATATCTCACTAAGTAAACATCAATTTTTGAAAGTAGGGCTCCAAAGACTATTTTACTTATTAATGTAATGATAATAGAATATGAATCATGTCAAGTTCTTTGAGGGATTCCCTAATGGCTGGACTTTGTCCAAAGCCGAATTCCAGCTCAATGTTGCTGAGCTCTCACAACACGACTTATACAACTGAACATTTTTAGGCTCACAACCTATTTTCAGAAGATCGACCTACACATTTTATGTACCAGGTTACTTTGTTTCTATATTACATACTTTGTTTCTGTGAGTTGAAGGTAGCAGCATTACAGATACAGAAAGTGCAGAGCCATTCCTATCCATCAGGAGAACTCAAGGTTGCAGTTCCTTGAAGCAGTAAAGACAAGACTTCCTATAAGCACTGAGTCAGGTTTTCCGCCCCCCCCCCACCCCCCCCATCCACTGTGGGCGAAGGGAACGTGGCAGAAGTTGTCGAAGCGGAGGTGAGCTCAGTGACGGCAGAGGGGGGCTTGCCTTCTGGACAATTATGAGGGTTCTCCCACCTCCACTCAGGAAGATGGCCAGTTCTCCAGTCTTTTATTAGACCCAGATCTAATCAAGTCANCCCCACCCCCCCCATCCACTGTGGGCGAAGGGAACGTGGCAGAAGTTGTCGAAGCGGAGGTGAGCTCAGTGACGGCAGAGGGGGGCTTGCCTTCTGGACAATTATGAGGGTTCTCCCACCTCCACTCAGGAAGATGGCCAGTTCTCCAGTCTTTTATTAGACCCAGATCTAATCAAGTCAAAGCACAAATTAAAATAAACTGGCCCAAATAGCTGAGTTTTAGAAAACAAAATTACACCACAATTTTTTATATACAAAAGCTTCTATTCTTTATTATATTGTTTTTGTTTTTTCACTAGTTTGTTCTCAGTATCTAAGTTACTAGGTGGATCAGATCTGGACGGAACCTGCCATATCTTTAGAGTCCTTGTGATTCTTACTTACCTCACTCAAAATATTAGGAAACATGACAGTAGAAAAAGACGTATGGGCCTCTTCAGTGGTTCTTGGCAAGGAAATTTGTCTTCCAGTTAGTTGCTGTTATTTTCAAATTTCCTATACTTGAAAAGCTTTTCCACGGATGGCGATTTGCTTTTAAATGAGCTCTCGTTGATCTTAACGCTCCAGCTTCTCCCTGCCATTTTTTTTGTCTCCTGGAAAAAACAGATATTCCAAAAAGAGCAATTCCCAGAATTTTAGATTAATTTTTTAAAAAGTTTTTTTTATCTATAGAACCGACCTCCCTCCCAAAACCCCATAGAGATTAGTTTAAGAGAGTTACTACCCAATTCTGTTATTAAGGATAGCTACTTCTGAAGTAGCTTGGCCCCTGGGCGGGGCCTCAAGATTGCAGAGTAGTGTTGCATGGAGAGGAGAGGGTCCAGGTTTGGGAATGGAGTGGTAATGTGTACAATTCATAGCATCAATGTGCTCTTTATACTCTGTAGCAGATACTACTTGCAAATGGAAAAAATGTTATTTTTATACTTCCAAAGAATTGTTATGTTCCTCTGTAACATATTTAAATTAAAGTTATTATTTGGTTATTTATGGTATTCTGTTAAGTGTGGTGAGTAAGGGCGGTGGGTTTATAATGTGCCTCCTCCCCTTTCTTTCCCGACCTCAGAGTAAAGGGGGAAACACCAAGTTTTACTCTCCACAAGTTACTCTTTCTGAGAGGAGAATAGACAGCCCCAAGAAACCTTGTCCACTAAGGCTTGTATTTCCTGCTTAGCCATGTTAGGTTTGGCTCTCTACTAAGTCACAGTGCATTCCAGAAGTTCATTATACAATGTTACCGAACGTTATACAACACTATACAAGTCTCATGTACAAACTTCCAAATACTTGACTGAATAATTTAACTGGAAGAGCCGGGTACTTGTGAGATCTGACCTCATGTATTCTTGTTCCCATCTAATTTTTTTTTCCTTTTGAACTTTTTATTTTGTACTGGGATATAACCAATAAACAATGATGTGATAGCTTCAGGTGAACAGTGAAGGGACTCAGCCATGCATATACATGTATCTATTCTCCCCCAAACCCTCCTCCCATCCAGGCTGCCACATAACACTGAGCAGAGTTCCCTGTGCTGTACAATAGGTTCTTGTTAGTTACTATTTTAAATATAGCAGTAATTGTTTTCTGGTGTGCCAAGCATATACTGGGCTTCCCTCGTGGCTCAGACGGTAAATAATTCACCTGGATTGTGGGAGACCTGGGTTTGATCCTTGGGTTGGGAAGATCATCCAGAGGAGGGCATGGTAACCCACTCCAGTATTCTTCCCTGGAGAATCCCCATGGACAGAGAAACCTGACGGACTACAGTCCGTGGGGTTGCAAAGAGTTGGACACGACTGAACGACTAAGCCCAGCATAGCACAGCAAGCATATACTAGGTGCTAGAGATGCAGAGAGAACGCACAATCCTGATCCTTAAGAAACACAGTCTAAAGGAAGTACACCCACCGAAACACAGTAACATGTGATTGTTGTCTCAATAGGGACAAGATACTGAGAGAGAAAATAAGGCAGTGGGAATGTTTGTATCCATATATAGGAGACACCTCCTTCCCCATTTGGGAGAAGCAACCAGAATGGATCCTAGAACTCAACAGCTACCAAACGTCCTTACCTCTCCCATTTGTGCAGCACATGCAGCATATATCCAAGTACACAGAAGCCAAAGGACTGCTTCCCTTCCTTATGGCTGATACACTTAAAAAGTTTCAAGCTAGTGGGCATTAAATCACAGTATCTGCTTTCTAACAACAAAAATGAATTTGTGATTTACTTTTGTTGTTATTCAGTCACTAAGTTGTGTATGACTCTGGGGCCCCATGGACTGCAGCACGCCTGACTTCTCTGTCTTTCACTAGCTCCTAGACTTTGTTCAGACTCGTGTCCATTGAGTCGGTGATGCCATCCAACCATCTCATCCTCTGTCATCCCCTTCTCCTCCTGCCTTCAACCTTTCCCAGCATTAGAGTCTTTTCCAGTGAGTTGGATCTTTGCATCAGATAGCCAAAGGATTGGAGCTTCAGCTTCAGCATCAGTCTTCCAATGACTATTCAGGATTGATTTCCTTTAGGATTGACTGGTTTGATCTCTTTTGCTGTCCAAGGGACTCTCAAGAGTCTTCTCTAGTGCCACAGTTCAAAAGCATCAATTCTTCAGCACTCAGCCTTCTTTATGCACTGACTCTCATATCCATACATGACTACTGGAAAAACTATAGCTTTGAGTATACAGACCTTTGTTGACAAAGTGATGTCAACACTTTGACAACTGCTTTTTAATACACTGTCTAAGTTTATCATAGCTTTTCTTCCAAGTAGCAAGCATCTTTTAATTTCACTGCAGTCACTGTCCACAGTGATTTTGGAGCCCAAGGAAAGAAAATCTGTCGCTGTTTCCAGTTATTCCCTTCTATTTGCCATGAGGTGATGGGACCAGATGCTATGATCTTAATTTTTACTAATTTTAGTGATTTACTAGTTCCTGTATTTATGACTCCCTTAATATGACTTAGATAAATAGTTATCTTTCTTCTTCATCCTATAAAATAGTTCTCAGGTTTGTATGTATTTTATGATAATGTTCAAACAGTCATCTGCTTATTTAGAGATGCTCTCAGAAAAGCAGAGCTGGAGACCTGACAATGTGCCCACAACCTGCCTCAACTCTGGAGGAATATGCGACATTACGAGGCAGCCACACACCGAAAGGATGTGTGAACACAATCAGCTGATGCGTGTGTATTGACTGTGTAGCGTATAGACAACCTTGCACTCTTTTCTGCGTCAAACCCCTTCCTTGAAATAAAGTCTAGATGCCAAATACTAAAGGACTGCCTTGGTGGTCGGGGCAAAAAGAGAAAAGGAAGCAAGCCCACCACGCAGGCTACTGAACAAGGCAACACAGTTTACAAACCTCAGATATAGGAAAGCGGGAGGCTGCTAGGTGAACCTCAGGAGAGAGGGTAGTGGGAAACACAGATGTGAGCATCCATACCGCGAATTACAGAAGCATTCGATTTAATTTACCTTTGTGTGTGTGTGTGTGTGTGTGTGTGTGTGTGTATTGATTCATGTATTTATTTGGTCAGTTACTTCTACTGTGTACAAGAAACAATTTGAGATAAATTATCAAATAAATATATATACACACATATATATGTAACAAATAGAAGGCATTTAGGAGTAAAAGAAGGAATACTGAGCTTTCACTACAGAGGCTCTGGGTTTGATCCCTGGTCAGGGAACTGAAATCCCATAAGCCGTGCAGTCTGGTCAAAAAAAAGGAAGGCATGAGTAAAGTTAATATACAAAAATATGTACTAGAATTATGAAAAATGGGCCAGAAATCTACTTTCAAGCTTCCCAGAAACCAAAGCAAAAAGGAAAATACAAGCAGATAAAAAAACTCAGTCCATCTGTGTAAATGAACTCCTTATAGGGAAAAAAAACCTGGGATCTCTGTTGATGGGGTTCTCAATTGGGTTTCTGCATCATAACTTAGACAT
>SJYV01009011.1:1776322-1900366 GCA_006410875.1 Neotragus pygmaeus | reverse complement strand
GTGAAGAAGGCTGAGCGCCGAAGAATTGATGCTTTTGGACTGTGGTGTTGGAGAAGACTCTTGAGAGTCCCTTGGACTGCACGGAGATCCAACCAGTCCATTCTGAAGGAGATCAGCCCTGAGATTTCTTTGGAAGAAATGATGCTGAAGCTGAGACTCCAGTACTTTGGCCACCTCATGTGAAGAGTTGGCTTGTTGGAAAAGACTGTGATGGTGGGAGGGATTGGGTGCAGGAAGAGAAGGGGACGACAGAGGATGAGATGGCTGGATGGCATCACTGCCTCGATGGACGTGAGCCTGGGTGAACTCCGGGAGTTGGTGATGGACAGGGAGGCCTGGTGTGCTGCGATTCATGGGGTCGCAAAGAGTTGCATATGACCGAGCTACTGAACTGAACTGAACTTGCCAGTTTTAAACTGAGAAGTATCTATGAATATGGTGGAGATGAGACATGTTATTCAAGTCTTAAAAATTAAAAGTGTATGTTAGAATGAAAATGTAGATAACAGCAACCTAAAGAATAATTGCAAGGTACTGTAAAAGGAATGAAATGACAGGATAGTATAGCTTATATTAATATGTTTACTGAGAAAATGTAACAGGAAAACACTGTGGATGGGTCACACAGAAAAGGCTACATAGGGGAAGTGCATCTTAAGATGAAACTTGAAGTACAGAATTTAACCACATAGAGAATAAGTCAATAATTATGTCCAATGAAGATAACATAAATGAAGGCTGGACTAATACTTACAGATGTTTAATCTTAACTTTAATTGTTCTTATTTACCTACTTTTATTTATTCTTTGAGAAATGGTATGACCTTTGTTGTAAACTTCAGCTTCATACTATGACCCAGGAATTCCATTCTTCAGTAAATGTTCAGGAGAGACTCTTGGATGTCCTTGGTGGTCTTGGGGTGAAGAACCTGTTGCCAGTGAAGGGGACATGGGTTCGATCCTTGTTCCAGGAAGATTCCACATGCCACAGTGCAGCTCACCCCGTGTGCCACAGTTATTGATGTCCGAGCACCTAGAGCCTGTGCTCTGCAACAAGAGACACCTGTTGTGTCAGGAAACACGTGGTATGTGGCTCTCCCACTTGAGAAGAATTCTATTCTTGTTAGTAGACTTGGATTACCAAAAAATTATGGTCAGTTTCTATTTTTAATTTCATCAATAAGAAATTTGGGGAGCTTGTTTTCTCTCTTGTCATATAAATAGCTACCGAATAGTCTCAGTTTGCCTCTTGGTCTGCAAAACCTAAAGTATTCTGATTCTTTACAGAAAGAGTTCTTTGACTCCTGCCCTAGAATATTACCTTATTTTCCTCAAGTGAAACTTTCAAGCAAGGTGTGGTTGCTTGAAAAAATTGTTGGGACTTCTCTGAGCTCCTGTACTACACAATTACACTCACATGAAGTATCCAGAGCAGTCAAATTCATAGAAGCAGAAAGTTAAATGGTAGCTGCCAGAGGCAGGGAGGAAATTGTTTAATGGATATAAGAATTTCTTGTTCTCCAAGATGAAAATGTTCTGGAGTGTACATTATATATGGTGGTGGTAGTGGTTTAGTTGCTAAACTGAAACTGTTAGTCACTCAGTCGTGTCTGACTCCTGTGATCCCATGGACTGTGCTCGTCAGGCTCCTCTGTCCATGAGATTGTCTAGGCAAGAATACTGGAGTAGGTTGTCATTTCCTTCTCCAGGGGACCTTCCTGACCTAGGAATCGAACCTGGGTCTCCTGTATTGCAGGGAGATGATTTACCAACTGAGCTATGAGGGAAGCCTATATATTATATATAAACGTTGTTAAAAGAGTAAATCCTAAGAGTGCTCATCACAAGGAAAAGTATTTTTTTCTATTTCTTAATTTTTGTATCTATAAGAGATGATGGATGTTCACTAAATTTGTGGTAATTCATGATGAAGTCAAATTATGCTGCATACTGTAAACTTCTGCAGTGCTGCTGAACATTAGCTGTCTCAATAAAACTAGAATAAAAAGTAAATAAAGCATAAAAAAGTTCTGGAGATCTGTTCCAAAACAACATGAAGACACTTCTGAACTATACACTTAAAAATGATCAAGATCGTCAATGTTATGTGATTTTTAAAATCACTACTAAAAAAAAGGAAAGGAATGTAAAAAGATATACCATACAAATAATAATCAAAAGCAAGCTGCAGTGTCTATATTAATTACCAGGCAAAGTAGACTTTAGCTTCCCTGGTAGCTCAGCTGGTAAAGAATCCACCTGCAAAGCAGGAGACCCCAATTTGATTTCTGGGTCAGGAAGTTGCCCTGGAGAAGGGATAGGCTACCCACTCCAGTATTCTTGGGCTTCCCTGGTGGCTTAGCTGGCAAAGAATCTGCCTGCAATGTGGGAGACCTGGGTTCAGTCCCTGGGTTGGGAAGATCCCCTGGAGAAGGGATAGGCTACCCATTCTATTATTCTGGCCTGGAGAATCCCATGGACTATGTAGTCCATGGGGTCCCAAAGATTTGGACACAACTAAGTAACTTTCACTTTCACTTCAAAGTAGACTTCAGACCAAAGAGCCCACAGAAACCACTCAAATCATTTGCCTTATTTTTGGACTGACTCTTGATGTTGCTCCCAATATCTTAGCTCCTTGAACAACTGTTCTTGACACAAGGCTGATTTATTCTATTTGCATACATTTTTCATCGACTGCTACAAGCAAACACAGTTTAATTAACTCTCCATTGGTAAATGGCTTTTCTTGCTTGACTAACAAATGAGCCCATCAGAAACCACTGCAGCCTCATTTTCACATTTTATTTTTGTGAAGAAATTCCGCTGTGATGAAACATCATTTTAAATTTTCCTGTGTTTTCAAACTTTGCTTTCCTGTGAGCTGGAAATAGTGTGGGGACTGCTTAATCTGGAAATGTGACATATTGTGTTCTTCTACAATTATTACACTGTCATTACATAATAAGCATGAAGCTTTGATATCTAATTTGACACAAAATAATTCACACTTTACTGTGCCTTAAAGGCTCCAATATCAAGGGTGAAGACTCATTGGGGTTTCTCTATCAAGTTTGTAAATCCTGATTATATGTTAAAGAAAGGGGAAATGACCACGAGGTGGGTCTGCAAGCCAGCAGACCCACAGTAAGATGGACTTGGACCAGCGCTGAACTTATTACTTGGTTTCCAGACTCCAAAGCTGTTCCAAAAGGGCAACAGTACATCCTGGGTCTCTGTGTCAATGTCAACTAGGACTTTGAGTCTCCCAGTCCTCAGAAAAGTCAAGTATTCCTCAGTTTACTGTCATCTGAGTAAATGGCCATAGGTCCTTTTGGGAAAGGACTGGGGAAATCACGAAATGTATGTTTTTTACAGTTTGATGGTTTTGACAAACATATACAGTCATTAGCTCAGTTGCTCAGTCGTGTCTGACTCTTTGTGACCCCATGGACTGCAGCATGCCAGGCCTCCCTGTCCATCACCAACTCCCAGAGTTTACTCAAACTCATGTCCATTGAGTTGCTGATGCCATCCAACCATCTTTTCCTCTGTCATTGCCTTCTCCTCCCGCCTCCAATCTTTCCCAGCATCAGGGTCTTTTCAAATGAGTCAGCTCTTCGCATCAGGTGGCCAAAGTACTGGAGTTTCAGCTTCAGCATCAGTCCTTTCAATGAATAAAATATATATACTATATATAGATTTGTTAATGCATATATGATTTTTTTTTTTTTGGTATAAAAAAGCTATTTAAAAAAAACAATACAGGGTACTTTCCTGGTGTTGTCAGTGGTTATTCTCTGTTTCCAGTGCCGGGGGTGTAAGTTCAATCCCTGGATGGGGAGCTAAGATTCCACATGCTGCAAGGTGTAGCCAAAATAATAAAATACAAAATAGAAATAAAAAAGAATCCCAGGTTTAAGTTCATGCTCACCTGCTATGGTTGCAACCACTCTGTGGAAACTGGCATGAGGCCTGGGCATCTGTCCAGGGTGTCAGTGGAACTAAAAAAGATAATTACCGGAACAGTGGTGACAAAGAGAACTAAAGCTTACAACACCGGGGAAGGTCGGCACAGGTTGCAGACAAATATCCAAAAATCAAATTGATAAATGGCCTTGGACTTCTCAGTAGCAACTCTGGAAGCTTTAAAACAGTCTTGCAAAGCCTTAAGAATTCTGAGGAAAAACTGTTTCCAATTAGAAACTGTCATCCAAGTATATAGTAGAACAAATGTCTTTTCAGACATGTATTTAATTTCATAAAATTAGCCCCTGAATTTTGTGCTTTACTATCTGTTCTTGTATTTCCCCCATTTTTCTATTAGGTTATTGTGTGCATGCATGCTGTCTCTTCAGTCGTGTCTGACTCTTCGTAACCCTATGGACTGTAGCCTGCCAGGCTCCTCTATCCATGGGATTCTCCAGGTTAAGAATACTGGAGTGAGGTGCCATTCCCTTCTCCAGGGGATTTTCCTGACCCAGGGATAGAACCCGCTTCTCCTGAGGCTCCTGCACTGCAAGCAGATTCTTTACCACTGAGCTTCCAGGGTACTGTTGTTGTTTCTCCTTGATTATTATCAGGGAAATTCACCCTTCATGGAACGTGTTATAATTGTTTCTTTCCAATTTTTCTTTTGACTAAGGCTATTTTTCTTTCATAAAATTTATTTTAAATAGTCAAAATTATCAATCATAATTGGAAAGGCCTTTCCTAGTGTGAGTTTTTAAAAACATCTCTGCTGATTACTTCTAAAGTTTTTTTTTAACATTTAAAGTTTTGATTCACTATGTATTTATCCTTTTGTAAGGTGTGAAATAAAATTTTATTCTTGTCTCAGATTTGTCTCTTGCCTCTTTCCCCATCTTACTCACTGTGCTCCAGCTACTCTGACCTTTTGTCCCACTCACTCCATACATAGACCTTTTGCACTTGCTTTTCTTTCTCAGTGATACTCTGCCTTTGGATCTTCCCGAGACATTTTAGTCTTAAACCTGTCATCCTCAGAGAGGATTAACATAAAAAGGACTAACATGACACTGACCTGTCTTTAAATCTACCTATTCATGTTAATTCCGTTTGTCTCTGCTATCACCAATTAAGATTTTCCTATTTAACTCCACAAAGCAGATGTTTTAGGCTTATTACTAAATTCATTCTAGGGAAGACAGGGATTTGGGGACAATCCTGCTGCTCTGCCTCTAGGACAGAACATTAAGGGAAAGGCATTAAATTAAGGATCAGATTGACCCACCCTTTCTCTATAAGTACACTTCTCCATAAGTGTAAGATTACCGCACCCTGGACAGAACATTGATCCTCAACCTGAGACTTGAGAGTCTGTAAAGTTATCAAAATTGCTGTGAAGATGTTTTAGTTAGTAATTATTCATTAAAAAGGTATGAGTAGCCTTATCTCACAGGATATTTTATAGATAACAAAGAATGCCTGCGCTCACAGCTGCTATGTGGGCTTCATTTGTGGCTTAGCTGGTAAAGAATCAACCTGAAATGCAGGAGAGCTGAGTTAGATCTCTGGGTTGGGAAGATCCCCTGGAGAAGAACTGGCTAACCACTCCAGAATTCTGGCCTGGAGAATTCCATGGACTCTATGGTCCATGGGGTCGCAAAGTGTTGGACACGACTGAGGGACTTTCACTTCACAGCGTTACAGTTAGATAACATGAGTATCTGACACATTTTAGGTAATCTAGTATTTTAGATAAAGATATTTTGACTTTGAATGAGAATTGACTTTGACCTCTTCCCAGCTTCTTCAAATGACCCCAAAACTAGGACTCTCATATTAGCAGTTGAGAGCTGGGAGGGAACATCAGAACGATCGATTCCAACACCATCTTTATACAATATGAAAATAATGTGAAGCCAAAAAACCCAGAACCTACTCATAATTTGTCTACGATATCACACTGATTCAAAGTCATCCATAGGTGTTAACACTGTTAACTTGGTTAATGGAATTAACAGAAGGTGTGGAGGGCAAGCTCTCAGATTTGTTTTCCATTAAATGTATTATTAATCAAATGGACCGTCACCCTCATTCTTTTAAAGGTGAATTTCAATTAGTTTATGACAGGCGTGCCTGTGAGTCGTTTCCAACTAAGGCTCCTCTCCTACCAGAAATGGGTCATGTAGCATTCCACTTTCAAGAGAGTCTCATAAAATACCAACACACTCTGTTGAGAAGGGTTTTTTGTAAATTAAACAGCTTAGACTTTATGAATGAGTCTAGAAGTGTTCATTGGCTGGTTCAATTTCCCAACTGCAAAACGTTACTGGGCATTTTATGATCCTGTGACACAATCCCCGGCGCAATCTGACCGAAAAAAAAAAAGAGTCGGTTTAGGAAAGGGAAGCCTGTGGGAGTCAACGTCGCGCTTTGCGCAAGGAAGCCGCAGGGTGAGTCAGGCTGGAGTTAGCCATTTCCTTTCTTCCCCTGACATTTCGGGCTGCCGGGACGCTGGGAGGGAAGACACCGAGGCTGGTGTTTGCGGCCTTCTACTCTTTCCCCGCATCGGCCTTGACTAACCAGCTGACAACCCCAACTCTCCAGAAGCGACAGAGAGAGAGAGACAGAGAGAGAGAGACGACCCGGCGCCATAGCTAGGTCGGTCCCAGGCACATCTCCACGCTCGCCACTGAGCGCCCCTCGGATTTCCAGGTGCGAACAGGAAGCTTCTCGCGAACCCCCAGACCCCTCCCCTTTAGGAAGGGCGCAGACAGCGTCTCTGTTTCCGTGGAAACCGGTCCTGCCATGATGTCACTTCCGCTGACCTGTCTGGACTCCAGACTGTTGGGAGGAAAAGAGGAAAACTGAGCCACAGCCACGACGGTGGATGCGAGCGTCTCCTGTCTGCGCATGCGCCCGCTCGGCGGCCTGCTTCTATTTATGTGGGGGATCCAACATGGCGGCTGCGGCGACCCTGGCGATGGCGGTGGAGCCCGTCAGAACATAGTGGCGGGGAAGGGGGCACGGTGCGCACTCACGGTGGCGTCGGCGGAGACGGCTGAGGGTGGTGGAGGGAAGAAAAGCTACGGAGAGCAAAAGGAAGGGCAGGCAGGGAGACAATTCGGCGTAGAACCGAGCGCCGGCTCGAGCGAAGGCAGAGGGCCAGAACAGTGGGGATGGCGGAGCCACGCAGAGTAGCGTTTATTAGCCTGTCACCGGTGAGGCGGCGCGAGGCCGAGTTCCCAGGGGCCGAACGCGAGCCCGAGTATCCTCGCGAGCCTCCCCGGCTGGAACCGCAGCCCTACCGCGAGCCGGCCCGCACGGAGCCGCCGGCCCCGCGGGAGGTTGCCCCCAGGTCGGACGCGCAGCCCCCGCCGCGGGAGAAGCCGCTCCCTCAGCGCGAGGTCAGCCGCGCCGAGCCGCCCATGTCGCTGCAGCGCGAGCCCCCGCGGCCCGAGCCGCCGCCACCGCCGCTCCCGCAGTTGCACTTGCAGCCACCCCCGCCGCGGGAGTCGACTTCCCGGGCCGAGCCGCAGCCGAGGCCGCCGAGGGAGACGGTGCGCCTGGAGCTGGTGCTCAAAGATCCCACCGACGAGAGCTGCGTGGAGTTCAGTTACCCGGAGCTGTTGCTGTGTGGAGAACAACGGGTACAGAAGATCCCTCCCTCATCCCCCAGACCCCGGGAGCCTCGAGACCAGACCCGTCCGCCTCCCCCCAGTGCTTTGCACCTTCCGACGCCCACCTTGCGCGTCTCGGGTCTCCGCAGAGGGTGGCTGGAAGGGCCAGGGGCCGAGCGGGTGTGCTTTCCTCTGCTCCCCTGGGTTGGCCGAGGCTCCTACCCGCTCCACCGACCATCCTCCCCTAACCCCCGCATCCTGCTCTCGCTCCGCTCCAAACGCTGTTCGGATCTGGCTTTCCCCTGCACCTTTCGAAACCTCAGGTTTCCTCTCTGCCTTCTACAAAAAAACCTGGGGGCCCTGCTGGTTGCGTTGTTGGGTTTTACTTGCGGACCTCCAGCAGTCATTTCGGTAGAAAGGAAGAGAAAACCTGGGGGACACGCCCCCCAGTGTGAAGCAGAGACATTGTGTAACCCCTCCAGGATCATCCTCACCTTCGTCGCTGTTTGTTGTTGTGGGCGCTGAGATGTGCTTCTGAGCGTGGGGTATTTTTCTTAATTGAAGGGGATTTAAAAGTAATCTAAACATTTTCAGACTAAGGATTCCACTTTAGGAATGAGGGATACCTGGGCTAGTTATCTGGTTCCTTATGTTTCTCTTTCGTGTTGATATTGGTAAACCTTTTAAGCTTTGTTTTCTCTAGTGTTCATGCAGCAATTGAATGGGAGGCTGTCTCTCGTTTTATTTGGTGCTTACCATCATTTTCTTATTTGAGTGTATATATCATTAGTTTATTGGTCCTAGTTGAAGGATATTGCACTTGGCCATTGTGATTTTTGGATGATGAAAATAATGTTAGCTTTGAATTTCTAAAAACTTTTATTAAAAATACCTAGGTATGCCTTTGGTGGAACTGGTGAACAATGGAGATAGGAGAGGCTTGTTGGTAGCTGTAATTTTTATTGTTGGTTGGTGATCTTCAGAAATCGGCTAGAAAGGGAAATGACGGAGTAAGAGTAATAAGAACAATTTCGTCTGTTGTTTAGAGACTATTCTGTTTATTAGGTTTTGCTTTAGCACCTGTCTAATGGACCCCAGAAGTCACTTGTTTTATTTTCATCCTCGATTTTCTTTATAGTTGAAATGAATAACTTAGTTTAAAAATAGCATATTAAACAATGTCACTAGATTTTGTTTGTTGTAAAGCCAGCCAATCTTTTGATCATTATTTACAAATACTACTGTGTGATCAAATCATTGCTAAATGTTTGCAACCAAAACGAATTGTTAAGGATAGAGATCATTTTGGTCATTTCCACACAACATTTTGTCCTCACTTTAGTGCCCCCTGTTATTCATAAAGTGATCGCATATTTTTCCTCCAAAAAATTTTGAGAATATTGGACTGAAGCATTTTTCCAAAAAATTGTGCTATATTTGATCTTTAATCTAAAAAAGGCTTGCAGTTGTACTCCCTAATCTACTTCATAAATTGTAGGTGATTATATTGGGGGGAAAATACATAATAATGACATTTACTGATTTCTCACTGTGTGCTAAACACAGTTCTAATTGTGGTTTGTGGAGTTTAGTCCAGCAGAACTGCATGAGAAAAAAACCTTCATCTCCATTTTACTAAGAGGTGGCTGGTTCCCAGAGTGCTCATATGTCATCTTATTAGTACTTTTTCCCATATGCTAGTACCAGTTCTTAATAAAAACAGAATTCTTACAATTAACTCATATAGTATAAATTTAGAAAGACCTGCCCAGTTGAACTGAAATAAGAATTATAGTAGAAATACAAAGACCTCTGTTATGAACTTTATGCTATAATATTCATGGGATGATAGACTAATAATAGATATGTATCTTTTAATTATGAAGTTGATTTTGACACCCTACCCTATTAATTTGATAATATCAGAACTGATAATTTCATGTACTAGGAGAAAGGTGAATAATTCGTTTAATTTTTTTTTACACTATCAGTTTGTGGTGTATTAGTCTAGTTATCTTGTACATTCAGCCATATATCATTTGACATATTCCACTGAACCAAAATAGCCATTGTTTATACATATAGTGTGCCTTTGCAACAAATATTTGCCAGATTTCCCTATGATTATTCCCAGTGAACATATTTATTGCATAAGGAAGTATAGAAAACACCTTTCTAAATGAAGTTGTCACATTTCCATGAAAGGAAATCCTGGGAAGAGAAACTAGGAAAAAGCAAAATGTAAGCAGTAGCATTAATCTGTAAAGTGGAGATTCCCAGCTTTGGTTTTTCTTCCCCTCAGGAGGAGTCCAGTTTATTTTCAATGATGATGGAATATTTTCAAAATAGTTTTTAAATTTTGTGGTAATTTAGTGGCTAAGTCGTGTCCGACTATTTCAACCCCATGGACTGTAGCCTGCCAGGCTCCTCTGTCCATGGGATTCTCTAGGCAAGAATACTGGAGTGGGTTGCCATTTCCTCCAGGGGATCTTCCTGACCCAGGAATAGAACCCAGGTCTCCTGCATTGCAGGTAGATTCTTTACCTGCTGAGCTATGAGGGAAGCCCTCATTTTACCTTATTGTAGTTGAACAACATATTATGTAGCAGGTTAAGAGTAGCAAGGGAAGGAAAAGAGATTTTGTAAAATTAAAAGAAGAAAACTTTCTGCAATATTGAGATAGCTATTACCCAGTAAGACTTTACTTGATAGTTATGTAAGTATAAAAAACCTGTTACATGTGAGTACAATCTGTACTGGGATGAATTTAAACCATCTTTCATAAATACACAACAGTAAAACCCCTGTTAACTAAATGCAGTCAGGAATTTTTCTAAACTTTTTATTTATAAGGGAAAACATAATCAAATGAGCAGGTGTTGGCAAAATATGGAAAACAAAACCCGCTCTAGTTGTCAGGACACAAATTAGCTAAACCCTTAACCTTGTCTGCGGGAGTATTGATCCTGGTTGAGGTGGAGGCATTGTAATCATCTCTATCCTGAAAGAGTAATTTGTTCACCTTTTCTGGCTCAGGGGAATTGATACACAAGAAATCCTTTTTTAACTCTTAGTAAACCAGAAAATCACTTAACCTGAAAACATCTTCCCATAAACATGATTAATTGAGCATTTTGTATAAAAATAAATGATTACAGTGGTAATGTGATTATACTGTTGCCAGAGCATTCTGTGTTGTTCCATTATTTGTCATACTGCATATTTTGGATAACATATATGAAAGCTCTCCTGAAAATGATTTTAATTAGTTAACATCAAAGGAAAGAATCGTTGCATCAATTTTGCCTATGGGTTGATCTGTTATTTTGGTATTTACTAATTATTAGGTCTTTTCACCTGAAAAATGTAAAGCTTAGAGCCTTAAAAGTGAGTCAGTTTCCTTAAATTTATTTTTATAGGTTATCAAGAGTAAATAAGTGATTTAATTTTGCTGCCCATATAAAAATCCACATATAAAACATTTGATAATGGTATATGAGGTGATTCTTATTTAAAATATCTGTTCAATTGTTTATAATTGCTCATACAGAAATGGGTCAGGTCAGTAGTGAGATGTAGTGTTTGGACTCCATCGTGATATGAGGGAACAGTTTATAATGGCAAGGGTGGTTGTTTACTGTCCGTAACTCTAATCTCATGTTAAGGCTATCCCCTGAACATGCCTCGTGCTCCTGGTTGCATTGCCTTTCTGCTTGCTTGCTTGCTTTTTTTGTTTCTTTCGTTTATGTTTTGTTTCTTTCCTTTCTTGTTTCATCACCTTTCTGCTGCTTTGTTTGCTTCAGGTCATATTTACATTTTCCTTTGATAACTCCTGTTGGGATAAAGGACTGTACATGTTATTTAATATAATAGATAATTTTCAAAATTGATTTAAACGTTCCTTTAAGCTTTAAAATGTATCCTTTCATTCTAATGCCTCCTAAGTATGATGAATTGTTTTGTATTCGTTCTGTCCATATTTTTCGATTAATCATGTCTCAGCCTTTATAGCCAGGATGAAATATCTTGGTTTCAAAGTTTGGAAAATGTCATCCCTTCTATGTTTTTTCTTGACCTTCAGGGCAAATCTGTGTCTAATATTTCAGCTGTATTGTACTTTCATTTTAATTACTGCTTGAAGATGGTACGTCAGTTAAAGCATCTAGCCTTTTTTTCCATGAACTTTCTAGTTGTTCATAATTAGATAATATGTAGCTCCTTGTTTTGGATTTTTTGTATAATGAATTATATCTGTATATATGTGAAGTGTGTCTGTGAAATAGTAAGCTTGAGTAAAAAATGGGATGTATCTTTTGTTTATTTTGATCAGTAGGTGGTAAATGCGGGATCCTGGCTGTATGTTTTGAACTGTGCTTTATAGTAGATTTTAACTCTTCCTGCTAAAAGGAAGCCTTGATAATGTAATTTGTTGCTATTGAACTTTTCTGCCTTGTTTAGAAGTCGTATGAATTTCTTAATTGGATATTCATTGACAGGATGTAGGTGATACAGAGCTTGTCTGTGTTTGGCCTCAGCAAAAAGCTGTGACAGCTACAGATATTCCAGTGCTAACTCAGGGCAGATGATTAAATGGTGATTGCAGTAGACTTTTAAAAGCAAAAGATTTTCTGACCAAATTGGTTAATCTTTGTTGGGAAGCTATCAAAGTACAGTTATAGGTGTTTTTTTTTTTAACCTAATTTTCTTGGGTTCTTTGGCCTTTTTATTTTGGATAGGGTAACCATAGATCATTTTGTGACTGAAAACAATTTGAATTGTTGAGTTTTTAACTGTTGAAAAACTTTAAAATGTGTAAGAGTCCATTAAAACTGCAGATATTTTTGCTATAAACCAACATTTCTTTCTAGTTTTTTTTAAATTCTTGAATTTCTTTAAATTAAAATTGATTTTTCAAATGAAGTGTAGTTGATTTACACTGTTAGTTTCTTTTTTAGTTACTTTTTAATGGTTCTAATTTATTTGTTAATATTTGGAAAAATTGACTCATTTACTAAATTTTAAAGATATAGTCAACTCTAATTGAAGTAATACTAATATTTCTATTTCTTTTACCATTCACTTTGAATCAGAAAAAGCCTATTTACACAGAAGACCCGTTCAATGATGATCATCAAGAGAGGCAAGAAGTGGAAATGTTGGCTAAGAAGTTTGAAATGAAATATGTGAGTATAATAAACTTCACTTGGGTAATTTTATCCTGTTGGCCTATTTTTTTTTTTTCCTGTGACTGGTTGGGAGGGCTTCTGACATCCATTGCTCACATTATCTTGTTCTAATAAACTGAACCCAGATAAATGGTTAGAATTGGAGAAGGAAACGGCAACCGACTCCAGTGTTCTTGCCTGGAGAATCCCAGGGACGGGGGAGCCTGGTGGGCTGCCGTCTGTGGGGTCGCACAGAGTTGGACACAACTGAAGTGACTTAGCAGTAGCAAATGGTTAGATGATCAAATAAAGATTCTGATAGGTTTATGGTGGCTATAGTAGTAACTGTCATTTCTTGTACTTCTGGAGTTTAGGCAGTTTGCTTATCATTATCTGCAATCCTTGTAACAACACTGCAAGGTAAGTGACATTGACCACATTTTCAGATGAGGAAACAGGTCTGAGCTTGTTTCAGGTTAAATAACTGATCTAAGGTTAAATAACTGATCTAAGGTCACATATACTGATGGCAGAAATGAGACTGCATTTCCAGGTTTATTTTAGCTTAATCCTTTGCTCTTTCCACTGCCATTGAGAACACTGCTTTAATTCTTTTGGTGTAGTTCTTAAGCCTTCCTGCCTCTTAAGTGTTTAAGAGATTTTGAATGTGTGTCCTAGGCCACTTACAGGATCAATCAGAAGCAGCATGAAATTTCTTTAAAAGTGCCTTGTCTACCTTAAAAATCCATGTGCATTTTATAAACTGTGCCACAATAGATTACTGTTTGTTTTAATATAAAAATAAATTTGAATTTCCTGATTGTGAAGTTGCTTACTATTATTCTCAGTTTTTCTGGTGTAATTGACTTTGTTGGAAAATCCCTCCCATACCCTTCCCATGTTTATTCTATGGCTTTAACTACCCCTGTCTCGTTGCTCAGACCTGACCCAAGAGAAGCAAGACCTTACCTCTCTTGTGGTTCCCCTGAGAGCACTGAAAAGTATCTCACAGAGATAGGATATCAGCTCACACTAGCCCTGTCATTCGTGTTATCTTCAAAATGCAGTTAAGGTGGCTGTAGTAGTAACTGTCATTTCTTGGTGATCTTGGTGAACACTTGTTGGGTCTTTGTGGTAATGAGGAAGCAGTTTGAGGGGAGGAAAATACATGAGAATGTTTTGAAATGTGGGTTAGGTTCTAGGTCATACTTTGCCAGCTGCTAATTGTATTCATTGGTGAGTTTATTTAACCTCTTTGTGCCAAAGTTTTCTTCCCTGCAAATTTGAGAAGTTCAGATTTTTCACACCCTTCTCTGGCTCTATATTCTGTGGCTGTATGATATTTTGAGGGGTGAACTGATGGAAAGAATAACCAAAGTTGTTACACTGATTTGCAGTGTTAATTATAATGCAGTGTTCTCAGATTATAAATCTTGAAATAGCTGTCTATAATTTTTCTACAAATTAATAAATACTTTGGTTAAATTTAGTGTTTTAACCAGCTAGTCCGTTTTACATGGTTCAAATTCAAAAGTATGAAATGAAAAGTCTTCCTTTTATTCTCTTGTCCACCCACCTGATCTCATTTCCGAGAGGCAAATAGTGTTCTTGAGTGTCCTTCCCAAAGATATTTTGTGTGTATCTTTCTGTATACATTATTCTTTCCCCTGCTACCACCCTTTTACACATATTGCAGAATACATGATTCTGCTCTTTGCTTTTTTCATTTCTTATATCATGGAGATTTTTTTTCATATCCAGGCAAAGGGAGCTTTCTCTCTTTTTCGAAGCTACATGGTATTCCGTTGTGTGGAAATATCACAGTTTATTTAACTAGTCCCCACATAATTGCAAAATTATTTCCAAAAATTTGCTTTTCTAATAGTGCTACTGTAAATTATTTAGTAGCATGGCATTTCATACTTCTTCAAGTTTATCTGTAGAACAGATTCCTAGAAGAGGATTTTTTAGGTCAAAACATTTATGAATGTATATTTTTGGTATATACAGTATTATCAAATTAGGAGTTTCAATTATTAGTTTCTACTCCCTCCAACACTCATATTAAAAGGTTTTTTCTCCCCATGGGTTATAAAACCAAGGGTTACAATTGCCCTTTGGAAATGGAAGATTCCCAGCATATCTTATAAGGAAGGAACCTCACAGTTTGCATTAAATCTTATTGGGGATCTTTTGGATAGTTCTTGGCATAGAAAAACCAGTGTCCAAAAGAAATTGGTTGATGTGTAAAATTGTTTTATGTGATTAGGATATAATCAAGCACTGTCATTTTGCAAGGATTAAATGTTACTCTTGTTATCATTGAATTTAATGGACTATATTTCTTCTTTAGTTTTTTGACTGCTGACTCTTTTATTTCATTCTAAGTAGAGATATAAAATATTCTGCCTCATCAAGGTTTTGTGTACATAAATCTAAAAGCATGCCATGAATATCATCACCGTGAGTGTTAAGTATGCATATTATTTCAAGTTATTTGGAACCTTTTAAGAAAATCATCAGACTCTTAAATGACCCGTGAGAAGACATCTTATCCAGCTCTAGGCTCTAGGCTTCACAAAAGATCACTCTTAAACAGCAGAGATTTTTATTGGTGTTTAAAGACAGTATGTGCAGATGTATATATGTATATTTATACATATATGGCAATTATTTATATAAGCACCATATGTATATTTATATTTTAACTAAAGGAAAATCTTTTAGATATTTGCAAAATGTTAACCCACCAAAGTTCAATTACTTTTTGTGCATGTGACAAAAAGATGACTTGTAAACATTTTGAGGTTTATAAAACACAAATAAAACTTGTATCCCTAGCTACCTTTTCTTCTTACCTTTTCCCCCCTTTGTAATATAACTTAGATGTCCTTGTCCTTATTTCTGAAAATCACTTGTTATTTATGATCTTTTGTTTCTTGGAACAAGAGATGGAGATAATTTGTTAAATTCTGTATATAAATAATAAAATATTTGAGTATTTGTGTTGGACATACAAAGAATCATGTTATTTGCCACCTCCTGGAGAAACTTTAAAAATAATTGGGAAGACAAAACATATATGACACACAAATGCAGTGTCTGTGGAAATGAGTGACTCTCCTTTGGGGACCTAAAATTGAGTAGAAGAGCCAGTCTCATTCTTGAAATTGGGAGGAATTTTGGAGACTTGAATGGATCCTTTGAACCTCTTTTCCACCCTTTGTAGGCTTACACTGAATGAGAGGCGGCAGCAGCAGCGGGTTGTAGTGGAAAGAACCCAGGGTTATGATTTAATGAAGCTGCATTCTAATCTCTTTGCTATAACTAACTGGGTTACCTTAGTGAAACCTCTTGGCTTCTTTGTGCTTTAGTATGTGTGAGGGGAAAGTAAGGTCTGCTTAGTCAACTTTATAACACAGAAGTTATGTCAGCATAAGATGAAAAATAGATTGTTAATGTTTAAAATGTTTTAAGTGCTATCTAAATGTGAAACGCTGTTTGGTCACTTAAACATATCATTCTTTTCTCTGAAAAATAATTTATTTCAAGAAAATAGCAAGTAACAGATTAATTTTGCAAAAAAAAGACGTTAAAACACCAATATTTTTCTCTCTTTTAGGCAGATATATTAACCTGGCCTCCTGATTACCCAGAGGGCTAGACCTATGCAGAGAATTACTTCATTGGATAAAACAGAAATTAAAGCTTATCATTCTTGTGGAGAGTTGCTTTATTCTGTACATGTCATAAATTCTTTGTACATAAACATCTGTGTGGTTTTAACCTCTTAATTGACAACCCCACTGATTTTGATCTTTTCCTTCAGGCATTCTGTTCCATGTAGCCTTTACCTTTGGTCCTCCAGTCACTTGTTAACATATTCTTTTTAACTGTTGTGTCTTCTTACAGACCACAACAGATTATTTGGAGCCCTTTAAGAAAAATTATTGGCCAACAGTGACTTGGGAGAAGATAGCTCTCACAAAAAAGTACGGTTAAACAACAAATGGGGATATTATTGCCCTATAGTTTATACTGTCCTGTAGTTATTTTAGTGTTTGAAATTCAGGAGTAGCAAATTCAGATGTCCTCAGTTGTGCACTGATCAATCAGTGAAGCAAGTCTGATGGACATTGGAAGTGGGGGATTCTTCCAAACGGGACAGACAGCCCATGCCCTATCTAAAGGGGACACTGCTGCTCGGTTCCAGCCTTTGTTAACTTTGCAGGAATTTGGCCTTAGGGTTGCCAAATCTTTCCATTTCTCAGAAGAATGCTGAAATCTGCATTTTACTCTATTATTCTTACTTTTAAATGTTGGCTTCTAACTAAAACACCTCCTGGGCTAGCCAAAATATATCTGAGGGCCGTAGTTGGCTCTCAAGCTTTCATTTAAGACCTTTGTGTACTTGGTTCACTGTTTTTTTTTCCTGATACATTTAACTTGTCAGTTCATCTACTTTTTACATTCTGCCCTTTCTCTTCTGTGAGCAGGGTAGCTGATGGTACACATGGGAGCCTATACCATTTCTACTGAGCATGCATTTGTATGAAGATTCAGAGAACTGGGCAAGCTAAACTCAGTTGGGAATTTCCTGATAAGGAGAAAAATAGGATGCATTGAGATGTGGCTGGGTCCAAGAGAGATGTTAGTGATAAATTCTGTGATTTGTTGGAAAGCCTGTGAGGCCAGTTTGTGGGCTTTTTGTGGTCTTTAGTATATATAGCTATTGTGCTGGAGAGGAGTTACGTGAAGGGGGAGCAGGTGACCACCTAAGGGAGAAGGGAATGCTACCAGTGGAGTATAGGATGCACTTTATCCTGCAGCTGTTGCTTGTAGCTAGAAGGACTGAGACAGCTTTGGTAGTTGAAAAGTGGTGATAACAGAAATTATGGGGCGTATAGAACCCTGTATTGAATGATTGGTTTGTATTTTTCCCCCGTTCTGCCCTATTTTTATTGTCTGTCATATTTCCTGCTACATTGCTTGTCAAATAATGTGGCAGTGTCAGTTCAGTTCAGTCGCTCAGTCATGTCCAACTGTTTGAGACTCTCACATCCATACATGACTACTGGAAAAACCATAGCTTTGACTAGATGGACCTTTGTCAGCTAAGTNAGTACTGGAGTTTCAGCTTCAGCATCATTCCTTCCAAAGAAATCCCAGGGTTGATCTCCTTCAGAATGGACTGGTTGGATCTCCTTGCAGTCCAAGGGACTCTCAAGAGTCTTCTCCAACACCACAGTTCAAAAGCATCAATTCTTCGGCGCTCAGCCTTCTTCACAGAGTCCTAGGGAGTATAATTCTCCCAACTGAGAAATGTAGAACTTGGGGACTCAAGGTGCTCCCAGGGAAGCAGGAGAGAGGTCTCAGCAGAAGCGAGGGGCCATCAGCACCCAGAGGGGATCAGCCCAGAGTGGAGAGGGAAGGCCCAGCAAGACCAGCAGAGACTGAAGTGAGCCTGAGGGGGTCCCGCCCCTTGTGGCCAAGGCTACAACTGGGACCTGAGTCTCAAGTAGCATCCCAGCTCCACGGAAGGTTCTGGAGAACCAGGGCGGACATGGCTCCATATCCCCTTTCTCAGGAGCTCAGGGAGTGCCTTTCCAATTTCCTTTAGAGGCCTGACGTGCCTGTGCTCAGAGCCACCCTGATGGGCAGGCAGATGGGAAGACAACTGAGAAGGGAGCTGGGCAGCAGCTCCAAGCAGNGGCTCCATATCCCCTTTCTCAGGAGCTCAGGGAGTGCCTTTCCAATTTCCTTTAGAGGCCTGACGTGCCTGTGCTCAGAGCCACCCTGATGGGCAGGCAGATGGGAAGACAACTGAGAAGGGAGCTGGGCAGCAGCTCCAAGCAGCCAGAGAGCTACAGGCCCCTACAGGCCCCTGTGCGCAGAGAGCCCCAGGAGGCCCCGAGACAGACTAAGCCTCCTCACCCCAGGGCTCTGGTCCATGAGACGTGCTGGGCTCCAGGTCAGTAAGGGAAGGTCATGGGGAAGACCACCCACCAAAAGGGCGGGCCCACAACCCGCTCAACTCAGTCAGCCCCTGCCGGGCCCCCATCCTGCCCCCAGGCTCATACTGGGAGGTCTTGGGCATTTCACTGAACCTTCCCAAAGGCTGGGGCTGTACCAGCAGCCCGTAGGAGGCTAGTGCTATGCCCCTAAATGTCCCTGAAGCCTCATCAGAGCCCAGAGCAGAAAGAGAGCAGAACAGGTCAGGCGAGGAGGAGACGGCAGAGAGCACTACGGGGGCCTTGCTTCCACACCCCACCCCCTGAGTGAGGGCACAGATCACGCAAGCAGAGACCACCGCTCGGGCACAGGAAGTGTCCTAAGGCGAGCAGGCCTGACTTGTTCAGCTTCCTGCCTGAGCCAGGACTGCCATGCTCTGGACGCCTGTGCTGGAGGAGCCAGTCACTCCTTCAGGGCGACTTTGCAGAGAGAGAGATAGAAACCAGTGCCCTGCAAGGCAGGCTGTGCCGTCCTTTGAGCTCAGAGGCCCTGCTCCTAGGCAGACAAGTTGGTCAGCCTGGCCTGTGCTTCCAGCAGAAACATTGGAACCACCTGCTTGGCATCCAGCTGAACTAGCAATCAGCTCCTAACCACTGGCCATGGGGAGCATGGCCTCCCAAGCAAAGGTCTTGGGCCCTAGGCTGGCCCTTCTCCCTACGCCTCATCCCCCAGGCAGACAGTGGGATGGACTCAGGTCATGCCCACAAACCCTTGAAGGGGCTGGTCCCTCAAGTTGTAGGGAGGGACCCCCAGCATCCCAGTGGTCAGGCTCCTGACCCTCCCCAATGGCAATGGCCTTCCAGAAGGAAACCAAGTTAGCAGGACAGGGCTGACCAGAGATCCCTTTATAAGCACTTGTAAAGGCATCTAGGGTGAGAAGGTATCTGTGTAGAGAGGAAGAATCCACCCAGGGTTGAAGAACCAAAGACATGGGTGCTTTCTCAATGAGGGAGGAGAAGCCATGGCCACAGGAAGTAAAGGGAAACCTGGGGATATCCAGGGACCCACATCCTCACCCAGGACCCGGCGCTGACAGGCAGTGGGCAGGGGGAGAGCGGGACCTGGCTCAGCTTTGGGTCTGAGGGCACAAGGCGAGGCCACTGGGTGTGACCCCCGAAGCTCCCAGGAAAGGAGAAGCAGCTCCAGACATCTCCAGAGGCCAGAGGAGCAGAAAGGACTCAAGAGAGGGGACCAGGGCCTGGGTGCTCCTGGCCAGTGCCCAGCTCGTGGTGCTGGAGTCACTGCAAGAAGCCTGGCTCACAGCCCTGTGTGTGCTTTCCAAGTCCTGGCCTCTCCTGCCACCCAGCTCCATGCCAACCCTGTTCTTTCCCTCCAGAGGCTGTGCGGCTGCTCTGCTGGCCTTTCCCCAGATGTCTGGGCCAGTTTGGTCCCTGTCGTCCACCTGTGCAGCACATGGCCATGTGCTGGGCGGACCCCTCCAGACTGCTCCAGGCCCAGGGTGGTGGGCTCGGTGACCCTGGGCAGATGGTGTGCGTCCCTGAAGTGTGTCTCACATGTGTGAGATGCCAGTGCCAGGCAGCCAGGCCCCACCTATCCTGTCTTGATGCCCTGTGTTGGCGTTATTTTTTTTGGCTGAGCCACATGGCATGCGGGATTGCAACCCCGATCAGGGATCGAACTCATGCCCCTTGCATTGGAAGCACAGCGTCTTAACCCTGCATGCTGGGCCAGTCCAGGAAGGAGAGCTGCCACTGAGCTTGCATCATCTCACCACTGCTTTTATTTTTTTCATTTTTTATTTATTTTTATACAGCTTTCAAAGGTTATGCTTCATTTACAGTTATTACAAAATACTGTCCATATTCCACATGTTATACAATACAGTCTTGTAGCCTCACAGTTGCTTTTTAATAACATCTGCCTGGTACTTAAAAAAAAAAAAGAAATACATTTTTAGTTTTAAAAACTAGGAAAACAGTGAAAAGCTCAAGGGACTTTTCAAACATCACCTAGAATGCCCTCGTGCAAAGACAATTGTTGCCAGTATTTTGGGAGGGCTGCCCTGGAGCAGTGAGTGGCCCACACTTAGAGCATGTGCTATAGCTCCAGGGTCCTTGGCCTGGGCCTGGCCACGCGCATCAGGGCTGCTGTGCCGCTGGAGATGCTCGCAAGCATGGCCAGAGGGCACAGGGTGGATGACAGCCTGGGAAGTGCCGTGAGTCAACCATTAACCTCGGAACCTCCGTGGGACCCGTTACGAAATGATCACGACAGGAGATGTTTTCACAGCCAAATATCCTGTGTGCCCAGTGGAGGGACAGGTCCAGGTCCTGCAGAACACCTGGAGAGCACATGTCCACACAGACCCTCTGTGCGGGACACCAGGGCCAGGACCTCCAGATACAGCTGTTGCCCCGGAGGATACTGCCCTGCATGGGCTCCCACAAGGAAGCTGGCCTGGGATCTCTGGTTCCTGCTGGCGAGAAGTTCGGCCAGCACCCAGTGAACCCAGCTCTCTGTGCACACCGCATCCTCCCGCCCCATGATGACTCACCCCCCTTTCTCTTTTCTCTTCACCTGTTAGAGCGCCCAGCACCGACAGCCTGTAGCCTCCGACACCCCGAGGGAAGCCCAATCGCGACGTGGGCAGCCTTTGGCGTTGAAGGGATGAAGATGGAAGCCCAGACAAGGGGCAAGCCTGCTAGACACCCCAGGGCTCATCCTCCAAAACATAAAGGCTGCCAGCGGCCCCCCAAGATTCGGAACTACAACTCCAAGAACTGACCTCCTCGCTGCCCCACCCCATGCCTCCCTCTCCCCATTGTGATCCCCTCCTTTCTCCTCTCCCTGTCCAACGCCTTCCCCTTTCCCCTCCTGCTCCCTTCCATCCAATCTGTCAGTCTTCTTCCCCGCCTGCTCCTCCTCGGTGCTTTTGTCTCCATGTCAGGGCTGCACGCGCGTGTGTGTATTTGTGTGTGTGTGTGTGTGTGTACAGTAGGGGTGATGAACTGCTAAGGCACCTCACAGACTGGCCACCGAATCCCAAATTCTTCTTTGAACTTGGGAAGGACAGTAAAAGATTCCCAGGGCTTTGCGTATGTGGCTCTCAATGGCCCGGTTTCTTGTGTTTCAAAGATTCAACCATGAGTGCTTTTGGTACCATCACACACACTACTCCGTTTATATCTGAGTTTAAAATAGAAAGCCAGTTACAGTCCTGAACTACAGATGTCACAGACAAGTGACCAGGAGATCTCGTAGCATAAAATTCTGTTCAACTTTCCACGGACCCTGCTACCAACATGCGGGTTTCAGGATTCTCTCTGTGACCAGGGCTGAGCCTTCTTTGGTCCACGTGGGGACTGAGGGAACCCTGTAGGTGGGCAGAAAAGCCCAGCCATCCACAGAAGGGGTGTCTGATTCCAGGCGGGGGACACGGGTCAGGCATTCACAGCTCCACGGGAGCCCTGCTCTTGGCAGTGCCTGAGGAAGGCCTGACAGAGGGGCAAGAGCTGCGTTCTCACCTCCAGCCCAGAGGCTGCAGGTTGACCGTCCTGGCCTTTTGCTCTCAGCCCAGCTGCACCACCCCTGTGTTAGGCCGGGGGGCCCCATATGTAGGGCCCGGGCATGAGGTGGATGTGTGTCCAGGAAGCTTCGCTAAGAGCTGGGCCTGGCACCAAGGCGGCACTTGGCACATGCCGTGCTTGTGTTCACGTGGTCAGTTGTTCTGGGGCCCAGGCCCCTGGAGAGGCTTCCTGGCCTCCTCGCCAGCCTCAGGCCCCCCACACGAGCTGAAATCAGAGAGCAACAGAGAAGCTGTGGGCAACTGCTGGGCACACAGTAGGTCTACGCAAAGCTCACCCCCAGCCCTGAGTGCTGTGTGTCTGCCCTGCAAGGCCCATCTGTCCTGGACAAGGAGTGAGGGGATTGGGAGGGGGTTCCCAAAGCAGCCCACAGGGTCCTCAGGGTCATCTCCTGGGGCCTGGAACAAGACCTGCAGCTCCTGTGCTTGGGGCCAATTGGCAGCCCTCCCAAGGGGGCACATTTCTATGGAAAAGAAGAGCGTTGCCTCACAGCGTCCCCCCTGCCAAGAGGAGCAGAGGGCAGCCCCTCGAGGCATGTGTACTGCCAGTCTGCACCCTGCCTAGGTGCGGAGGTGAGCGTCCCCTCCACAGGACAGTGGGGTGCTTAGCCTGGCCTACAGAGGGGCAGAGTCCCCCACCAGCCCCTTTGAAAAGCATACATTTCATGAACGTCATCTTGTTTATCTAGGTTTCAGGCTTTGATTTCTGTGAAAAGAGGGAAGATAAAAATCTACAGAGGCACATTAATGTTCTAACCACTGATGTACTGCTTATCCTGGGCACACAGTGTTTGGGGAGCTGCGGAGAAAATGGCAGGTCTCTTCCAATGTGCCAGGAAGGAGCATGCCAGGAGCAGCTTTACTGCTGGGTGGCAGGGTCTCCATGCTGTGTTTTGTCTGGCACATGGCCATGTAAGTGAGATGTGGCCATGTGACTTCCTTTAGCTGAAAAAGTGAGCCCTGTCTCCTTTGCTAGAAACAGATCCCGTAAGCCCCCATCCCTCTGTGGTGCAAACAAGGGTCTCGAACTCAGCCACCCAGCCTGCAATCGTCCCATCACCTGGGCCCTTGGTAGACTGCAGTGAGCAGAGCCCCACTGACCAGCAGGAAGTGAGCCTGGGATAGTTTAAGACACCAAGAGTTGAGGGTGTTTGTGCAGCTCGGTCTACCCATTCCTGATCCAGGATACCAGGTATCTGAAAAGCTCTTAAGTGGGAAGGAAAAGAAAATCCCACAAAGTTATTTGGGACAGCAGTTGAGCTGCGGGATCTCCCTGCCCTCTCTCCTTTTTTCCTGTCTTGCCTTTTCTTTCACAGTGTGCAAACCAGAAGTCCCCAGTGATTATGCCAAGAGGAAGACTAGAGCAGGAGGGATGAGCTGCCACTGGGACTACCAGGGGGTGTAGGGAGCCTTGTAGGGTTTGAGGGAGGGGCACCTGAAGCCGAGTTACCTGGTTTGACGTGGCAGTCTCGTTCTGTCCTGCTCAAACCATCTGTGCCCAGTGCCATGCTCCAGTCTTCAGTTTCTGAGACAGGGGAGGAGAACAGCAGCGTTTGATTACAAGAGGAATCGGCCGGGCACCTCTGCCAGGGCTTTTCTGACCTCACAAGGGTCTATCAGTGGTCCCAGGAGATAGTAAGGGCCGTGCAGGGCCTGGCCACCAGGCCGTCCTTCCTGGGCTCATGTGATTCCCGATTCGTTTTGTCTTGTTTTCAGTCTGGAAAGTCAAGGATTTTTGTGTGTGTATAAAATGGATAAACATTTGAGCACGGGAATTACAGAAGGAGGGTGTGCGGACGAGGAGAGACGCACTTCCATCGGTTCGTGTGCGTGCCTGTGGGTGAGAGTGGCCACGTGCGCGCGCGAGTGCCTCTGCCAGGGAGACTCCTTTGTTCAAACCACACCAAGAGGTGTCCGTGCACAGCCCGCTCGCCAGATGGCCGCGCCTCGTCCGCGCGGCCATCTGCGGAAGGCCCCTGCAGGCCTCGGAGCTTCCCCCGGGTTCCCGCACTCGCCCCGCGAATTTCGGCGGCGAGGCAGGGAGGACCGGGGGCGCTGTGCTGCAGTGACCGACAGTAACCCCGCACGGGGCACCCTCGGCCGGGTCAATGACCGCGCTCGCCCCGCCGCGTCCCGCGCGGCTCCCGGGGCAGCCCGGCCCATCACCCTATCACCTAGCAACGCCCACTCGAGGGGCGCCATTGGGCCAGCGTGCACGCCCCCGGCTCCCGATTGGCTGCGGCAGCAGAAAGAGCCACGCCCCCGGCCCAGCCCCGCGCAGCCCGGACACAGGCCGGTCAATTCGTACGCCTGGGGGTCCGTCTAGCCCCCAGTGTTGCCCCAATATGACCCTCAGAATGACCCAAGTACGCCCGTTCCGTTTCCACCGCGCGCCGTGCACACGTGGCCCCCACGGTCCCGGGGGTGGGGGCGGNGGTCATGAGTTTGAAAATTGACTCTATTACTTTCTCTATGATCTTAGACAAGTTATTTATCTTCTCCAAGCTTTAGCTTTTCCCATTTGTTAAGTGTGAAATAATACACACTTGTACTTAGTATAGGTGCTGATACAAATTAGCACTCAGTGGATGGTGGCCATCATCTTCATCATGGTTGGTATTTAAGTATATATTTTATGCCCACAGTAACTTGTGACTTTCTTGCAAATCTCTGCAGTTTTTCTTTCCTAATTGATCTCAACTGTGTTCATTCCCCACCACTGTGGCCAGAGTGATTTTGTTAAATCACTGATCTTTCCCAGTTCCAAGTGAACTAGTTACTTCCCAAGTGAACTGGGCTTCCACAGGTGATTACTTCTTCTCATGCTTGTCTGGGCATAAATATCTCAGGAAAGCCTTGGTTTTGTCTTCTCTTTAGAAAAAACCCAGTACTACTTATATTTTCCTGTTTACCATTTATTTAATATTTCTCTTCTCCACAATACTATAAAATCCATGAAGGCTGGCACTTGATAGGTGCTCAGTTAATTTGAGATTATTTTCAAGTTCTTTCAGGACAAAGACTTCTTACTTAAACCTAAGGTCCTTCTGACGTCTAACATATTGCTTTAAAATATATATATATACTCACTTTTTAAGAGAAATTTTATTTTTGGCTCTGCTGGGTCTTTGTTGCTTCATAGGCTTTTCTCTAGTTGCGGTGAGCAGGGGCTACTCTCTACTTGTGATGTGCGGGCTTCTCATTGTGGTGACTTCTCTTGTTGCACAGCAGACTCTAGGGCAGGGAGCATCAGTGGTTGTGGCTCCCTGGCTCTAGAGCACAGGCTTAATGGTTCTGGGACGCAGGCTTAGTTGCTCCACGGCATGTGGAATCTTCCTGAATCAGGGATTGAACCTGTGTCTCCTGCATTGACAGGTGCATTCTTTACCACTGAGCCACCAGGGAAGCCCTGCTTTCTTCTTTTGTTTAAATTATTTTTTCTTATTTAAGGTATGGTTGATTTGTAATGCTGTATTAGTTTCTGCTGTACAGCAAAGTGAATCAGTTATACATGTATTAACCTTTTTTTAGATTCTGTTCCAATATAGGTCATTAGAGAGTATTGAGTAGAGTTCCCTGTGATATTCAGTAGGTTTTTATTATCTATTTTATACATAGTAGTGTGTGTATGTCAGTCCCAATCTCCCAATTTATCCCTCCCTACTCAGCCTTTCCCCTTTGGGTAACCATAGTTTGTTTTCTATATCTGTGACTTTATTTCTGTTTTTTAAATTGGTTCGTTTATTCCATTTCTTTAGATTACACATATAAGTGATAACATATAGTATTTGTCTTTCTGTGTCTGACTTCACTCAGTATGGTGGTCTCTAGATCCATCCATGTTGCTGCAGATGACATTATTTTGTTCTTTTTTAATGGCTGAGTAATATTCCATTGTGTATCTGTATAACTGTTTCATGTCTTTGCTATTGTAAACAGTGGTAGAATGAATATCAGGATACATGTATCTTTTCAAATTATGGTTTTCTCTGGGTATGTGCCTAGAAGGGAGATTGCTAGATCATATGCTAGCTCCATTTTTAGTTTTTTTGAAGAACCTTCCTACTCTTCTCCATATTGCTTGTACCAGTTTATATTCTCATTAACAGTGTAGGAGGGTTTACTTTTCTCCACATGCTTTCCAGCGTCTTCTGTTTGTAGATATTTTGATGATGGTCATTCTGACCAGTGTGAGGTGATACCTCATTGTAGTTTTGATTTGCATTCCTCTGATAATTAGTGATTATGAGCATCTTTTCATGTGCCTGTTAGCTGTCTGTATGTTTTCTTTGGAGGACTGTTTAGATCTTCTGCCCGTTCTTTGATTGGGTTCTTTGGCTTTTTATGATACTGAGCTGCATGAGCTGTTTGTGTATTTCAGAGATTAATACTTTGTTTCTTTGTTTGCAAATATTTTCTCTCATTCTCAGGGTTGTCTTTTCATCTTGCTTGTGGTTTCCTTTGCTGTGCAAGAGCTTTTTAAGTTTAATTAGGTTCCATTTATTTATTTTTGTTTTTATCTTCAGTACTCTGGAAAGGAGATCAAAAAAGACCTTGCTATGATTTATGTCAGAGAGTGTTTAGCCTATGTTTTCCTCTTAGGGATTTATAGTATCCAGTATTACATTTAGGTCTTTAATCCATTTTGAGTTTATTTTTTGTATGGTGTTAGAAAATGTTCTAACTTCATTCTTTAACATGTAGCTGTCCAGTTTTCTAGTACTACTTATTAAAGATACTGTCTTTTTTCCATTGTATTAATATATTCTTGCCGCTTTTATCACAGATTAGGTGACCATATGTATGTGTATTTATCTCGAGTTTTGTGGCAGTACCATACTGTTTCGATGACTGTAGCTTTGTAGTGTAGTCTGACGTCAGGGAGCCTAATTGATTAGCTCTGTTTTTCTCAATATTGCTATGGCTATTCAGGGTCTTTTGTGTTTACATAAAAATTGTAAAATCTTTTGCTCTAATTTTATGGAAAATGCTGTTGGTTATATGATAGGAACTCCGTTGAATCTGTAGATTACATATTTCTTTCCATACCATGCACTTTTATCTGATACTTTCGGATCTAACTAGTGGTTCAGAGTAAGTTGAATTATCAAGTGAAATATGAAGTTTTAAAACTTCAGTTCTCAGTTCAGTAGCTAATTCATATCTGACTCTTTGTGAACCCATGGACTGTAGCATGCCAGGCCTCCCCGTCCGTCACCAACTCCCGGAGCGTGCTCAAACTCATGCCCATTGACTTGGTGATGTCATCCAACCATCTCATCCTCTTTCGTCCCCTTTCCTCCCACGTTCAATCTTTCCCAGCATCAGGGTCTTTTCCAATGAGTCAGTTCTTCACACCATATGGCCAACGTATTGGAGCTTCAGCTTCTGCATCATTCCTTCCAATGAATATTCAAAACTGATTTCCTTTAGGATTGACTGGTTTGATCTCTTTGCTCTCCAAGGGATTGTCAGGAGTCTTCTCCAACACCACAGTTCAAAAGCATCAATTCTTTGGCGCTCAGCTTTGTTTATGGTCCAACTCTCACATCCATACATGACTACTGGAAAAATTATAGCTTTGACTAGATGGACCTTTGTCAGCAAAGTAATGTCTCTGCTTTTTAATATGCTATCTAGGCTTGTCATAGCTTTTCTTCCAAAGAGCAAATGTCTTTTAATATCATGGTGGCAGTCACCATCTGCAGTGATTTTGGAGCCCAAGAAAATAAAGTTTGTCACTGTTCCTCTTGTTTCCTGATCTACTTCCCATGATGTGATGGGACTGGTGCCATAATCTTCATTTTTTGAATGTTGAGTTTTAAGCCAGCCTTTTCACTCTCCTCTTCCACTTTCATCAACAGGCTCTTCCATTCCTCTTCGCTTTATGCCATAAGGGTGGTGTCATCTGCATATCTCAGGTTACTGATATTTCTCCCAGCAATCTTGATTCCAGCTTGTGTTTCATCCATCCTGCCATTTCACATTATGTACTCTGCATGTAAGTTAAATAAACAAGGTGACAATATACAGCCTTGACATACTGCTTTCCCAATTTGGAACCAGTCTGTTTTTGCATGTCCAGTTCTAACTGGTGCTTCTTGACCTGCATATAGATATCTCAGGAGTCAGGTAAGGTGGTCTGGAATTCCCATCTCTTGACGAATTTTCCACAGTTTGTCGTGATCCACATAGTCAAAGCTTTGACATAGTCAATAAAGCAGATGTTTTTCTGGAACTCTCTGGCTTTTTTGATGATCCAGTGGATGGTGGCAATTTGATCTCTGGTTCCTCTGCCTTTTCTAAAACCAGCTTGAACATCTGAAAGTTCTCGGTTCACATACTGTTGAAGCCTGGCTTGGAGAATTTTGACCATTACCTTGCTAGCGTTTGAGATAAGTGCGGTTGTGCAGTAGTTTGAACATTCTTTGGCATTGCCTTTGTTTGGAATGAAAACTCACCTTTTCCAGTCTTGTGACCACTGGTGAGTTTTCCAAATTTGCTTGCCTATGGAGTGCAGCACTTTCACAGCATTATCTTTTAGAACTTGAAATAGCTCAACTGAAATTACATCACCTCTACTAGCTTTGTTCATAGTGATGCTTCCTAAGGCCCACTTGACTTCACACTCTAAGATGTCTGGCTCTAGGTGAGTGATCACACCATCGTGATTATCTGGGTCATGAAGATCTTTTTTGTACAGTTCTTCTGTGTATTCTTGCCACCTCTTCTTAATAAGCTTCTGTTTCTGTTATTTCCATACCATTTCTGTCCTTTATTGTGCCCATAAATGAAATGTTCCCTTGATATTTCTAATTTTCTTGAAGATATCTCTAGTCTTTCCCATTCTATTGTTTTCCTCTATTTCTTTTCATTGATCACTTAGGAACGCTTTCACACTCTCCTTGCTGTTCTTTGGAGTTCTGCATTGTGATGGGTATATCTTTTCTTTTTTCATTTGTCTTTAGCGTCTCTTTTCTCACAGTTATTTGTAAGGCCTCCTCAGACAACCATTTTGCCTTTTTTGCGTTTTTTTTTCTTAGGAATGGTCTAGATCACTGCCTCCTCTACAATGTCATGAACTACTGTCCATGGTTCTTCAGGTACTCTTATCAGATCTAATCCCGAATCTATTTGTCACTTCTACTGTATAATCATAAGGGATTTTATTTAGGTCATACCTGAATGGTCTAGTGGTTTTCCCTACTGTCTTCAATTTCAGAGTGAATTTTGCAATAAAGAGTTTACAGTCTGAGCCACTGTTAGCTCCAAGTCTGACTGTATAGAGCCTCTCCATCTTTGGCTGCAAATATATAATCAATCTGATTTGGTATTGATCATCTAGTGATGTCCATGTGTAGAGTCATCTCTTGTGTTGTTGGAAGAGGGTGTTTGCTAAGATCAGTGCGTTCTGTTGGCAAAACTCTGTTAGCCTTTGCCCTGCTTTGTTTTGTACTCAAAACTTTGTAACTTTGCCTGTTACTCCAGGTATCTCTTGACTTCCTACTTTTGCATTTCAGTCCCCTATGATAAAAAGGACACATATATATATATTTTTGGTGTTAGTTCTAGAAAGTCTTGTAGGTCATCATAGAACTGTTCAACTTCAGCTTCTTCAGCATTAGTGGTTGGGGCATAGGCTTGGATTACTGTGCTATTGAATGGTTTGCCTTGGAAACGAACAGAGATGATTCTATCATCTTTGACGGCAACCCACTCCAGTATTCTTGCCTGAAGAATCCCATGGACAGAGGAGCCTGGTGAGCTACAGTCCACGGGGTCGCAAAGAGTTGGACACGACTGAGCGACTTCACACACTCTATTTCAGACTGTTTTGTTGACTCTGAGGTCTACTGCATTTCTTCTAAGGGATTCTTGCCCACAGTAGTAGATATAATGGTCATCTGAATTAAATTTGCCCATTCTAATCCATTTTAGTTCACTGATTCCTAAAATGTCAATGTTCATTCTTACCACTCCTTTTTAACCACTTCTAATTTATCTTGATACATGGACCTAACATCCCAGGTTCCTATGCAGTATTGTTCTTTACCGCATCAGACTTTACTTCCATCAACAGTCACATCCACAACTAGGCATTGTTTTTGCTTTGGCTCCGTCTCTTCATTCTTTCTGGTGTTATTTCTCCACTCTTCTCCAGTAGCATATTGGGCATCTGCCGACCTGGGAGTTCATCTTTCAGTGTCCTATCTTTTTGCCTTTTCATCCTGTTCAGGCGGTTTTCAAGGCAAGGATACTGAAGTGGTTTGCCATTCTTTTCTCCAGTGGACTACGTTTTGTCAGAACTCTCCACCATGACCTGTCCATCTTGGGTGGCCCTACATGGCATGGGTCATCATTGAGTTAGAGAAGGCTGTGGTCCATGTGATCAGTTTGATTAGTTTTCTGTGATTGTGGTTTTCATTCTCTCTGCCCTCTGATAAGTAAGTATAAGAGCCTTATGGAA
Organism: Neotragus pygmaeus; assembly: GCA_006410875.1. Lineage (NCBI taxonomy): Eukaryota > Metazoa > Chordata > Mammalia > Artiodactyla > Bovidae > Neotragus > Neotragus pygmaeus. Next base: position 1,869,592 of record SJYV01009011.1, on the reverse strand, counting down.
GCTTACTGATGGGGAGACTAACTGAGGGGGAAACTGGGTCTTGTTCTGATGGGTGGGGCCTTGCTCAGTAAATCTTTAATTCAATTTTCTCTTGATGGGTGGGACTGTGTTCCCTCCCTCTTGTTTGGCCTGAGGCCAAACTGTGGACCTATGCCTCCACTGGAGACTCCTGGACACTCATAGGCAAGTCGGACTTGGTCACTTTTGGGGTCACTGCTCCTTTCTCCTGGCTACTGGTGCGCACAAGGTTTTGTTTGTGCCCTCCAAGAGTCTGTTTCCCCAGTCTGGTGCAAGTTCTGTAATCAAATCCCACANCATTTCTTCTAAGGGATTCTTGCCCACAGTAGTAGATATAATGGTCATCTGAATTAAATTTGCCCATTCTAATCCATTTTAGTTCACTGATTCCTAAAATGTCAATGTTCATTCTTACCACTCCTTTTTAACCACTTCTAATTTATCTTGATACATGGACCTAACATCCCAGGTTCCTATGCAGTATTGTTCTTTACCACATCAGACTTTACTTCCATCAACAGTCACATCCACAACTAGGCATTGTTTTTGCTTTGGCTCCGTCTCTTCATTCTTTCTGGTGTTATTTCTCCACTCTTCTCCAGTAGCATATTGGGCATCTGCCGACCTGGGAGTTCATCTTTCAGTGTCCTATCTTTTTGCCTTTTCATCCTGTTCAGGCGGTTTTCAAGGCAAGGATACTGAAGTGGTTTGCCATTCTTTTCTCCAGTGGACTACGTTTTGTCAGAACTCTCCACCATGACCTGTCCATCTTGGGTGGCCCTACATGGCATGGGTCATCATTGAGTTAGAGAAGGCTGTGGTCCATGTGATCAGTTTGATTAGTTTTCTGTGATTGTGGTTTTCATTCTCTCTGCCCTCTGATAAGTAAGTATAAGAGCCTTATGGAAGCTTACTGATGGGGAGACTAACTGAGGGGGAAACTGGGTCTTGTTCTGATGGGTGGGGCCTTGCTCAGTAAATCTTTAATTCAATTTTCTCTTGATGGGTGGGACTGTGTTCCCTCCCTCTTGTTTGGCCTGAGGCCAAACTGTGGACCTATGCCTCCACTGGAGACTCCTGGACACTCATAGGCAAGTCGGACTTGGTCACTTTTGGGGTCACTGCTCCTTTCTCCTGGCTACTGGTGCGCACAAGGTTTTGTTTGTGCCCTCCAAGAGTCTGTTTCCCCAGTCTGGTGCAAGTTCTGTAATCAAATCCCACAGGCCTCCAAAGTCAGATGCCCTAGGGGTTCTCACTTCCTTTGCCAGATCCCCAGTTTGGGAAATCTGTTGTGGGTTCTAGAACTTTCTTAACAGCGTGAGAATATCTTTGGTATAATTGTTCTGCAGTTTGTGGGTCATCTGCTCGGCGGCTCTGTGGCGGCTCGCTGCATGTCCTAGGTCTGCTGCAGCCAGAGCTAAGAGTATGGAAGAATCTTTGTAGATTATTTTCTATTGCTTTCCAAGAGTTTTATTGGTCTACTTTTGAAACCATTTACCACAGATTGGGAGGTGAACCCATAGACTGGGACTTGAACCCAGCCAAAACCCAGTTTGGGACTCAAATCCACGTGGCTGTGACTTGAACTCAACCAGAACCCTGCCTGGGACTTGAACCCACGTGGCTGGGACTCAGTTCAGTTCAGTTGCTCAGTCATGTCTGACTCTGCAGTCCCATGAATCACAGCACTCCAGGCCTCCCTGTCCATCACCAACTCCCGGAGTTCACTCAAACTCACGTGCATCAAGTCGGTGATGCCNTGGCTGGGACTCAGTTCAGTTCAGTTGCTCAGTCATGTCTGACTCTGCAGTCCCATGAATCACAGCACTCCAGGCCTCCCTGTCCATCACCAACTCCCGGAGTTCACTCAAACTCACGTGCATCAAGTCGGTGATGCCATCCAGCCATCTCATCCTCTGTCGTCCCCTTCTCCTCCTGCCTTCAATCCCTCCCAGCATCAGGGTCTTTTCCAGTGAGTCAACTCTTCACATGAGGTGGCCAAACTATTGGAGTTTCAGCTTCAGCATCAGTCCTTCCAGTGAACACCCAGGACTGATCTCCTTTAGGATGGACTGGTTGGATCTCCTTGCAGTCCAAGGGACTCTGAAGGGTCTTCTCCAACACCACAGTTCAAAAGCATCAATTCTTCGGCACTCAGCTTTCTTCACAGTCCAACTCTCACGTCCATACATGACCACTGGAAAAAAACCATAGCCTTGACTAGATGGACCTTAGTCGGCAAAGTAATGTCTCTGCTTTTTAATATGCTGTCTAGGTTGATCAACTTTCCTTCCAAGGAGTAGGCGTCTTTTAATTTCATGGCTGCAATCACCATCTGCAGTGACATTGAAGCCCCCCAAAATGAAGTCTGACACTGTTTCCACTGTTTCCCCATCTATCCCCCATGAAGATGGGACCAGATGCCATGATCTTCGTTTTCTGAATGTTGAGCTTTAAGCCAACTTTTTCACTCTTCTCTTTCACTTTCATCAAGAAGCTTTTTAGTTCCTCTTCACTTTCTGCCATGAGGGTGGTGTCATCTGCATATCTGAGGTTATTGAGATTTCTCCCAGCAATCTTGATTCCAGCTTGTGCTTCCTCCAGCCCAGCGTTTCTCATGATGTATTCTGCATATAAGTTAAATAAGCAGGGTGACAATATACAGCCTTAACGTACTCTTCCTTTTTGGAACCAGTCTGTTGTTCCATGTCCAGTTCTAACTGTTGCTTCCCGACCTGCATATAGGTTTCTCAAGAGGCAGGTCAGGTGGTCTGGTATTCCCATTTCTTTCAGAATTTTCAGGTTATTGTGATCCACACAGTCAAAGGCTTTGGCATAGTCAATAAAGCAAAAATAGATGTTTTTCTGGAACTCTCTTGCTTTTTCCATGATCCAGCAGATGTTGGCAATTTGATCTCTGGTTCCTCTGCCTTTTCTAAAACCAACTTGAACATCTGGAAGTTCATGGTTCAGATATTGCTGAAGCCTGCAAAGAATATAATCAATCTGCTCTTGGTATTGACCATCTGGTGATGTCCATATATAGAGTCTTCTCTTATGTTGTTGGAAGAGGGTGTTTGCTATGATCAGTACATTCTCCTGGCAAAACTCTGTTAGCCTTTGGCCTACTTCATTTTGTACTCCAAGGTCAAACTTGCCCATTACTCCAGGTATCTCTTGACTTCCTACTTTTGCCTTCCAGTCCCCTATAATGAAAAGGACATCTTTTTTGGGTGTTAGTTTTAGAAGGTCTTGTAGGTCTTCATAGAACCATTCAACTTCAGCTTCTTCAGCTTTACTGATTGGTACACAGACTTGGATTATTATGATATTGAATGGTTTGCCTTGGAAAGGAACAGAGATCCTTCTGTCGTTTTTGAGATTGCATCCAATTACTGTATTTCAGACTCTCTTGTTGACCATGATGGCTACTCCGGTTCTTCTCAGGAATTGCCCACTCTCTTGTTGACCATGATGGCTATTCCAGTTCTTCTCAGGAATTGCCCACAGTCGTAGATATAATGGTTATCTGAGTTAAATTCACCCATTCCAATCCATTTTAATTTACTGATTCCTATATTGTCGATATTCACTCTTGTCATCTCCTGTTTGACCACTACCAGTTTGCCTTGATTCATGAACCTAACATTCCTGGTTCCTATTACCAACCTAGACAGCATATTAAAAAGCAGAGACATTACTTTGCCAACAAAGGTCCGTCTAGTCAAGGCTATAGTTTTTCCAGTAGTCATGTGTGGATGTGAGAGTTGGACTATAAAGAAAGCTGAGTGCAGAAAAATGGATGCTTTTGAACTATGGTTTTGAGGAAGACTCTTGAGAGTCCATTGGACTACAAGGAGATCCAACCAGTCCATCCTAAAGGAAATCAGTCCTGAATATTCATTGGAAGGACTGATGTGGAAGCTGAAACTCCAATACTTTGGCCACCTGATGTGAAGAACTGACTCATTTGAAAAGACCCTGATGCTGGGAAAGATTGAAGGCATAAGGAGAAGGGGACAACAGAGGATGAAATGGTTGAGATAAAGTAGTTGCTCACGTTTTCAGATTTTAGCAGTTTTAAAAACAATCTGGAGACCAGCACTGAGTGGAAACCCTTTTATTTTCCTGGATAAGATGACTGAGTTCAGTTCAGTACAGTCATTCACTTGTGTCTAACTCTTTGTGACCCCGTGGACTGCAGCATGCAAGGCTTTCCTGTCCAATACCAATTCCTGGAGCTTGCTCAAACTCACGTGACTCAGTGACTCAGTCGACATGAGTTTGAATAAACTCCAGGAGTTGGTGATGGACAGGGATGGCTGGCGTGTTGCAGTACATGGGGTTGCAAAGAGTAGACACAACTGAGCGACTGAACTTACTGACTGATGCAATATTGCTCTTTACAGCATCGTACTTTACTTCCATCACCAGTCACATCCACAACTGATTGTTGTTTTTTCTTTGGCTCTGTCTCTTCATTCTTTCTGAAGTTATTTCTCTAGTGATCTTCAGTAGCATATTGGGCTCCTGTTGACCTGGGGAGCTCATCTTTCAGTGTCCTATCTTTTTGCCTTTTCATACTGTACATACTGTTTGTACTGAAAAATCTGTATGCAGGTCAAGAAGCAATAGTTAGAAGTGGACATGGAACAACAGACTGGTTCAGAATTGGAAAAGGAGTACATCAAGGCTGTATATTGTCACCCTGCTGATTTAACTTATATGCAGAGTACATCATGAGAAATGCTGGACTGGATGAAGCACAAGCTGGAATCAAGATTGCCAGGAGAAAAATCAATAACCTCAGATATGCACATGAAAGCACCCTTATGGCTGAAAGTGAGGAAGAACTAAAGAGCCTCTTGATGGAAGTGAAAGAGGAGAGCTAGAAAGCTGGCTTAAAACTCAACATTCAGAAAATGAGGATCATGGTATCTGGTCCCATCACTTTAAGGCAAATAGATGGGGAAAGAATAGGAACAGTGACAGAGTTCATTTTCTTGGGCTCCAAAATCACTGCAGGTGGTGACTGTCAGCCATGAAATTAAAAGACGTTTGCTCCTTGGAAGAAAAGCTCTGACAAACCTTAATAGCATATTAAAAAGCAGAGACATTAGTTTGATGACAAAGGTCCATCTAGTCAAACTGTAGTTTTTCCAGTGATCATGTAAGGATGTGAGAGTTGGACCATAAACAAAGCTGAGCACTGAAGAATGGATGCTTTTGAACTGTGGTGTTGGAGTAGACTCTTGAGAGTCCCTTGGACTGCAAGAAGATCAAACCAGTCAATTCTAAAGGAAATCACTCCTGAATATTCATTGGAAGGACTGATGCTGAAGGTGAAGCTTAAACACTTTGGCCACCTGGTGTGAAGAACGGACTCATTTGAAGAGTCTGTTATGCTGGGAAAGATTGAAGGTGGGAGGAAAGGGAGACGACAGAGGATGAGATGGTTGGATGGCATCACTGACTCATTGGACGTGAGTTTGAGCAAGCTCCAGGAGTTGGTATTGGACAGGAAAGCCTGGCATGCTGCAGTCCACGGGGTCACAAAGAGTTAGACACAAGTGAGTGACTGTACTGAACTGAACTCAGTCATCTTATCCAGGAAAATAAAAGGGTTTCCACTCAGTGCTGGTCTCCAGATTGTTTTTAAAACTGCTAAAATCTGAAAACGTGAGCAACTACTTTATCTCAAACCAAAATGACACTCTCGCTGGTGATGGTATTGTAACGATTTTATTCAATGGAAAGCATACAGTGGAGTCATAGTTATGGGGGGGGTAGGTTTTTTTAACATTAATATGCAATACAAACATAGCATTTAGTCAGAATTAACCTTACAAAATTACCAAAAAGGAAATGGTTTTATGTTGGAGACATTTCTCAGTAAGTTCGTCATAACTGTTTGTTTTTTTTTTTTCTCATGTGAACACTGGAAGAGATCAGCATTTCTTCACATGGAAATAGATGAAGTAATTTGCTTTCATTTAAGAGCCATGTTGCAGAAAATCTCAGCCATCTTTCACTGGTGGAAGAAATGGTGAAATGAACTGTGCACTGAGAGACACGTGCACTGTGGAAATACAAACCATAGGAGAGTTAGGTCTCACATATTACAGCTTCTTCAGGGCTCATTCTCACTCAGTAGTGGCATGTGGGCAGGCAGCACCCTTAGCACTGATGGTTTTCTCTCTGCTTTCTGAGCCTCCTTTTCCCCACTCCCACTTCACAGCAGGTTTGACCTGGTTTTTCTCAGTGACTTAACTATAGTTACCAAAACTAGGAAATTGGCATTGGCACAATGCAGTTAATGTCTATGTGTATAATTAATTCTAGGACATTAAAAATACTTTTAAGAATAGTTTGGATTTACAGAAAAGGTGAAAAGAAAATATAAAGAATTTTCATATAGTTCTCACCCACTCTCCCCTGTAACATCGTATGATTGTATAGCAGACTTGTTACAACTAACAAACCAACTTTGGTTCATTACTATTATTTGGTACTGCATTTTATTCAAGATTTGCTTATTTCCCCCTAATGTCCTTTTTTAGTGCCTGCATGGCAGGCAGAAGAGCAGATCACATTTCGTTTTTCTGTGTCTCTAAGCTTACATAGACTATGACAATTTTTCAGATTTTTCTTGTTTTTTATAATCTTGACCACTTTGAGGAATACTGGTCAGTTATGTGTAAGAATGTCCCTCAGTTGAGTTTGGCGTTTTTCCTGTGGTTCCATTTGTCGTGATGTTTATCTCATGATTAACCTATAACTGAGGTGACGGGCTTTTGAGAGGAAGCCTGCAAAGTGTAAGTGCCGTTTGCATCACGTCGTGTCAAGAGTAATACTGTATCAGTATGGCTTATCCCTGTTGGTGTCGACCTCGGTCATGTGACTGAGTAACGTTAGCCAGGTTTTTCACTGCAAACTTACTTTGGAAGCCAGTCCCTAAGTACAGCTTTCGTTCAAGATGTGAGGGGATTTAAGTTCAACCTCCTGAGGGATATTATTTACAGAAGTCATTTGCAGATTCTTCTGACAGGTATTTTATAATTTTATGGAAACAACATGAGTACTGATTCAGTCTAACATATCTGTTCTTCACAGGGTGGGAAGCCCCGTAAACACCGGAGGGATCGGCTACAAGATTTAATCGATATAGGCTTTGGCTATGATGAGACAGATCCGTTTATTGATAACTCAGAGGCTGTGAGTAATTTGTCTTTAATATAATAGCACTTCTTTATTTGGGTAGTGGAACTCAAAGTAAATGTTTCAACAAGTGTTTTTACTAATTCTCTTTTGATACATGTCTAAATCATTTACCGTTTCGGTAATTCCGTGGCATTTCACTGGTTAGCATGCGGTGCTTTCTGGGTTGGAGCCTGAGTTTGATCCCTGGTTGGGAAGCTAAAATCCCAAAAGCTGCATGGTGTAGCCAAAGAAAAAAATAAGTTTCCAGTTTTATGTGCTTACAAGTAATTGAGCCATCAGTAGTATACATTTTTCTTTGCGTACTTGAGTATGCATGTAAGATGATTATAGTTAAAATTATATGTATAGGTTAAGTTTCTAGTAGTGGGATTTATTGATCAGACAGTATTTCCATCTTGAGTTTTTAATTGATGTTCCCAAGGGCAGGTGTGTTTTGAAATGCCTTCTAGATCAGAACCGTGAGATTTTGAAGACTGGGGCTGCTGGGTTGTAGTTAATCTGGCAAATACCTTGAAATTGTGCTTCATGGTTTTATTGCTGCCAACCCTGACTACAGTGGTCATAGTTGAATGCTATCCTTCATCATAGCCTGTTTTGATGAAGCCCTACAGCTTTCCCCCTGGAATCTTCTTTCTGTTATAAAAGGAAGAGGAATTCAGGAGAGCATTTCATGACAACAACAGTGCATTGGTTGCATAGCAAATAAATAAAGGCATGTCATGTTTAGGGGTTGGTAAGTTGTATGTTCTTATATTCTTCTCAGTGTGCTGGAATAATTTAATCCCTGCATTATGATATCCCTTGCACTGTGTAGTGACTATTTAGAATATACAGAAAGTGACACTAAAGGTGGCTGTCAGACTACCCACAAATTAGTGCCTCTGTTTCCTATTTCTACAGTGCTGGTTGTGTAGAGGATGACAAGGCATGTAGTGTTAGGAAAGTGATAGGAAGGACTTCCAGCACGAGGCATACACACACTGTCATACTCCTGTGTTACTTTGGTTTCCTGACATAAACTGGTTTGCAAGCCTACTCTGTAGAAGTAAGATGTTGACAGTGTCCTTTGGAGACGACTTTGTGTTACCAAAAAGATTGTCAGCCTTTTTGTAGGTTCGGGCATGAAATCATCGCAAAACTCAACCTTGATTTGACATTGAAGTCAAAAGTCCTGGATTCTAGACTCCACTTGTTTTCTCATTCACTGTGGACCAGGAGCAAGTCTTTTATTCTAGCATCACCCAGTTTTCTCTGTTACGACTGACTTGCCCAGCAGCAGTATGTACTCTGGGACTCAAGATACTGACATGCTGCAAAGCCTGTGTGGGTGCTCAGTCACTTCATTTGTGTCCAGCTTGTTGCGATCCCATGGACCGTGTAGCCCATCACGTTCCCCTGTCCGTAGGATTTCATAGGCAAGAATACTGGAGGGATTTACCTTTTCCTTCTCCAGGGAATTTTCCCAACCCAGGGATCGAATTCATCTCTCCTAGTGCTCCTGCAGGTGGATTCTTTATCAGTGTGCCACCAGGGAGGCCCATCGAAAAGCATAAAGCAAGTATAAAGCAATAGTACTGATGTTAACACTCTATGTAAAGTTGATTTTCAATTCTAAATAACCCAAGAGTAAACTTAGCTTTGGCCATATATAAATGAACATTGCATGTACCCAGGCTTACATAAGTAGCATTAAAAAATGTTTTTTAATTATTTTTTTTTATTGAAGGCTAATTGCTTTACCAAATTTTGTTGTTTTCTGTCAAACCTCAACATGAATCAGCAGTAAGAATGCATATATCCCCTTCCTTTAGAACTTCCTTCCCATCACCCTCCCCATCTCCCCCCGCAGTTGATACAGAGCCCTTGTTTGAGTTTAATTAATAAACCTAAATTTTTTAGAGCAGTTTGAGGTTCACAGGAAAATTGAATGGAGGGTGCAGAAATTCCCCACATACTCCTTGCCCTCACAACATGCACTGCTTCCGCCATTATCAGTGTTCCCTCACCAGAGTGGTATGCTAGTCACAGGTGAAAAATCGGCATCAACACATCATCACCCAGAGCCCATAGCTGACCTTCAGATTCACTCTTGGTGTTGTACGTTCTATGGATTTTGAAAAATGTATAATGACATGTATCCACTATTATACTGTCATACAAGATAGTTTCACTGCCCTAAAAAAAATGGTCTACCTATTCATCCCTCCCTAACACCTGCAACCACTAATCTTTTTATTGTCTTCATAGTTTTGCCTCTTCTCCAGCGTCATACAGTTAGAATCATATGGTATGTAGCCATTCATAAAGAGCATTTTTAGTATTTTCCTTTTGTAGCATTACAAATATTTGAATAAAAGTGTTTTTCAAACTGACTTTTGCGAACTGTAATTTCTTTCTGTATCCATTTAAAGCCTGGCCGGCATTTTCAAAGAGAATGAAATAGAGTAGGAGCTGTTATAGTAAGCCACTGATACTTTATGCAGTTTTTATTATGTGTGTGTGTTTATTTTGATGGGTAGTATATTTTCCACTTGGGCTGGTGAAGAAAATTTGCAAGCCACTGCTTTAATAAATGAGGATAAATTTTGTAGGTATAAGTTGTTGTAATATATATATATAAATATATATATATTTGTTATATATATGTATATATAACTTACACAGTTACTGAAATTTATAGGACAATTTTGGTCCCTGTTTTATAGGAGAAAATTGAACTAAAACACAGGTTGTTTATTGACTTGCAAAATAATTTTGCATCATTTTCTTTAACAGATTATTTCATTTTTACATGAAATAATTCAGTGATTCAAACATAAAACACTTATGAGCCAACCAAATGATTTTCTTGTTTTTTTCCAATGGGTATATTGCCAATTGGGGTTTTTTTTTTCCCCTCTGTGTCACCGTCATGGGATCTTAGTTCCTTGACTGGGAATTGAACCTGGGCCCTTGAAAGTGAAAGTGCAGAGTCATAACAACTGGACCGCTAGGAAATTCCCACTAGTAGGCTTTCTCTGTTTGTATATTATCCAATAGGGATTGAAAATAATCTGGTTCTGTTTCACATTAAGAATTGTGTACTATTAATACTACTGTAATATCTGAAATGTTTTTGAAGATTATTATTTTTATTATTATTCTATTTATTATTATTTTTATTATTTTGCATGCTGCCAAATTTTAAAAAACAAGGGAAATCTTTTTATTGTTGAAATAGTAGCAGATATGATTAATGCTTTTATGTAGGTTATGTCTTTTAAATTTCACTAGAACTTCATGGAGTAAATAATATTGAATCTGTTTTATAGCCTCGAAGTATTGACGTGAAGTGATTTATTCTGGGTCACAATAGCTAGGCATCTCTGTTGGCAAAGGGTCTAATAAATCTGGTTTGCAGGTTCAGTGATCCATTATCTCTTAATACATTGTACTTAAAAGGCTAAAATTATTACAGAAGTAGAAATGTCACATACTCATGAAACTTATGTAAGGTTATAAACGAGTGTTACCTTAACAAAAACAACACCAGGATATATCCTGTACCTTGCAAGAAAAAAAATAAATGCTTGGCAAATTATAACTCACAGTGCGGCAGAAGCTGTGTATTAATCGTTGCTCTGTCACACTGGTTGTGACACTTTAGTATGGTTGCCAGGTTTATCAAATACAGCTGTAGTCCACCTGGTTATATATTTTTTTAAAGGCTAAATATGCATAAAGAGTTTGTTCTCCTGAAGAGTGTTTTGATAGGGAAAGCTCAGCAGAATACTGCAGAAGAAGATAGACATTGAGCACCTCCACATTGTCTGGTAGGCTGGTGATGATGCATGTGTTTCTAACACGAGATGCTGCTTACTGTAATGAATAGGTTGGGAAAACAGTCAGTGACACTGCCATAAACTAATACAGGTACTGTGGCAAAGTTCTTAACCTCTCTGAATTTGGTTTTCACTTACAAATTGGGAGTAATATTTGCCTTCCTTGCCTCAAAAGGGGATCAGGGGAACCAAGTGAAATAATTTATATGAGGAAGCTAAAAATTGTAAAGCATTATACAAGTTTATGTAAGCAAAAAGTACAGGTGTATTTATCTACAATTACACATTTTCAAAATAATTACTACAGAAACTTTTCCCTTTATAAAAAAATTTATTTATTTTTGTCTGCTCTGGGTCTTCAATGCCATGCGTGGGCTTTATCTACTTGTAGCAGGCCGGGCACCTCTCTAGTTGCAGTGCACGGGCTTCCCATTGCATTGCCTTCTCGTTTGTACCACATCTTCTTTATCCATTCCTCTGTTGGACGTTTAGGTTGTTTCCATGCCTTGGCTATTGTAAACAGCGCTACAGTGACCATTGGGGTGCATGTATTCTTTAGGATCATGTTTTTCTCCAGATAAATGTGGAGATTCCTAACCACTGGACCACCGTGGAAGTCCGGTCTTTTCACTTTTAATTCTTTACTCCTCACATTACTCCATTACTTACAGATAGTACTGGGCCTTTTCTGAAGGTCTTAGCTGTAGGTCTTTGTAGTAACCCCTTAAGTGGAGCAACAAGAAAGGAGTGCGTTCCTTTTTTCTTTTTCTCACATCATTCAGTTTTGGTTCAAAATCATTAAATGTACAGTCTTTCTCCATTCTCCATGTAACTTAAGAGGATACAGTTTAAAATCACAAGTTTTGTACTTAGTCTTAATATGTTTAACAAATATGTTCTGTATATTTTTTGCCCATGGGGAAAGAATTTTCCTTACAAATACGACTTTCTTAAAGACTAATTATATAATATGAAGAGTACCCTTAAATAGAGTTCTGGGGACCCCAGGTAGCAGGTATCTTGCTTCTGTTAGATAAGTAGTTCCTTTTTTTCTCTTTTGCCATGAACACTTTCATTTACTTAAGATTGACCTTGCATTTAGTGCTTGTTTTTTCTTCTTCAGGTGAGATAAGATAAACCTTAAAATCCAGATTTACACAACTAGAACGAAAGACCCAGAGCAGCCATAAATACATACATACATAAAATTTTTAAAAATTGAAGTTTAGAGGACATCGGCTTAATGTGATATTCTAGACCAGATCTTCATACTGATTTATACAATTTGAATCTTTTTTTCAGAGCAGTACCAGGATTCTCAGTGTATGCTTACTGAACAGGGCAGTTCTTTTTCTACTTCCCTTTAAAACTTATTTTTGTTTTATATATTTTTTAAAAATTCCTTACTTAAAAGCTTAGAACTAAGGCAGAAGAAATAACCTTTAAATTTTACAATCTATGAATAAAATTATATATTAATACCAATATTGGTAAGAAATGAAATTCATTTGTCATCTGTCCATTTAGTCTTTTTTAACTTGTTTTGATTTCTCAGCAGAATAATTTGTCATTAAGAATAGCAGTGATTGTTAAGTTTTTCTCAGGAGATGATATATTTAGAATTAGCTTCAGTGTTTGAGAAGTTTCTTTTTTTAACAAATACTGAATGATCAGAGCTCATTTCTGTTCCAGATATTAACTTTTTCAAAGTTTATTCACAGACATCTTCATTGCAGTTAGTTTTGTAGTTAAGATGTAAGGAAGATGCTGACGGGATTGAATTTCTTTTGATGTATTTATAGAATTAAATATAGTAAGATATATCTGAAAAATTTTCTTCAATCTAGTATGACGAATTAGTTCCTGCTTCTCTAACAACAAAATATGGAGGCTTTTATATCAATACTGGCACTCTCCAGTTTCGCCAAGCTTCAGATACTGAAGAAGACGATACCACAGACAACCAAAAGCACAAGCCACCCAAAGTGAGTTTATCCAACACTGCAACAGCAGTGAGAGGATTCAATTAAAAAGATGTGGTTTTTGAATTTTACTTTTGCTTTTACAGCTGTGAATATAAGGAAAAGTAAAATGCTAATCATTTTTTAATGAATTTATAGTTAATTACATGCTTTAAAGTAAAATGATATAATATGGGGAAATATATTCTTATATCATAATAAGTTATATTTTCTGTTAAAACTTCTCTCTCCATATGTAGTCTAATAATTCACTATTTCTGCTTAAGGTTGTGGTTCTAGGATAGCTTAAGACTTAATATGGAAATGACTGGTTTAGCAGTTACTTGTTCTTTGATGTAAAGTAAATTTTATAGAATATATATATTGTATTTGAGAAGTAAATAAAATGTCTTTAGATGTTTCCTGAAATGTGAGCCAAAGACATATTGCACTAGAATTATCAAAATGTTTGTTAAAAATGCAGATTAAAAGGCTCTCCCCCAGATAACCAAAACCAAGGTTTGGGGGTTCTCATGGACCCAAAGAATTTGCATTTTTAACAAGCAGTTCTAATGTACCCTGAAATTTGAATAAAACCATTTTCCCTGGATGCTGGATTAATATCATCAAAGAGTAAAGCAGTAATACTTAAGTAAGTGATATACTTTATCATTTTATAGATTCCCAAAATAAAAGAAGATGATATTGAGATGAAGAAGAGGAAGCGGAAAGAGGAAGGGGAAAAGGAGAAGAAGCCAAGGAAAAAAGTACCCAAACAACTGGGGTAAGTGAAATTAGACATAATGAGGGAACTAGTTTTGTAGCATGACAAGCACTCTTTTTTAGAAAGATATATTTAACATTAATTAGTTCAACTTAGCTGGATCTAATTTAATACAGTATTTATAAATGTCAGTGACCTATTAACTTATTTTTAGTATTATTTATTATTAAGTAGAACTCATCTTAGAAACTTTAGGTGTTTTAGATCAGATTTACATATTTGTTCATGAAGTATTTTGCTCATTACAACATTTTATCAGCAAGAACCAGTTTGAAAAATGGAACACGTTTTCTTAATTTTTTGCACTAAAACAAAGCTTAGATACCCAGAGCCTGAGAATTAGCAGTATACTGTCTTTGTGTTAATGACTGATGGTCGTTTTAATATTTTTTAAAAGTCATTGATTTTATTTAGCTATTCTTAATGCTTGCCACAAGTCATAAGAGGGAATTCCTTGGCAGTCCAGTGGTTAGGACTTGGTGCTTTCACTGCCAGGGCCCGGGTACAATCCCTGGTTAGAAACTAAGATCTTGTACATCGAGAGGCACAGCCACAAAAAAAAAAGGAGAACGAGAGAGAGAAATGGAATAAAAAGTCATAAGAATAAAATGTACCTTGCAATTACGAAACTACCAGTCTCCCTACTTCTCTACGGCTTTTAAAGATAGAGCACAGGGCCAAAAACTTGTGAGAGGCTGGATTTTTCTCCCCTCCTTAGCAGAGGAAGAGGTACATCTGAATTTGGGACTCTCAGAAATCTCAAGAGTTAATGTAAGGATGTATTTAGCCCCTCCTATACGTGAGATTGAGCTTCCCAGGTGGCGCAGTGGTAAAGAATCCACCTGCCAATGCAGGAGACACAGGTTCAGTCCCTGGGTCAGGAAGATCTCCTGCAGGAGGAAGTGGCAACCCACTCCTGTTTTCTTGCCTGGGAAATCCCATGGACACAGAAGCCTGGCAGGCTACAGTCAATGGGGTCACAAAAGAGTTGGATACGACTGAGTGAAAGACACACTTCCTGCATACCAGACGCTGTTTGGGTTTTGGATATATAATAGTATGAAACGAAACACTGGCCTGCGTTCAAAGCACTAATCATCATTTTTAGTTTCTGTAGGGCACATAGAATCATATAAGCCAATGAAATTAGAAAAGATTTTTTAGAGAAACTGATGGCTAAACCAAGACCATCCTTTCCTTATAATCCCCACAGGGAGAAAGTTGTCACTGAAAATTACATGTATCTATCTAGTACCCTTGGAGAGAAATGGAAAGTGAAAAAGGATCAGAAGGTAGTAGCAGACAGAATGAGTTCTGGATAGGTGACATGGTGATGATGAATGAAGGCTCACAGACTGACCCAGAGGATTTTGCATTCCTTCGGGAGTCTGTAGCACCAGCCGCCTGGGGCACCAGTTTGAAGGCGTACTGTGTAGGCTTCTCTGGTTGTTGTTAAAGTCCGCTGTGTTTTCAGCAGAAGTGCAGTTCTTTACTTCATTAATTCTTTAGGTGACTACTTTATAGATGTGGCAAAGAAAGAACATTCCAAAAGGTGTAGAAGTTTAAAGTTCCTTTTTTCTTTTTTTTGACTTGTGGGATCTCAATTCCCTGACCAGAGATCAAACCTGCACCCTTGGCAGTGAAAGCGCAGAGGCCTAACCACTGGACCAGAGGGAATTCCCTAACTTTGTATACTTAATAAAGCAGAGCTCTGTTCAGTGTTGTTTATTTCTGTTGATTTTATCCCTTTCATTTTATTCACTCTAATGGCCATTTACCCATCTGCCTTAAATAAGTGACAGTCCAGATGATGAAGATGATGTTACTTTAACTCTATGCCTCCTTGATTCCATGGAGTTTTAACCTTTAAAATCATACATAGCCTAACTGATTACTGTTTTCTTCACAGAGTTATGGCTCTAAATTCACACAAATCTGAAAAAAAGAAGAAACGTTATAAAGATTCTCTTTCTCTAGCTGCCATGATAAGAAAATTTCAAAAAGAGAAGGATGCATTAAAGAAGGAATCTAACCCTAAAACCCCAGTGAACTTCTCAACCTCCTCTCTGAATAAACCCCCCTCTGCTGCTGTAGCGTTGGGAAATGATGTCTCGGACTTGAATCTGAACAGTGCTGATCCGGACCTCCCCATCTTTGTTAGCACAAACGAACATGAACTATTTCAGGAAGCTGAAAATGCCCTAGAAATGCTAGGTGATTTTGACTTTGACAGATTACTGGATGCTGCTTCTAATGGGAGCCCCCTCTCGGAGTCAGGGGGAGAGAATGGAAACACCACCCAGCCAACCTATGCCTCTCAAGTTATCCCCAAGGTGGTACCTACACTCCCAGAGGGTCTGCCTGTCCTCCTTGAAAAACGTATTGAAGACCTCCGTGTAGTAAGTGTGATAATTCTCTTGTTTTTTGTTTACTGCATAAACATAGCAATAAATACTTATTTTCAAGCAAAAATAATAACCTGTAATCCTAACATACTTTTAAGTAGCTTTATTTTCTATATTTCCTTTTAAGCATTGGATCTGTGCATAGCCTTTTTAGATATAGTTATGACATGGGAATAGCAACGCACTCCAGTATTCTTGCCTGGAAAATTCCATAGTCAGAGGCACCTGGTGGGCTATAGTTCAGGGCATTGCAGAGTCGGAAGTGATTGAGCGATTGAACACAAACACACACATGACATGGATACAGTTCATTGTTTTATTACCTCACTTCATCTTATATTTTTATGTATAATTTTCATAAATATAATTTTTATTGGCTTACATAGTAAGCCTAGTAAAGAAAATACAGGGAAGGTAGGAACAAATAAGTATACCTGAACTTGGTCCAACTATGTTGACTACTAGTTATTCTACAGTTAATTTTACTAGCTAGTCCTGACCCACTCATCAGCTTTAGTAAGCGCCCATTGTGGTCTCACTAGACAAACTTTTTAAGAGTTGAGCTTTTAGCATTTCACAGTGGATTCCTCTGTCGATTGACTTGGATACATAATCTTTGTTTAGCTGCAGATTCAGGTATGTGAGTACACTTTTTCCTTTAATCTCAGGGAGATATTATTTTGACTTAAAATGTTCCAAACATAGCTTAAAATGCCCTCTCCCTTTTTTGTTACTACTTTGGCATGTTTGTCTAAACCCGTGCCATGTTTTTACTCCTCTTTTTTATTTTTTTTTCCTGATTACAGAAGTTATATATTCAATATAAGTTGTATTTTTCACTTAGGGAGGGAAACATGGCCGATAATCAGACATTTTCCACCCCCAGTATGGGACAACCACTATTAAACTACTTATTTTTCTGGATTTTATTTCATGCATTTGCAAATATATTGTTATTAAAAATAGTTATTGTGATTATTAAACATTATTAAATAATAAAAATAATTGTTAAATAAAAACTATTAAATAAAATAATCCTGTCCATGGGATTCTCCAGGCAAGAATACTGGAGAATTTCCTTCTCCAAGGGATCTTCCCAACCCAGGGATCAAACCCAGGTCTCCCACATTGCAGGCAGATGCTTTAACCTCTGAGCCACCAGGGAAGCAAATCATTGTTAACAGAAGTATATTCTATAATTTGTCTCTTATAGGGTTATAGTAGCCATTTAAATCACATTGTAAATTTATTAATCATCTCCATGTTGTATTTATTTCTCTTAACTCTTTGTAAATTTTAAGTATCTGATTAGGGGAGCAAGAGATCTATCTAATTTTTCCAACAGGTGACTCATGGATTCTAATTATCAATTTTATTCTTTTTCTATTTTTTGTTCTCTAGCATTTCTTCTGAGCTCATCGCTTATTAAATTCTCTAAAATTTTTACTTATTTTAAGGTAATT
Organism: Neotragus pygmaeus; assembly: GCA_006410875.1. Taxonomy (NCBI): domain Eukaryota; kingdom Metazoa; phylum Chordata; class Mammalia; order Artiodactyla; family Bovidae; genus Neotragus; species Neotragus pygmaeus. The sequence continues at coordinate 1,851,919 of SJYV01009011.1, read as the reverse complement.
TGTTAGTTCAGGACTTATAGAAGTGTGTTCAAGTATCTCATTGCCAGTGTTTCTTAGGTTATGACTTGTATTACCATAATTTTTGCTTTATGTTTATGCTGTGTTGTTCGTTGGCCCATACAGTTCTTGCTGGCTAGATCTCTGTTGTGATGTGTATCATTTGAAGATGGCCCTGTCTGTGCTGTTAATGTTTCTTACTGCAAATTCAGTATTGTCTGATTTTACTGTGGATTCCTTTCTCTTAATTTTTGTGTGGAATAGCTTTTCCCATCATTTCCTTTCATTTTAGCTCTTTTTTGAGTTCATTTGTTTGAGATTCTCTTTAAGATTTTATCTTACCTACAGCTGTTACAATGATAATGACATAATCTTTATTCTGTCATTTTCTTTTATATTCTGTTTTATTCCCTCCCCCTCCTTTGTTTTTTCACTCTTGCTATTTTCTGTGCTTATCATCATATAGTTTTTTTATTTAATCTTCTTAACCACTGTATGAAGTATAGGTATTGTTTCCTTTTTATGGTTAACAAACTTAAGTGGAGGTAGATTAAGTAGCTTGGTCAGGCCCCACAACTAGTAAGTGGTGGAGCCCTAATTTAAACACAAGAGTTCACCTGACTCCAAGGTATGTGCTTTTTGCTATTGCATATTGCCCCTAAAATCTTTAGTTTCTTTGATGGCTTAAATATAAAAGTGCTAGGGATGTAATCCAGGTTTTTCAACATGTAATTAATAATAACAGCTATTATTATTAAGAAATAACAAATAGTTATTAGCAAATAACTATACCCTGCACTGAGTGTAGTGCTCCTGGGACCCACAACTTCACAGGACCCCAGTTACTGTTGAGGAGATGGTGCCCTGAGTGGAAGTAGCTAAGCCGTGATGCAGAGTCAGAATTGACAGGGAGGACCATCAAGCTTTATATAACTTGCACTCTGTCCACTGTGTCGTGTGCCATTCTTTCCCACTTAATAAACAGACCTGGCTCGCAGTGAGTGTGCTTCAGCCCTGCCAGTGCTGGCGTGTCCCGTATGCTAAAACTCTCTGTGCAGTGGCCATGGCAGCACCGAAACAGCTGCTTGCTAACCTCTCAGGAAACGATCAGTAAGAAGATGCATTTCATTTGCTAGTGTCTGTAAGTTCTCCACACTTTTGTCTTTCAAATAGGACTTGGTATTTTTTCCTCAGGAGTAAGGATTCATCATTGCCTACAGTGCTCACCTCTGTCTGATAAGGACTTTCTTCTTGTAGCTCTTTTCTCACTTGGTAACATTCTTCCACTGTTCAGCCTCTTGAAAGTTTAGTTTTCATTCTGGCTTTCTTCCTATATTTCTTCTCCCTACACGTACCCAGTCTTCCTCCTTTCTAAGAAATCCTGAGGCACATCCCCAAAATTGTCTTCATCTATTTATAGCATGTGAGGTTGTCAAGCAGTGTAAAATTATCAACGAAGTTGACAGAGTTGGCATGTTTCTTGCTCAGATTATTGGATCAGGATGTTTTATATCTTGGGTGTCTAAAGATAAGCTGTCTTTTGTGATTTCCCCAGTTTCACTTATGGTAGTGTACTGGTTTGCATACTCTTTGTTTCTGGTAAATTGGTTAAGAGACACAGTGATGAAAATATCATTCTTATCCTTGTTGAATTGATTTTTGCTTATCCCTTGCTAATGATCATGGCCAGTTTTTTCATTGTTAGTAATTAAGTGGAACCCAGACTGACTGCGGGGCTTCCCTTGTGGCTCAGATGGTAAAGAATCGCTTGCAATAGGGGAGGTCTTGGTTCGATCCCTGGGTCGGGAAGATGCCCTGGAGAAGGGAAAGGTTACCCACTCTAGTATTCTAGCCTGGAGAATTCCATGGACTGTATAGTCCATGGGGTCCCAAAGAGTTCGACCTGACTGAGTGACTTTCACTTCACAGACTGGCTGCAAAAGCTGAGTATCTTTGTACAGAGTCACAGTGTTATACAGTCAGAAAGCTTCTTAGCCTGAGTCCTGGATCCACCACTTACTAGCATTGTGACTTGGGGGCATATCACATAACTTCTGTAAGATTTAGATTCCTTGTTTGTAAAATGGGAGCTATAATACCAGTGTCCCTGGCTGTTACGAAGATTAAACATGGTAATGTGTACAGTGATATAGAATATTAGACATATTGTTAGACAATATTGTCTAGTAAAAAGTGAGACCGCTGCTTTCTGTTATCTTGGATAACAGAAAGAATTAATAAAACTAACAGATATTCAAAATACGCAAGACACCCATAGCACTAAAAAATCTTATATGTATAACTTATTGAATTTGAGAAAATTCAGAAAAATGAAATACAGACATAAAATTAGGAAAGAATTATGTATGCTAAATTTTGTTTCAGCACCCTTTAATTGCCTGTCACAGGTAATAGCTGGGATGTGAAGTGAAACTAATCCTAGCCCCGCCCTCCAGGAGTTTATTCTAAAGTAAATAGATATGGAAACAAATGTGTTTTATTGAGAGTTATATTGACAATCTTGTGTTTCTGTAGGCTGCCAAACTTTTTGATGAAGAAGGAAGGAAAAAATTCTTTACACAGGATATGAATAATATTCTTCTGGAGTAAGTAATTTTCTTCTTTGATTAAAAAACCATAAGAATTCTTTGAGAAATATTGTTGACCTTTGAGGTGCAGATGCTGCTTGTTTGGTTAGTCTCAGGCCTTAGCTCTTTCCTTTTGGCCTCACAACATGTGTGATTAAGTTTCTTAGCAAAACTATGTGTCTGTGTACAGTGACCCCTTACGATAATCATAGCTTCCAATGTGAAAACCGCCAGAGCAAGTGACCACTGTATGGGTTGAATGTTATCCTTCGTTTAAATGCAGTCTTTGTCATGTTATGTGAAGATATCTTTTTGAGACATCTCTGATTGTTTACATTAAAATTCACACAAACATTTTATATCCAAATGGAAAGTAGATGGTTTAAGGAAGTAAGTGGTTTAATGAAGAATCATTGTTATGGGATAGGGTGGAGGCAGTGTAGAGAAGACAGATGTTTAGTTGGAAAGGAAAGGGTAAAAGCTGGTGTATGATACAAATAGTATTTAAATTAGTGATGATCTTCACCCTTAGGTAGAATTGGATGTTAATGAAATTGCAGGTTCTAAGATTGTGGTCAACTAAGCTGTATTTATAAACCTGTTGGCTTATAAATTTTGACCATGGTTCCAGAAATTTGAGTATATAATTGGATACCGGCAGGAGTGGGCAGGAGAGGGCAGGAGAGAAGTGGTCCTGGGGAAAGCAGTCAGCTCCTCTCTGATGAAAGTAATACGTGCCTGCTTTGGGTGGCTTAGCAGCGTCATGTATACAGAGACGAGGCAGTGTTTCCAATACTGCACTTCTGTCTTTTAAATGTATAATGGAGATAGTTTCTCATGAAATAGAAAAGATGAGTTGGTTTACTGGTTTTGATAACTATTTTAATTAATGCATTCTCTCTTTTTCCTGAAGTACTTAAAAAAATCTTTTTGGTCCCATGGACTCATAAAACACATAACCTAGTATGCTGCTAGCATGGAGACAGAGGAATTTCTTGTTCCTATTATTTATTTTAGCTAGGGGTTTTCAGATTTACTCAGTTTGCTTACAAGTGCTTCCTGTCAGTGCCACCTCCTTTTACCTAGCTCTTCTCTAAACCTTAAATTCAATAACCAGTATAACCATTACTCATCAGAGCTGCCCCAGATTCCAGGATCAGGGATCTGACTAGCTCTTTTTCTTTTTACCTAATAGCCCAAGTTTACTAGATTAGGTCTTTTTCCTGTGTCTGAGACAGTCTTTTTCTTTTTTACTCTTCTATTAAGGGGACAACTCTTTTTCTGTCTTTGAAAATCAAAAGGTCATACTTGGGACATAACATCTCAAGTATTCTGTTAACAGGCTTTTCTGTTAATTCCTGCCATGTCTGTCTTAAATCCTGTAGTCTTTTTTTGAGCCTATTTTATTTTTTTATTTCACAGAGAGTGTGCCTGTAATTCTACAAGTCTTAGTGTTCAGGCTTTGGATTTTTTTCCCTTTTATTAACTTTCTTATGCTCTCTTGTCTTCTTACACTTTCCTGAACAAACATCCCTTATTTCTCTATACTGAGTTGGTTGTCTAAGGGCATATGATACACGATTATTTGGGGGTAGTAATTGCATGAATTTTTTCAGATAAATTTTAGTCATCCCCATATAGTAAAAGCGGAGAAGGCAATGGCACCCAACTCCAGTACTCTTGCTTGGAAAATCCCATGGACGGAGGAGCCTGGTGGGCTGCAGTCCATGGGGTTGCTAAGAGTCAGACACGACTGAGCAACTTCACTTTCACTTTCCACTTTCATGCATTGGAGAAGGAAATGACAACCCACACCAGTGTTCTTGCCTGGAGAATCCCAGGGACGGGGGAGCCTGGTGGACTGCCGTCTATGGGGTTGCACAGAATTGGACACTACTGAAGTGATTTAGCAGCAACATATACTAAAAAATTGTAATTCTTAGAAAAAAATATTAAAGTATATATGTGAGGATGTGTACTTAAACTGCTCTCAGATATGAATTTGTATCTGTTTGGGATAGACCAGTACAGTCAGTAACCTATAGGGTTAATCCTTTTCTCTAATTTTTCCCTAATAGGGGCTTGGGAGCAGAGTCAGTGCTTCCAGTTTCTGAGTTGCCCCCTCTTTGGAAACCACTAATTTTTATAAGTAGGTCATTGATTTAATGTGTTCTTACTTGGAATCTCTTTCTATTTGGAGTTTCTATTTTATTTTCAGCTTTAATGAACTTTTTGTAATGGGACAAGCCTAAAATGCCTCCTACTCAGAGTCTAGACTTTTAATAAGTTCTAACCACATTATTTAGCCAAATGTTTATACACAGAACTCATGACCATAGTGATTATCTTCCATATGTACCTCTGCATTTGACCCTCTGGCTCTAATAGGTCTTAAACTTCTGTTCATTTATTTCTTTATTAGGTTGGCTTCTCTAATACTGAAAATTTTATACTGTCCATTCTAAGGCATGTAGTTAGTTTTCCACGTTTCATTGTTTCTCAAATTGTATATTGTAAGTGTTAGGTACATTTGATCTGGCAGGATTTCTGGTTTCTTTTTTTCTCCAAAAGCTATTAATTAAATCTTTGTATGCACCTACATTTATGAAAGTATTTATGTCTGTTAGCACCTTCTCCTATAGAAGAACATGATGATTTGGACATAATTTGCTACTAAGGGCCCCAGTTTGGTCTTGGCCTTCAGATTAACATCTGTTCTCACCTTTCTACAGTAGCAGCTGCTGGATATAATGTCTTCCATCTTAAAGAAACCTCAACTGTTTATTATACACCTGTCCTCCTAAGAATATGGTGGCTATTACAAAATCTTTTTGTTTTTAAGCAACTATTTGGCTAAATACCCTTTAGGAACTGGAGGATTAGAATATATTGAGTAGAATAATAAATTCCTAGTTTGTTCAGTGGAGGCACAATAAGGCCAATAAAAGATGGATAAAACAATCTGTATGTGTAGCCTCTTCTGAGTCTAATTTTTTCAAACACTTTTAAGGAAAATTTACTCTGAGAACTTATGGAAATTGTAACTCTAGTATAGCAGCTGCAGGGTGGTGAGGAGAATTATGAAATCTCTTTGATGAAATGAGTTTTTGGTTAGTAGTGGAGTTCCTGTGCTTTATGCAAAAATGGAGACTTTATCCCTATCATCAGGAAGTTATTTGGTTATAGCTGATTCATGTGGTGGTGTTGTACAACAGAAACCAACATAACGTTGTAAAGCAGTTATCCTCCAATTAAAAATAAAAGATCCCCCCCCTCGCCAAGTTATTTGCATGGAAGGGGAGTAAATTAGGAGTTAAGGACTTTTTTTCTGGCCATGTTGTGTGGCTTTCGGGATGTTAGGGCCCCGATCAGGGGTCAAACTTTTGCCCCCTGCAGTGGAAGCATGGAGTTCTAACCACTGGACTGCCAGAGAGTTTCCAGGAATTTAGGGATTAACAGATACACACTGCTGTATGGTAAAGAATATGCTTGCAGTGCAGGAGACCTGGGTTCAGTCAGCTGGGTTGGGATGATCTCCTGGAGAAAGGAATGGCTACCTACTCCAGTATTCTTGCCTGGAGAATTCCATGCCTGGCTATAGTCCCAAGGAGAATTCTTTGCCTGGCAGGTTACAGTCTATGGAGTTGCAAAGAGTTGGACACAAGTGAGTGAGTAACATGATGATGATATATAAAATAGATAAAGATACTGTATAGCACAGGGGACTATATTAAATATCTCATAATAACCTATAGTGGAAAAGAATCTGAAAAAAGTATATATATAAAAGTAAATCACTTTCGTACATAACTGAAACTAACACAATATTATAAATGGCTGTACTTAAAAAAAGAAAACAAATTATTTGCCGTCTTGTTTAGGGTTATAAATTCTACTTTTAAACTAGATTCATTGAAATTTTTTTATAGCATAGTTATTTATGTTGGTTTTTTTGTTTTTTTACTTGAACAATGCTGTCTGGGAAATCAGGGAAGTATAAAATGAGAAAAGAATCTGCCTCTGTCTCCTTGCCTGTTTGTTACTACCTAAAAGAAATTCTCTACTACATATTTGTTATTGTTTTTGGTCAGCATTGAGTTACAGCTGCAGGAACTAGGCCCTGTCATTCGTAGTGGTGTCTACTCCCACCTTGAAGCTTTCGTGCCATGCAATAAAGAAACACTGGTAAAACGTCTGAAGAAGTTACATCTCAATGTCCAGGTAAGAAGAGGAACAATAATAACTGCATCTGGGGTTTTAGAACCTGTAAAGAGACTGGTTTCTGTTTGCTGCTTTTGCATATTAATTGCTTTATAGTCATAGTATATGTATTTAATAACCATAGAATGTTCTTTTTAAGGCCTGGGATACAGTTGCTTTTCAACAATTGATAAGTTTCAATGAGAAATAATTCCTGGATGAGGTAAATAACTTCATTCCACAGCTGACACAGCTTTATCCTCAACAAATAATCTGACATGTGTCACTCAATTTTCTTATTCCTGAACTGGACCTATATAGATATACTTACTCACGTAGGCATGAAGACCAATGGAAAGAATCACAGGGTTGCATGTAAACTCAAAGATTATTCGTTGTAATCATCCGTGTTTTGCTAGGTTCTTTTCCACCACAACCCCTCTAAGTGTTTCGTTACAGTATCAGGAAGTTCTTCCATACACTGGGCCAGATCCAAGTCCTTTCCATCCTTTCTACCCTGATTCTGCTTTTGGCATGGAATTCTGTGTTACAGGTTGTATACTTCCATTAATAAAATGGTTCTTTTGAATTGAGACACTATAGTTCTTTCTCAGTTCAAGCAGGTTAATGATTATTCTATGTCTCAGATTTCCTGGACTGTGGAATGTTAGCTATGGAAGAAGACATTTATCTAACTCTTGCTTTTCTTCATGTGGTATAATTATGTACCTTTGTATCCCTAAACATATTGTGTGGTTTGCATGTTTTTGAGCTTCATATAAATGGAGAAAGAGTGTCTGTTTTCTTCTTCAGCTTGCTTATTTATACTCAAGATTATGATTTCAGGTTTATCTGTCTTTACGTGTAGTGAGACTCCATTTTTACTGCTGTGTGTACAGTGTTCCATTGTATGAATATATTTCAGTTAATTTATTCATTTACCTGTTGATGGATACTTGATGTTTTCCCAGGCAGATAGTCTCAACGATATAATTCTTAAGATCATCGAGAAACCATGGTACTGGATTTGCATTTTTAAGAATGGTATTTTATAGCAAACACTGTCATGTGTGCTGCAGTATTAATTGGTATGCATGAAATAAGTAAAATGCTTGTTAGTAATATTTGTGTTTTATTTTTATTAGATTTTGGTCTCTATTTAATCATTTTATGACAGTAAAGTGTCCATATAATTTACTGCCCAAACATGGAGTATTTTTAAGAATGTAATTGAACACTATTAATTATGCTGAGGCAACAGGCAAATGGAAGGAAAGTTATGACCAACCTAGACAGCATATTAAAAAGCAGAGACATTACTTTGCCAACAAAGGTCTGTCTAGTCAAGGCTGTGGTTTTTCCAGTGGTCATGTATGGATGTGAGAGTTGGACTATAAAGAAAGCTGAGCACTGAAGATTTGATGCTTTTGAACTGTGGTGTTTGAGCAGACTCTTGAGAGTCCTTTGGACTGCAAGGGCATCCAACCAGTCCATCCTAAAGGAGATCAGTCCTGGGTGTTCATTGGAAAGACTGATGTTGAAGCTGAAACACCAGTACTTTGGCCACCTGATGTGAAGAGCTGACTCATTTGAAAAGACCCTGATGCTGGGAAAGATTGAGGGCAGGAGGAGAAGGGGACGACAGAGGATGAGATGGTTGAATGGCATCATCAACTTGGACATGGGTTTGGGTGGACTCCGGGAGTAGGTGATGGACAGGGAGGCCTGGCGTGCTGTGGTTCATGGGGTTGCAAAGAGTCGGACACGACTGAGCGACTGAACTGAACTGAACAGAACAGGCAAAAACTGGGACTCTGTTTGGCTGTCTGAGAAGTATGGCTATCCTAATTTAATATCTAGTGTACATAATGAGAAGTCAGCGTTGGAGAAGAAATGTCTGTATTTGAGTATGCTATTGTGTGATCAATATCTAAAACCCAGATTTCATCTTTTGAGGATCTGCTTACAAAACAGGCTATGTAAATATGCTTCAAAAAACTTTTAGTTTTTCTTCCTGCAGGATGATCGTTTAAGAGAACCTCTGCAAAAGCTGAAACTGGCTGTCAGCAATGTCATGCCTGAACAGCTGTTTAAATACCAGGAGGACTGCCAGGCTCGTAACCAGGCTAAGTGTGCCAAGTATGTACCTCTTCTAATCGGACGGCTTTTGCACTTGAGCAATAGTCGTTGCAGTTCGGGATTGGTCTTAAGTAGAAATCCACCTAAACCACTGGAGTGGTATAAGTGAATATTTTCTAAATGGTCAGTCGCTTCCCACTCAGTTGCTTTGGGGTAAAAGGCAAAAGATCTTTTGATGTTGTGTATGAGTGTGATCAAAGCTAGAGCTGACACTGGTAAGGCATTTCACAGGGTGACCTACTTGACTGGTTGCAGTTGGATAAGTGTTCATGCCTTTATATTAGAATTTGAAGACCTTATGTACCAGAGTGCTGTATAGTGCACTTATTCAGAGTATTATATGGAAAGTTAAATTCCTTATTTACCCTGTCTTTGAAGCAATTCAACAAGTATCCAAGGAGCATATTATAGCAATGTTGGGTTAAAACTGCTGCATAAAGTGTTTTCCATTTTTAGGTTTCAAACAGATGAAGAACGAGAAAAAAATGGGTCCGAGGAAGATGATGAGGAGAAACCAGGGAAACGTGTGATAGGACCAAGGAAGAAATTCCACTGGGATGACACGATTAGGTAAGGTTTAACGAAAACCTTCACTTTCAACCAAATAGATAATGCAGAAGTACAGTGTTTACAGTTGCTCATTAAAAAAGACTCTATAGTAAATGGAAAAGTGGATTAGAAGCAACCAAAAGTTAGTGTGTAGGAAAATTTTATTCGAGAGAAATTAATCTGGTTCTAATATCCATAGAGTTCTGTCAGTTTTATTTTCATACAGTGCTTTTCATAAACTAATCTTACTGAGTAAGTCATACTGGTTTCAGAGGTGAAGTACTCAGTGTGTTCGTGTAATGCATCATCTTTCTTACCAGTATTTCTGTACTCTGAGTAGAGGGTTTAGTTGTAGGACTACCCCTTCTAAACTTTGGTGCCTGGATTAAAGGTACCAAAGGGAATTATCTCGTACTGGGGATTTGGCTATAGTGCACTGAATGATGTATGTTATAAATTATTTATCTTCATGTCATCTTCTGAATTCTTCAGATAGTATTCTTTATTATTGCTGTCAGATTTGTGTGCTTTTTAAAACATCTGTTTCAAGCTTAATTTTCTACAGTTTGCAGTCAGATTTATATATAAATATATATTTTTAATCTGTTTAGAACTTTGTTATGTAACCTTGTTGAGATCAAATTGGGATGCTATGAGTTAGAGCCAAATAAAAGCCAGTCTGCTGAGGATTATCTTAAATCCTTTATGGAGACAGAGGTGAAACCATTGTGGCCTAAGGGCTGGATGCAGGCAAGGTAAGAAATGTGACATCCTAGATTTTATTTTACTCTCTTATTGCTGTTGTTAAAGACACATATATACACACACATTACATTCATTTTCCTAAGAACCTAGTGTGTTTAACATTCTGTAAGTCATCTCAGATGATGCCTACTCTGAAAGCTTCATTCACTTAAAAGAAAAAAGTCATATGGACATAGAGATAAACAGAAATGACTCTCTAACTGACCACTTTTTCTCTTTTGCACCTAAATCTTCCTAATAGAGAAAAAGGGAGGGGGGAAGAAGGTTATGAACTTTGGGAGGGGGACTTTCTATGGGTATCTTGAAGATAAGTAACTGAATACAAGATTTAGACTGAGAAAAAGAGGCATAACCTTAGTTGTATTAAAAATATAGTCAGTGTAGAGTGGTATCTCAAAAACTTAAGGGTAGCTCAGTTTAAAGAGTTAAATATCGAATGTTAAAATCAATAGGCCTGGTTGTCTCAACCTGTCATCCTAAAGTGTTCATCTTAAATCAAAAGAAATCTGTTAAAAGATTTAAATAAAGAGGTAATATAAAGTTTTGCATAATATACGTTATTGAATTTACTGTACCACTGTAAGTCTTTATTTGGTAAATAGCAAGTAGTAGCCTATTGAGTAGCAAATGATTAAAATGACAAAATGATTATCCTGTTATTGTCTGCTATGGAAAAATAACTGTTTTTTTTTTTTTAATTTTTCCAGAATGCTTTTTAAGGAAAGTCGGAGTGTACATAATCATCTTACTTCTGCTCCGTGAGTAAATGCAGACCCAGATTTCTTCATTTATTTTTTTCACATTATGATATTTAGAAAACAAAATATTCATTAAATGCTAGGTAAAATAGGACTTAAACATACAATCTGTCCTAATACAGCTTAAAAAAATCATTTTAACTGTTGACTCTCTAGACCTAAGGACACGTTTCTCTATTAAAAAACTTCTCAGGCTGGTCTCTAAGAACTTGGATCCATAATGTAAGATGTTGGCTGGAAACCTGGTGGTGAGGAGCCATTTAAATAGGAAGGCTTCATTGATTTCCTTTGTTCCTGGACAGCCTGCCCTCCAGTTCTTTTGTACCCTTTTTCTTTTCCTCTTAATGACCATCTACAAAGGTAATCTGTTAGCCTCCTACTTTCTACTACAGTTCTGTATATATCCTACCTAGCCTTGCCTTGCAGAGTGTTTTATTCCACAAGATTAATGTACTCTTCTTGTCCTTCCTTCTGTCCCAAAGTGGATCTTTTCATTCATGATGTAGTTACTAAAGAATGGTCTCTAGTAAAAAGGCACGTTTTTTTCTGTGGTTATATTTTTGGGTGAATACTGGTTATCTTGACAAGGATTCTATTTTTAATTACAACTTAAGGCTCCTTCTCTATAGCCTAGAAGTGTAGTATTAAGGGTTAATAAAATATAAAATTAGCAGGTCACTGAGAAGTTACTGAATAACTCTAGTTCAGTACTCCACTAAGAGGTCTGGATAAGATCTGAGTAGTGTTACAAAATTCCTCCTCTCCTTATATATAGTTGTAGTAGATAGAATTTTCTTTTTACAGCTTTTAGGAAGGACACTTTGTTAGTATATTATCGGAGATATATTGAAGCTGGCTTTGGTTTTCAGATCTTGCTATTTTTGTGTTTTTTTTGGAGTATAAATTTGGAGTAGTTTGGTTTTATATGTTATGCTGCTGCTGCTAAGTCACTTCAGTCGTGTCCGACTCTGTGCGACCCCATAGACGGCAGCCCACCAGGCTCCACCGTTTATATGTTATAGGTTTACTTTGTTGCAGGTGGTTTACATATCCCAGGGTCAGCGTAAATGTATTTTTTTATGTGTATTTGTGTCAGTATTCCAGGCCTTTAATTTCCCTATAGTCCTAAAATCCTATTACAATTCAAGTATAGAAATGATTTATTTCTTTAATTCTAAAACAAGTTTTACATAGATCCTTTCCCTCAGTTTTTTTGTCTTTTTTTTTTTTTTTTTTAGTAGCCTCATTATTATGGCTAACTTTTTGTTTTGTTCTATATCAGAAAGTAGGAATCTGTGTGATAATATAGGCCTGTTGCCTTAATGAAGTTGTAGATTGACTGTAAAATTTTAATTAAGACTTTTGTTAATTTAACTTAGTGAAGTAGAAATATTCAGACAGTGTTCAGAAATGTTCAGACAATTTTAGCTTTACAACCCTTTAATTATTCAGCAAACATGTGAGTACTTTCTTGTGCTAAAGAACCTTTAAGAGTTTTTTAATCTTTTCACTTTTTTGGACTGCTTCACAAATGTTCTAAGCTTCCATGGTATTTTTTTATTGCCCTTTTTCTGTCAGCTTTGAAATTTTTTATTTGAACTATTACGTTAAAAATAACTTTCTTAAAAAACTTGAGGATTTTTTTGTTTTTTAAATAGTATCTCATTTATAACCTCTTAGCATGGTTTCATTTGATCTTGAAGTTCCTTGAAGCCCTTTTCTATAAATAATTACAAATTCCTACCAATTCTTTGAAATATGTCTCTTTTAGGCAGCTTTGAGTTTTAATTTTTAGTAGTTATATTTAATTAAAAAAATTTTATCATCTACATTTTACTAATGGTTTGGCTTTTATTGTAGTTAATTGAGGACTTGAAATTAGTAAAAATATTGGTGTATATTCACATATAAACCGAATACTTACATATGTGTTAGATTATGTGTTACAATTTCCTAATGAGTGATTTAACTGCTATTGAGATAACCTCCTTTTTAATCTTTTCTGTTAGGGCAAAGAAAAAGGTGATTCCTGCGCCTAAACCCAAAGTGAAGGTAAGTATTGAACCAGATCTTTAGTTAGTGATAACTGGTGACTATTCAAATACATTCTTATGATGAAAAGGTTATATGGCATTTAGCATAGATTCAGGTACTGTTCTCTTAAGATGGGTATTTTCAAGCATTGTTAAAATCCTGGAACCATTGTGTTTGGGAGAATAGATGACTGTGGCACTGGGAAGTTTACATACATTAGTTGAATTCTAAGGCTTAGTACTACTTAGAAATGTTGGATAAAATATTAATATGACAAATAGCATTTAAAAGCATGGCCAGGGTCTTGAATGAGTGAAATCCCTGTCTCAAAACAAAGGAGAAGCTGCCAGAAAATTAATCACTGAAACTTCGGTTGCCTTAGATGCACTTGCTGATTTCTATCATCTTTCACAGCACAGCTGATAAGATTTTCTTAGACTTAAATAGATTGGGAATTGGAATGAAGCTCTCAATAAACCTGGGACTCTCAGAGGATGACATTTTTAGTAAAAGGACTAGAAAATAAATCCATTCACCAGTAGAAAGATTAAGAAATTTGTGTGTTTTGGCCTTGGTTCTGAATTAGGGAAAGAAAGTCTTTCCTGAAAATTTTCCGTGGATTAGTTTATACAACCTGCGTGATCTGGGAAAACCTCAAGCTAAGAAAATAACTTAAAAGTTGTTAGATTAGTATTAATCCAGGGCACTGGCAAATCACATTCTTTCTGGAATAACGTACCCTCATCCCAGACCTCAGGCTTATTACATATGTGCTTAGCTGCTGAGTTGTATCCCACTCTTTGCGACCCCATGGACTGTAGCCTGCTAGGCTTCTTTGTTCAAGGGGATTCTCCAGGCAAGAATACTGAAGTGTATTGCTATGCCCTCCTCCAGGAAATCTTCCTAACCCAGGGATCAAACCCAGGTCTCCCATATTACAGGCAGATTCTTTACCATCTGAGCCACCAGAGAAGCCCAAAAATACTGAAGTGGGTAGTCTATCCCTTCTCCAGGGGAACTTCCAGACCCAGGAATCAGACCAGGGTCTCCTGCATTGCAGGCAGATTATTTACCAGCTGAGCTACTGGGGAAGCCCAAAGAAAGGTTTCCGTAACTGGGAAACGAACCTAGGCCGTGGTGGTGAAAGCACCAAATCCTAGCCACTATATATACTGTGTCAAACATCTGAAAATACGGGATACANCCCTACTGGCTGGAGGGGCCAGTGGAGTGACAGCTGCTGGGGGTGGTGGGGGAGGGGGCGGATCAGAGAGGCCTGCGGCTCTGCTGGCTCTGTGACTGAGGCAGAGTGGACCCCTCCTGGGAACCTCTCCCAGGCGATGGGAGGCACCAGGCCCCGCCACATACTTTACCTTGAAGCCCAAGGAGACAGACTCTCTGGCGATCACGTAGCCCATGTTGAGGACATCACCTTCAATGGAGCATGTGATTGTGGACGCCACACCCGTGCCGATGAGGGCCAGGGAGAGCGTACCTTTCTTGGTGATGATGTCCAGTGTTTCTTGGGCCTGCAGAGACCACGTCCCTTAGCGTGAAAAAGACCCTGGTAGAGGCAGGTGTGGGAGCTCTGTCTTGGAGCAGCTGGGTCAGGGCATGGGGGACCTGAGATGGCTGGGAGCTCCCTGGCCGCCACCTGCTCTTCCTTCCAGCAAGAGGCAGGGCCCAGGAGGACCAGTGGCTCCCAGGCCCAGAGTGCTGGATGGCATGCGGAGCAGGGAATAGGGCTGCAATGGAGCTCAGGTGGGCTGGGACTCACCAAGACACTCTCACGTGGGGAGAAGGACAGATCTAGGACCTGGGTCTCGCCAGAGGGTAACCTGATGGTGGGGTTCAGCAGGACGAAGGGGCCATCGGGGTTCAGCACAGAGTACTCCAGCTGAGGGCCCAGCGTCAAGGAAGGGGTGAGAATGGGGCCTCAGCCCTTCACAGTCCCCTTCTCTCCACCCCGCCCCCCTCGCCCCTGCTACAAGCTGCCTGGACGGCGTGGGCAGGATACGTCGAGATCCTCAGGGGAGATGTTCTGGATGGAGACCTTCTTTATGCCCCGGTGTCCTGAAATGAGGGGTCACGTCACAGCCCCAGGCCTGGGGGTGGCTGTGGGAGCCCAGGTGAAAAGGGGTGTACATGGGGGCTGGGCTCCGATCAGGACACACCTGCAGCGATGTCACCGAAGTTAATGATGGTCTTGCCTTTGTCGGACGTCACCACGATAGATGGCGCCACCGCTGGACACCACAGCTCCAGGTACAGTGTGTTGTGGGGACTGAGGACGGCGGGGATTTGCTGAGGGCAGGCCAGGGACCCTGTGCCCTGCCCTCCCAGCCAGACCCTGAGCCGGCCCCACCGGGATCTGGGTGACTGTTGGCAGGGAGATGACCACCCCGCCCCCCTGCCCAGAGCACTGCACCTGAAGCTCAGTGGTTCCATCCCCTTCCGCTCTTTGGTGTCACCACTGGCAACAACACAGGGAACCACAAACTTGTCAAACTTCCCCTGGAAAGATCTGGTCAGGGAGGCCTGCGCCGACTGGAACTCTTGAGAACTGCAACAGAACCGGCAAGGTGCACTCATGCCCTGTCCCACACTGCCTCCAGCACCCAGGAGGCTGTGCCCTGCCCTCCATGGAGGGCTCTGTAAGGCCACACCTGCTTCCCAGGGCCCTGGGCCAGAGGGTGCGGGGCAGTGGGGGTGGCAGCCTGGAGGCCACGCTGTGGCCTGATTGTTATGTCTGATTTTGCAGCCAGACTTTGTCTGGCTTTTGCACCCCTTCCCTGGTCCCTGTGGGGGCCTCTCCTCTCCCAGGGTACCCATCAGGCACCACCAGACAACTGAGCTGCTGGGGCCACAGCAAGGGTCCAGGGCTGACAAGTGGCTGAAGCCTGTCAGAGCTGCCCGGAGCTCATGTGGCAGCTGGGGAGGCTGGGCTNGGGGGGGGGGCAAAAAAACATCAAAATAGACAAGGCACAGTTGAACCACGTATTGGGTTGGCCAAAAAGTTTGAGTTTTTCTGTAGGCTATATGGAAAAGACCAAATGAACCTCTAGAAGTGAAAACTATAATCATTTAAAATTAAAATTGTAATGAAAGCCCACACCTTTTAGATTTCAGACTTTTCCCATAGCCTTCACTCTTTGAATAGTTTCTTTGCTTGTGAGGTTATGGGCAGAAGATCTGTATTTGCTACTCTGTGGTCTTCTTAACTTAATAGTGTTAGAGGTTTTTTGAATACAGATTAAGTAGTCCTCTTTTTCTTAACCTACTTTTAACTTCTAATCCAAATAATATTGAGCCAGTATTTGATTAAATCTATTGGTTCATGCTTTGTTTTGACATTTGACTTATTTTTAAACTCCTAATACCCACCATAAAGAGTTGGTTAAATTTTGGTACATCTATTTAAACATACAATTAAATTTACCAGAACTCTGATAACGGGTGTGTTGGGATGGTACAGTGAGTGGGATTATCTGTTATGTTCATCTCTAAAAAATTTTGGTATTTTAATTTATTTTTGACTGCACTGGGTCTTTGTTGCTGTGCATGGGCTTTCTCTAGTAGCTCTGAGTGGGGGTTACTCTTCATTGCGGTATGTGGGCTTCTCATTGCTCTGGATTCTCATTGCAGAGCACAGGCTCCAGGCACAAGGGCTCAGTAGTTAATGCCAGTAGTTTTAGGGCATGGGCTTAGTTTCCCCCAAGGCATGTCAGATCTTCCCAGGCCAGGGATCAAACCCATGTCCTCTGCATTGGCAGGCAGATACTTAACCACTGAACCACCAGGGTAGTTCTGTTTTGTTCATCTTTGTGATGAATTTACCTTTTCCTTTTCCCCAGATGGAAAAAAATGTATTCTGATTTTTCTTTCCTGCTCTAATGCCCCTTCAATACCTATTTCAGTTATAAAGGTAATACAAGGAATGCTTATAGGAGAAAATGCAAACAATATTAGAAAAGTGAAGGAGGAAAGTAAAAGTATCGTGAAATTTCTGCTCACACAGAGGGAAAAAAGCTTCTTACTTTCTGGTACACATCTGCCCTCCTTTCTTCTGGATCTCTGTGCTTTCCTCCCCTCCTTCCTTCCGGATCCACCTGCCCATCCAGTCATTCATTTGTCCAGATTCAATTAATATTTTATATAAAAGGAATAACCTGTTTTTTCCACTCAGATATATATCCTAAACGATTGGCCAGTATAAATCTACATAGTACTCTCGGATGGATTAAATGTTATTTTTATAAAGAAAAAATATTAATAAAGAAGTTACTTTAAAATGGCAATTTTATACTGGTAACACTACCGATATTCTTTTGATACCCTCCCTCACTCTCAGTTTCTGTCCTCTTTATAGTGATGGATTTTTCACTGAATGGTATGTCAGTGCCATCGTGTCTCATCTGCATTTCATCTTAGCAGACATTTCACCTTAGCAGACTGCTAAGGTCACTGCTTAGTGACCTTAATGTAGCTATACTTCAGACTGCTAAAAGGCACTGAAGCTTTCAGTCAGGGCTGTTTAGAAGTTTTAGAGAAATTGCTAAGAAAGTTAGAGTGCAGTGGCATTCTTAAGAGAAATAAGAATTTACTATTCCTATTTATTGTTATCATAATACCTTAGAAGGTAGATGGTAAAGACTTTCTCCATGCTTTCCCCACTATAGTTAAGGTAAGTGCTATGGTGGTATAAATTAACATATAAGGCTTTGGTTTTATTTGGATTTGTCTCTTTTTGAAAAACTAATTGAAACTTTGAAATGATTTTTATGTAGTTTTCTTTCTTCTTAATTATAAAAATAAAATGTCAAGTATTTCATATTTTTGAGAAAGATACCTTTTTAATGCTTTTGCTCTTTAAGTATTTTAAACTGCTCTAATTCTATCTCTTCCTTGAATTTTAAGAAGGTTAAATTGTTAATTCTCTCTTAGGTATTTAGAGTTTTAATTTCTAATACTCTTATTTTCTTAGCATAGTACCTTGCTCATAGTGAATATATATGAAATAAATTATGAATGACTTCTAACATAATGAATAGAAAACATAATTTAAGTGTGCTTGAATTGAATCATCTACTGGTTGATGTAGCGGTTTCTCTATGTACTGTCTGTAGGTAACTGTAAGACAGGCATACAAAGAGGCCAAAATCCAAGGAGACAGGGAATGATGGTCTGTATCATAGCAAACTATACTACATAAGATGGGTAAAATCCTAAGATAAAGGCAAAGAGACTTGTAGAATTTTAATTATGAAAATTCTAATCCTTTAAAAACTACTACTGTGTAAATTTTGATTAATTGTTTTTATTTTTCCAATATAATGCTTCTTATGCTAGGAGTGTAGTCCAAAAAAGGACCAGAAAACTCCTGCATCCTCCGTGGCTTCAGTTGGTGGTCCTTCAACGAGCTCTAGCACATCGGCCGTGGCCTCTACCAGTTCTGGCTCCACGCCAGTGCAGGAGACTATCTGCCTTGATGACTCACTAGATGAAGAACTTTCCTTTCATCCACCTGCACTGGATCTTGTTTCCGAAGCTTTAGCTGTTATCAACAATGGGAACAAGGGCCCTCCAGCTGGCTCAAGGATAAGTATGCCAACTGCAAAACCTCGTCCAGGACTGAGAGAAGAAAAATTAGCAAGTATCATGAGTAAACTGCCACTGGCTACGCCCAAAAAACTAGATTCTACTCAGACTGCACATTCGTCGAGTCTCATTGCTGGCCACACGGGGCCAGTACCAAAGAAACCCCAGGATTTAGCTCATACTGGCATCTCTTCAGGCCTTATTGCTGGTTCTTCAATTCAGAACCCAAAAGTTTCCTTAGAACCTTTGCCAGCCAGGCTGCTTCAGCAAGGACTGCAGAGGTCAAGCCAGATTCATGCTTCTTCCTCTTCACAGACCCATGTCTCCTCCTCTTCCCAAGCCCAAGTTGCTGCCTCTTCTCATACTCTGGGAACATCAGAGGCCCAAGATGCTTCTCCTTTAACACAAGTAACAAAGGCGCACCAGCATTCAGCTGTCCAGCAGAACTATGTGTCTCCATTACAAGCGACTATTAGTAAATCACAGACCAACCCAGTGGTGAAGTTAAGTAATAATCCCCAGCTTTCCTGTTCATCCCCACTTACTAAGACTTCAGACAAGCCACTTATGTACCGCCTTCCCTTATCTACACCCCCACCTGGAAATGGTTCTCAAGGGTCCCACTCCCTGGTTTCTAGGACAGTACCTAGCACCACTACCTCCACTAACTATTTAGCCAAGGCGATGGTGTCACAAATCTCCACGCAGGGTTTCAAGTCCCCCTTCTCAATGGCTGCATCCCCAAAACTTGCCTCATCTCCAAAACCTGCCACGTCTCCTAAACCCTTGCCCTCACCTAAGCCTTCTGCCTCACCCAAGCCCTCTCAGTCAGCTAAGCCTTCAGTATCAACTAAACTTATTTCTAAATCCAACCCAACTCCCAAACCTACTGTATCCCCAAGTTCTTCCAGTCCAAATGCACTAGTGGCCCAGAGTAGCCACTCGAGCAGTAACAACCCAGTCCATAAACAGCCCAGTGGAATGAACATCAGCAGACAGTCTCCCACCTTGAATTTATTGCCCTTGAATCGCACTTCAGGCCTTCAGTCTACAAAAAATCTTCAGGCCCCTTCAAAGCTAACAAACTCACCATCCACTGGAACTGTTGGGAAGAATAGCTTGAGTGGAATTGCAATGAATGTACCTGCCAGCAGAGGTAGCAACCTTAACTCAAGCGGAGCTAATAGGACTAGTCTGTCTGGGGGAACAGGAAGTGGAACACAGGGTGCTACTAAACCGTTGTCTACTCCACAGAGACCATCCTCTGCCTCAGGGTCTTCAGCGGCAACAGCCAGTGTGCAGGTACGTATGTCAGATGCACTTACGTGATAAAGCGGAAGATGGTGTAATCTCTCTGAGTCAATTTAATGATCTTATTATAATGTGTCAGTTGTTTCTAATTTATAACTTATGGATGTTAACATCACAGTGATGGATAATCCTGGGGACACAATTTTTGTTGGGGTGGTTTTTTTTTTAATCACATGCGTGCTTTCAAAATTTTTGAA
Source organism: Neotragus pygmaeus (assembly GCA_006410875.1). Taxonomy (NCBI): domain Eukaryota; kingdom Metazoa; phylum Chordata; class Mammalia; order Artiodactyla; family Bovidae; genus Neotragus; species Neotragus pygmaeus. Next base: position 1,831,783 of record SJYV01009011.1, on the reverse strand, counting down.
AAACACAATTTAAAACTGTATCTTATCAAAGTCCAGAACAAAATAGTCACTTATGATTTTAACATACCTTCGCTTGTCTCTTCTTTTCCCTGTCCTAGTCCCTTTCTCCTGTCGACTTTCATAACTTTATAAATCAAATATACATTCATATTATTTTTTTCCTTTAACTGTGTCTTTTTGAATAAAATTTTTATTTTTTATAAATTTTCCAGTTGTTCATGTGTAATTCTCGGTCAAATTAGTATCAGCAGTCTGTTTATGCCATACTTTCCCCATTCATGAGTTTTTCATTTAAATTTCTCTCTCAGTTAACAGGAGTACCTAATTCAAGGAATCTTTTCAAAAAGGCTAATGTGAAAGTTGTTTACTTCAGCACATATATACCTGATGGTTTCTGTCACACTTGAATAGATACAGACTTCTTGGGTCACTAAGTATCTCACTCCATATTTTATAAATACTGCTCCACTGACCCTTACTATTTAAGGTTATAGAAACGTTTGAGGCCATTCTGACTTTTTGTTCCCTTATAAGTAACATATTTTCTCTGCCTAAATGCTAATCACATTTTATCTTTTTCCTTGAAAATCAAGTGTTCCCAGATAATGGCTAGGTTTATCTAGATAGTTTTCATTAATTTTGTGCCTAGAAAATAGTAACATCTTTCAGTCTCTGACCCACCCATTTTTTTCACCTCAAGAATATTTTATTCTGTTATGGGCCTGATTATCATTTCTCATCCATTTGCCTAGGTTTTTGAGAGCTCTGTTGCTCATATATTTCATCTCTGCCTTTCATGTCATCTTTTCTGTTATTATTTTCATCTGTCTACCACCTATTTGTATTCTGAGGCTTTCTCATATTTGTTCTTTGCTTTACTCATTTGGTTTCTTTAACTTTTTTCTCCCTACCTTGAAACATAATCCATGTTCACAGTTGGTAAAATTCAGAAAAAATTTAAAAAAGAAAAGTCATGTATCATCTCACCAGTGTTGATGTTTCCAGATACTTTTTTTAGACTCTTCAAGAAAGTAGATTTTATATAATAGTATGTTTCATAAGCTTTTTTAAAAATAGCATTTTATGATATTATTTCTTAGCTTCTCAATTATTCTTTGAAAATATGACTTATTTATGAAACTCTGTTGTCTAAGAAAGTGCTCTAACTTTATACTGCATCTTATTTATGTGGCTGTCTCTTATACACATCTTCTCTGTGGAGTAGACAACGGTTTAGTAGCAACCTTAANCTTAGCTTCTCAATTATTCTTTGAAAATATGACTTATTTATGAAACTCTGTTGTCTAAGAAAGTGCTCTAACTTTATACTGCATCTTATTTATGTGGAATAGGAACATCTAATAAAGTAAGTTTCCGCATGGTATCTGAGAGATTTCCTGCCGTTCAGTACAAGCTAAATGTTGGTATTCAGTGTACACCTAAAACCCAGATTATCACTCTGCCTCTACTATAGGCTTAGGAATGAATGAATTCTAAAATTCTAATATAGAACAAAATTCCGTTAACTGATACTTCATTAATTGAAATCTAGGATTTATAGATATTTTATCCATATGATTTTGCTTTTATCAGAAATAATAGCCAAAAAAACCCCTAGGGATCGTATGTTAAAATTTAAGTTATAACTAAGGTCTAGGAGTTAGTCTACATTCTTATTTTATTATCTTTGTTAAAATGTTGACTGTTTTTGAAATCAATCTTTAATTTGATTTAATTTGATGTGAGAGGATTATAACCAAAGTGACAGTTCCATGGCCCATATCCTCCTTGCTATTGTCAACTACTTTTAACTGTTAGCTTTTTCTCTTGTGTTTTATAAAAATAAGAATGAATGGAAGTCTCTTTTAGTGTTATCTTTCAGCTTCTCATTGTGGTAAATAAGGCTTTTAACTGTCTTATACTTCTCCCATTCTCTTCAGAGACTAAAATGACAACTTTTGGTTAAATCTGTGACTTTGTAAAAGATTGTCTATGTTGAGCTAACTATTGTGAACTGTGGTTTCAATCATAAATTTTGGGCTTGTTTCCTGAAGTTCAAATTTGCCTGCTTTTTTCTTTCACTTACTTTGTTTTCTTTAAAGTTAAATCTCGCTCTATCTTTCGTCATCTCCAGAATCTATCAGTTCTGTACCCCTGTACCCCCCGCCTCCCCCGGAAAACTTCCTACATTTGATCATTTATCCCAGAAGAACAATTTGGTTTATTGTTTACCAGGTAGTTTCTTATCAAGGAACCTACATGGCAAAATTTGTGTTTCTAAAATGTAACTCCTTTCTTCTGATTTCTTCCTCTCCAAAATGGCTTTATGATTTGGAGACCTTAATGTTCCTGCCTCATATCTGATCCTTTTTCTCTTTCTTATTGGTTTGACTGAAGAAAAGATCAGTAATTGAATAAGGTTATTCCTAACTTTTGTTCTCTTTTTTAACACAACATCTTACTGATGTCTTATCAGCTACCTTGTGGCCCCTAGATCCTGTCTTTCTAAAGCTAACCAACTCGAAAAACAGATTTCCTGTCTATGTCTATAAAATATTCCACTTGCCTCTGAAAGCTGTCTTTAGCTGTGTGCAGATGTGAAAATGACAGGTCCTGAGGTTAACCAAAGTTAAAGTCTTTCTAGGTTCAGATTAATCTCTACCTGCTTTTTATTTAATAACTTTGCACTGAAGGCTTTCCTGTTCTTTCTTGCCCTTCAGCTTATTGATTTTCTGTGAATCCAGTCTTTGCCACTCTATAATTTCCAAAATAATTCACTAAGCAAATATTTACTAAGTGGTTAATATGTGCCAGGCACTCTTCTAGGTGCTGGGGAAATTGGGATGAGTCAAGATCATGCCCCCTCTCATGGGGCATATATTCTAGGACGAAGATAAGCAAAACACAGTATTTAAAAATACTTTGTGCTGTAAAAATAAAAACAGAATAATAGGATAAAGTGCGATTGCTGCTAACATGGATAAGGAGATGGAGAAGGCCTCTTGGAAGAGGCAACATTTGAGCTGATAATTGAATGACTGGGGACCAAGCCTTTTGGAGAGAAGAGCAAACAGCCCAGGCAAGAAGGGGAAGGTAGATGTGAAGACACTGAGATAGGAGAGAGCCTGACAGGGCTGGACGGTTGGGAAAGATGGGGAGGTGACAGGTCGAAAAACAACTCCAAACCATGTGATTGAGGGCCTTGGGGGCTACAATAAGGACTTGGGTGTTTACTCTGTGTTCAGTGGGAAGCCACTGGAGGGGAGTGGTATGGTCTGATACACATTTCAAAAAATCACTCTGGGTGTTATAGAGAGTGTGGGGGGCAGATGTACTCACCAAAATGAAACATGTCCTTAAAAAGAAATCTAATACCCACCACGAAGAACAAGGTGTTCCTTTATATTTTCCCCTGGGGATGAAATGTGGAGGTCATGGAAAATATTTCTGATTATGGGGCATTATCCTGAACTGTTTGCTTGCTTCATGTTGACAGCTTCTCCTGTGATGTTTCTGAATAATACCAACAATGGGATACCCCGCTTTCAAAAGGTCTCATCTTCTGTGAGAGAAAATTATAACTGTGATGTAACATTTAGATAATCTGGTGTTTCATTTTAGTTTTATAAACAAAAGTGGATATGGAAGGTTTTTATAGTATAAAATGTCAGACATTCAGGGCCTGGTGCCATTTTTTTCTTTTGCTAATACACATAACTTAATTTTGGAAGTTCCCCTAATTTACATTTTCTGTCCGCTTTAATGCTTCAATGAGCCTACTCCAGAAAAGCATAAGAGTTCTCCTTATTAGCAGTATGTAATGTTCCTCACCAGGAGGTCTCTGCTTGGGGAACACGGTTTTAGAGTGTGTTCCCCATATTATCCTGAGACTGTAGTAGAATGTTGATGAAAAAGAAGAGAAAACTCTTGTTAACTCTTTGATACTGATCCTTTTTTTTTGCTTCAAAACACTGTTGTTTCTAAGTTAGTAATTTGTTCCTAAATCACCCATATTTAATATCATGGTTGGCACAGTAGAGGGGAATGACTGACAAATAAGAAAAACAGTTAAGTCCAAGTGTAAATTGATAAAGATTTTGCACTTAAATGTGGGAGAAAGTAATGCTTTTAAAAAAAGGATAGGTTGAATACGAGATCATTTTGTCTTTCATTTTTTGTTGCTTAAAAACTAAGGTTTCAAGCCTTGAGTGGTGGGAAAGAATTGAAACTACTGATCTTAGTAGCTAACATATATGGGAGGGAAATGATTGTAACAGATGATGAGTTCAATTCTGAGCATACCAGTTTGGTGAGGTTAGATATCCAAGTGGAATTCTTCACTAACCCATTAGCTAAACAGGATCGTAACTGAGGTGAGAGGTCAGAACTGTAGGTACAAATTTGCGACATATAAATAAAGGAGGTAAGGGAAGGCAATTGGAGAACTAGTGAAAAAACAGCTTTAGAAAGCTTTTTAAGAACGTTCTTCATTTTTTTGTTCAGCAGTGGTGTGGACCATTGAGTGTATAAATACGTGAGATGATGTGGCATTTTTGCATGGGAAAGTCACCTACATTTTTCCTGTAGATTAACTGAGAAATAAAATGACCAGCCCTTTATTAATAATGTTTCCTGGTAGAAATCATCAGTATACAAAATAAAAGTAACAGTTGCTAATGCTTATTATTGATTAACAAATATTCAGAGAATTCAGTTTTCTTGACCAAACTTAGAACTGTGAAAATTTTTTACCACAGAAATTTGGAGTTGATAAAATAAGGCTATAAAAGAAAGCTCACAGTTGTAGATATAGTAGGTAATATCTGATACTGAGAAATTTTGGTTATAATCTTTATTAAGTACACACACAAAAAAGTCGGAATGGAAAAAAATGTTTACTTACTGTATAGAAAATTGTTCAAAGAACTAAATTAGCTTTATAGAGAATATTTCAGTAATTTCTCAGTGAAAGCTTATCAGTGCTGGCATGTTTCGAAGTGTTTTTCTTCATAACGATGGCATCAAAGCCCAAGTGGGGGAGTGTCAAAACACTCTGTAATTTACCTTTTGCTTTAGGAGTCTGAGTTCAGAAATATAGTGAAATTGAAAATCAGCTTTCAGGGGTTAAGAAGAGATGAGATAGTGTGGAAAATGAAGGCTGCCATTCAATAACTTTGATAATAAAAGAAAGATACATAAGTCAGGTTGTTGCGCGGGGTTAGGGAAGAGCCAGGATTAATGGTTGGTTGTAAGGCAGTTGGTTTTAAGATATGTCAGCGGTCTTTGTATATGCAAAAGCAGAGGAAATGCAGAGAACGTGCAGTTCTTGGTTGACATCTGTGACAGAAAGTTCTGCAGGGGTGGTATTCATGGCATAGGTCAGGTGGTTAGCTTTTGAGGAAGAGGCAGATAAAGCTTTTGAAGAGGAAAAAACGGATGGCCGTTAACGATGAAAGTACAGGGTATCGAGTTGAGGGATCTGAGAGAGTAATAGTCTAGAACAGAAGCTGCAGAGATTGTGCCCAGAAAGACAGTTAAATTACAGATCAGAGACCGAATTGAAATTATATGGAATTAATTCCCTGTGTCAGATGTAGAGGTAAGAGCAAAAGTGGAAATCCAAGTTTAGAAATTGAGAGGAATGGGTGTTAATGTAGACATTGCAGTAACAGTTAAGAAAGCTTAACTGGTGCTGAAGAGCTACGTAGAAGTGTTTCCAAAGCCAGTATTGGTCACTTATTGAAATGTAATGTATACTTCAGCCTTCATTTCTGTCTACCAGAGTTTCTGTTAGAGTAGACGTAAGACACAGTCTCACGTCCATGAGGATATTAAGTAAAATAAATCAATTCAGGTTAAAGACTTGATTTCTTATGTATTTTGACCCCTGGTTTCTGCAGTCCACAGCAGGAGCATCATTATTGGCTAATGCCTCACCTCTGACTCTCATGACATCACCTTTGTCTGTAACAAATCAAAATGTGACTCCTTTTGGGATGCTGGGTGGCCTTGTTCCAGTGACCATGCCCTTCCAGTTTCCCTTGGAGCTACTTGGCTTTGGAACGGACACAGCTGGAGTGACAACCACCTCGGGATCTACCTCAGCCGCTTTCCACCATAGCCTAACTCAGAGTAAGTGGGGCTCTTTTTCTTACATGGCTGCCTAGTCTTGACAGAACAGGAAACCTCACAAATGTATACTAATTGAGAGCAGTCCAGTTTGAGTTAGTGGAGATTATAGAATTTCTTTTTAAAAGAAATCCAGTTTATTTCCTGTGTATATATAAAATAAGTGGAATTACTGGACTCTGAAAATTTTTTATAGGTTCTAAAGTGAACTGGCTATTCCATAGTTCTATCTTAATGAAATTTATAGTAAGAGAAAGTCAGATTTCCTGGGTTATTTACATGCATGTTTATATTTATACACATAATGTATGTACTCTAGTTTAAAAAAATCTTTGAAGTCGAGATCTATGCTTGCATTGGATAAATTATTTTCATTTTTGTATCTAAGAGGGCTCAGGTCTTAGTTTGAAGAAGATCACCGACAAGTGTGTTCTTCCCCCAGATTTACTAAAGGGTTTACAGCCAGGAGCTCAGCACGCAGCAGCGCTTTCCCACGCACCTCTGCCTACACATGTACAGCAAACTTTTAATGGTAAGAGAGCCCCCTGTTTCTTCTTATATCTAATATTTATACAGATTTACCAATATATTAAATGATGTGAGAGAATGACAAAGATTGGAACAAGTAATTTTCATATGAGCAAATCCTCATCGGCAACAAACACCTTTTCAGAGAAAGGAAACAGGTAAAGGAGTTCTTTTGTTACATGCACAGGGAGCCTTTTTGAAGGTGTTTGTTATATGGGAATGAGGACAAAGAATAGGATTCATAAGACAGTATACAAAAATCATGTCCAGTAGTTGATCACACTTGACCTTTATGGAAACTTTCCAAAGTGCCAGATAGTCTTGTGACACACATATTAGCTAATTTAATCCTTACAATAAACCTGTGAATGAGATCACAGTCCCCACTTTACAGATCAGGAAATGGAATCAGAGGTAAGCAACTTGCCCAAGTTGATGGGATAATAAGTGTTTAATCTGAGATACAAATCCAGGAAGTCTGACTCCATGGCCTGTATTCTTAACTATCACTCTTCTCTACGTTTTAGCCCTGATTAGACTAATGTGATTTCAGACTGTCTGTGTTATATACTTGCAGCCCAGCTAGATTTTCTGAGATCTGGAGTTGGACAGTGGACACTGCACCCAACCCTGGGCCTCTAGATTCTCGCTCTAATCAGCAGCTGACCCCAGTAAAATGCTGAAGCTTTTCTGAGGGCCATCTTCAGCATCTTTGAGCAGCTCAGCTGCTCTCTTAACTTTGAAAGCTGACTAGGGCCTCACTGTTCTTTTTGGCCACTGCATTTAAAATGGTTGTTGAGCAAGTTTACAGCTGACCACAAAGTGGAAATGGGAGCTTCAGAGCAATCTTGAGGCAGTAGGTTGTAGTGAATGCTCCAAGTGTTAAGCTGCCCCAGACTAACTCCTTGAGAGAATGAACACAAGACCACAGTTGTGCCAGTGTGGGAACAAAGTGTGAGTCACTCAGTCGTATCCGACTCTTTTCGACCCCATGGACGATAGCCTGCCAGACTCTTCTGTTCATGGGATTCTCCAGGCAAGAATACTCAGGCCTGGTGGAGCTTAATTTTCCTTGATAAGGCAACAAATGATAAGAGATTTTCTACATTTTTTTTTGGCTCTCGAGGTCACCCAGTCCTACTCTTGTCCAGTTTACGTAGAGTGATTAGCATTTTCCCAGTATAAGTTACATAGCCATATGTAAAACTAGAAAAATCATTCTTCCCATAGCAGACTTTCCTACCTTTTACGTTTGCCAGGTTAGGACTAAAAGATGCAGCTGGAATTTTCACTCCCAGTGTGTTCCAATCATTTACATAAATAATTTAGAGTTATTAACTGCTATGTCATGGCAAGAACTTTTCACCTGCATGAAAATGAAGTCGACTTTGAAATTGACCTTGTTTTCTAAGGGAATCAAAAAATGTGATAAGTTCCTTGAAGGAGGGGGACTGATTATGTTTTTACATTTCTTTATAATCCTCGCAGCATTTGACACAGTTGACTATAAGGTAGATAACAAATACTTGCTGAAATAGTATTTGTAGGACACTGGAAACCAATTAAACCATAGTCATATTGAGATAAGAGAATCATTCTTCTTTATATCTCAACTTCTCTGTGCTGTAACATGTAAGGGACTAAAGGTTATCTTTCTAGGAATGTCGTCATCCACGTGAAAATTAGAAGTTAATTGTATGTTTTGCTTCATATGCTTTTATTTTTTATGACATGCTGACCCATACTGATTAAACACCTCTTTTCTCAGATGGAGGCCAAAGTAAAGGGGACACTAAATTACCACGGAAATCTCAGTGACTTCCCAGTAAACAAAGGAGATGACACACTTGGCTGGCTGTTGGAACCTACCTGATGGGAAAGTACTCGTGTGGTCATAGGGCTGCTGTTCTGTCGATGTTTACATTCTCTCGTCCCAAGCACTGTGGTGAGGAGGAAAAAGAAAAGGAAACATTACTTGAGCAAAGCCAGGTGCAGGAGGAAGAAATGCTTTTGTGCAAAGTTAAGTGTGACCTTTAGTCTCTTCTAAAGAAAGACAAAGTTACCATATTAACTGACTTGAAAGAGACTCAGTTGTCAAACCCACAGAAATACAAATTTGATTTTTCCCTGGGCAGGAAAAAGGAAATTGAGGATTTGGGTAAACTCCATCCATCCTGGGGGTTGGATCTGAACACTTGTAGACATAGTTGCATAGTAAAAGGCAGTATACCCCAAATTAGGCCAGTTTGTCAGGAGTAATGGTCATGTCTGAGTGGACTATGCAGCACATTTGCCGCAGAAAATTTTAATGGTCCTATGTCTGATGCAGACAGTAGCTGAGCATAATTCATGTACCCTCAAAAATCCTGAACAAACTTGAATCTTCTCCAGTGTGTAGCAACTCCTGTGTAAATCAGTGAACTAAAGATGTTTCAGGAAAGTTATTTTAGCACAGTGATATATATTACATTTTTTTACNGCAGACAGTAGCTGAGCATAATTCATGTACCCTCAAAAATCCTGAACAAACTTGAATCTTCTCCAGTGTGTAGCAACTCCTGTGTAAATCAGTGAACTAAAGATGTTTCAGGAAAGTTATTTTAGCACAGTGATATATATTACATTTTTTTACGTCAAAAAATTGAGCCTGTTGCTCATAACAGATGAAACTTAGATGTCCCCTTTTTGTAAAAGGGTCAATTACATCTTCCATTCAGAAGCAGGTACTTAACTTTCTTCTTCAGGTGATTTGTGCATCTGGTGTTGACTGGTTAATTCTTATTTCCATTCTTGATGTTAAAATGTGACTTGTGTTCACATTTTCCTCTTGAGAAATGGGGATCTTTGTTGTAGGACTGCAGCTTTGGTCCACTTAGCCTTTGCAGGCCTGCCAGTATGAACTGTCAGTTTCCCCCAGCATCACTTTAGTTCATAACCTCTCCTTCTGTTCTTTTAGCTAGTGGTATTTCAGGTGATTATTAACTATTGATATAAACAGGTATAAGTGTGTATTGCAGTGCTTCTTCATTGGTCATTCAAATGGCATATATGTATTTGGGGGGAATTTTGAAGATGGTATTTTACAGGGAGGAATTAAATTAGGATCATTGTGTACAGGGGATTATTTTTATAACAATCATAGTGTATTTTTACTCCCTATATCCACTGTAGTGAAACTGATTTGGAGCATTTGAAATTTTAAAGTTTTACTAATACTTAGAGTATTGATATATGAGTAAACCTGCAGATAATAAGACTCCGTTACTAGAGCTTTCTCATGCAAATTGCATGTTCAACAAAGGATGTTAAGGGAGAAATTTATAGTGTTTGGATACATTTTGTTGACTTTTTTCACCTCATCATTGTTCTAGTCTTTTTCTTCCTGTTTAGGCTTCTGAATGTTTTCAAACTGTTCACAAGAATGGTGTAAGGTTGGTCCATTAATAATGCCAGACACCTAAAAAAAATTGCACCAGATTGGTGGTAGGAAGATTTCTTACATATGTTTTCATTACAGGTCACCCAATACCATTAATATTTATCCAGATAAGGGTATAATCAGGCCCTTTTTTCCTTTCATAAGCAAAAGTTGCAAATAGGCTTTAGGACTGTGAATAAATTAACACAGTGCTTTAGATCTGTAAGCCCATATTTTGACTTCAGAGTCGTATTGGCTTACTTTACAGTGGGAAAAAAAAAAAGTTTAATAACTGAAAACTTTAGTTCCAAGAACTTGTTACAATAAGGGGAAAGGATTATTTCAAAGGAATCATTGATATCATTACTTGCTTCTAAGAATTTAGTTTATCAGTAAAGCAAATAAGAATGTTCTGTCAACCCTAGTAGATATTTTGAAAGGATACTGGGATGTTGCAGATAGGTTTGGCTTGAATGGAGAATGTTTGATTAAAGTTTGTTTGGTTTTTTTAACTAGGGAAGCTTACCCAGTTCTTGAGTTCTTCCAATGTAGCATACCACTTGCTTTTATCTAATTTAGAGGGGAAAAAAAAGTCTGCTAATCCTTAGGAATTTTCCTTTGAGAAGTCACCTTCATTTTACTTCCCCGAACAAGGAGAGAACACAGTGCAGACTCCTCTCTCTTCTGGTGCATGTATTCATCTGTGTATTTTTGTACACATATATTTATTGATAGATGAGTTCAGTGGTAGTTTAAGTTGAAGAATGACAACTTTAATTTGTTAAGCCCATCAACTCAATCATACCATATGAACACCCCCCCATGATTCTGTCTTCATTCGAGAAGAGTGGGATTATCAATTCCTCCCCCATGTCATTTTATAAACACCTGAGGGCTCTGGGCTCTAAGGCCTCCTCTGTGGAGATTTTATTCTGTTCTCTTCAATCCTGATTCTGTGAGAACTGCTGCCTCACCCCCATCACATTTTCAGTACCCTCATCCATTTCAGTCAGGACTGCCCTTTTATGTTGTACAAATGAAATAAACATCCTTAAATTTCTTAAAAAGTATGATCAAAGAGTTACCACATGTAAATACCTGTTTCTTTTCTAGGTCATAACATTGAAAATGGTGTCCATACTGTATGGTCACCTATTTTTACAGCTTTTCTTACTAAAAACATACATACAAATCAGTTATTTTTTAGCACAGAGGCTTGCGACTCATATTCTATTTTTGCACTTGAAAATCAAATTATGTTATTTTTTAAAGTGGAGAGTAATTGGAAAGGCTAGAGCAGTGTGTCTTTTCTGAAGAGCATTAGCAACATCCCAGTGTAAAAGTAATCAGCACACAGTTACATCCCATGCCATGGGATTCTTGATTCAGGAAAAGTAAGCTGTATTCAACGGTCTTGTATTTTAAATTGCCTTCGCTGACGTATAAGCTGTTACTGTACATACAAGTTAATCCTCAGTATTCACAAGCAATAATGAATGATCAGCAGAGCTGTCTCCAGAGATAGCAGTGCTGAGCCTCGGCTGGAGACTGAGAGCAAAGTGTCAAGCTCATTCAGAGCCGCCGCAATCGATGTAAGCAATAATTTCATTAACAGTCGGTTATAATTCTTTCTCATCTGTTTCTGAGATCAGAAGGTAAAAGAAATCATGATTTTAAAACCAACTGAAGAGATTAAGTATTGGGGGAAGAAGTGAAGTTCATCTGAGCTCCCCAAATCTCGATTTTGAGGGACTCAGAGCATTGTGTCAGCACATTCCTTCATGCCTGCCACCCCCTTTGATGGATGTTGTTAGCCCAAATTTCTTTCTTTCTTTTTTTTTAATATCATAGAAGCTGAATAGGGTTTATCATCATATCACCCAGCTAGAAGGAAGAACCGGGCACACTCCTGTTTGAATGCTGTGGGTTTGACACCTGTATGAAAACAACTTCTACGAAAAGATATTTAATCCAGGATTCCCCCCGCCCCCCAAGCAGATTTAAATTGTTTACTACCCAGGTTTGGAAAGGGCACACACCTCTAATCTTTCTCCTCCCGTTGCCCTCTACCACACCCCCTTTCCAACTCTACTTGGTTCAAGACATTTTCTGAAATGGAATTCTACTGTTATTCAAACTGCCATTGATTACGCGAATACTGTGTCCCTTGGGATCATCTCTTAGCACTCCAATTAATCTGCCAGATTTGCTGCTACATTTGTAAAGTGAACTTTGCCTGTAATTTCAATTTGCAGTTCTTTGTTTCTGGGAGGCTTTGTCATATAATTTGACCCATGTGTAGAACTAGGATACTTTACTCTAAGGGTGTACCATAAAAGCACACTGGTCCTTGTATTCTTTTCATCATTTAGGTTTTGAATTTTTGTTTGCTCTTTTTGTTGGTCGATGTTTATTTTGTCCTGTTGTAAATTAGAAGAGTGAGAGAAATCTGCAATCAGGCCAAACCTGAGACCTTGCCCCGTGCCTCAGCACTGCAGTTTCTGCTGGCCTTACGTTCTCGGACGGGCACTTTTGTTTACTTGCTGTTGTGCATGTATGGTTGTTTTTGTTTGTTTGTTTTGGTTTTTGCTTTTAGGGGGCTTTTGTTTTTGTGATAATGATGCAGAAGACAAATGCAGTAGTAGGTAAATGATTAGAAACATGTTAGACAGTTTTATTTCATAAAATTTAAGAGGAAAGGTTTAACTCTGTAAATCGTTTCTTAGCTCTGGTAAAATGGCTTATACTACTCCTCTGAAGCATATTCAATTCAGGCCTTTGTCTTTGTTAAGTGCCTTTTTTTCCTTTCTTTTTTCCCCTCTTTTGAAACTGTTCTCAGATATCCTAAAGTACAGGCTAATAACGTCAGGGGATTCAGGAGGAAGAATCTCAGAGTTGCCAAGATCATGCCATGCTGTAATATTCTTTTTCTTTATATGTATATGGATATATGTGTAAGATACACACATACATGCATACATATATATGTGTGTATATTTGTATACATATGTAATATATATATATATATATAACTAGTAGCTGCTGTACCATTGCGTCCTTTCCAAGCACTCCCCTTTTAATGTTTGCAAAATTTCTGCCTTGTTTATTCCATTGCCTTTAGTTGATTTGAATGGGTAGATTGGGAAATTGTCTTCTCACAAGATACTGTCTTCGCCCTTCGAATATCTGTTTGTAGAAGTTAACAGGAACAACAACTATATATAAAACAAGTCAGTTACTATAACTGAAATAAATTTAGTGGGCTCATTGGCTGCTCCTGGATGTAATCCACTGCTCTATGCCCTTTGGACTGGGCATGGGTAATACTAGAGAAAGCATTGGCACAACAAGAGTCTGTCCAGGTCAGGTTGGTAAGGCACATGATGTCAGGCAAGACTAGAGACATGGGAGAGCTGGAGTTAGAACCATGGTCTTGTTTCTGAGTTTCCAAGCAAGTCAGCAACTTTGTCCATATTAAAAATGCACCATATACTCTTCTGGAAAATGGGTTTTGAAGAATTCATAGAGCTGCATATCTATTAAAAGGGTAATAAACTTAGAAGCAGAAGGACTTCAGATATGGAGGGAAACACTCGTATAACCCATGGCATTCTTGAGAGAGCTTCAGTTTTCTCATTTGCCAAATAATTACATTTGGCTTAATATGATTTAATGGTTATTTATGTTTCTCCCTTGAGCAAAATAGCATAATATCAGTAATTAGTGTCCATCTGTTTCTTGTTGAAAACAGATGTGACATGGGAAGGGAGACTAAGTTGAACCAATCCTCAAAACCCAGTATAAATATGTCTAATAAACGTCCCCTTTTAAATTCATTTTAACTGAGGAGACTGGTGGCCAAAAAGGAGAAAGCAGAGGCTCCTGGCAGTGTTACTTGATAGCAAGACTGTTATCAGGTGGCCTCAGTTCAGTCATGTTACTCTTGAATTATTGTGTTTAGGGGGAATATCGTTTAACCTTTGTGCCTCAGATTACCCATTAGAAAATTGGGTATAATAATATTGACCTACCTCCCAGGGATATCAGAGACTTTTTCAAAAATATTTTGAGTTTTTCAAAAATGTCCTATATAATTTTAAAAAGTATTATCATCTTCCTGCAGAGGCTGAAAAATGTTTCCCTATGATGGGTATAAAAAGCACCATATGATTTTTAGGTTTTAAAAAAAATCACTGGAATTCTAATTTAGATACATATGTGTTATTTAAACATACTATATTTGTGGTTGGATAAAATGCTTAGTTTCAGGTTAATAAGAGGGGAGGGGGTAAATAACACTAAGTTTCCTAATTATAAGAAGTTTTTTTTTTTAAGCTGTTTATGGTATATTACATGTGTGATTTTTGCCAAGCTTGTGGAGCTGAAGCTAGCTAAAGTGTGAATGATTGGTTACTGGAGTTGATTAATGATCCCAAATGTTTTATCTGCCTCACTTTGCCATGTTCTCAGCCTAATTTCCTTATATTACTATTCAGTGAAGAGAATAGCTAAGCTTTTAACTTTCTAAGAATGAATGGGGTCTCCTTCTCATAGAGACTGTGTACTAGTCCTGTAACCGTAGGTTCATCCAGTTTCGCACTGAAGGGGCAAGCACTACACAGTCTGCTAGGTGTACGTTAGCCAGTCTACCTTTGTAATTTATGCTTCTTCAGCGTGAAAGAGTTGGAGCCATCAACTGCTCAGGTTGTAGAAAAGTGGGAGAGAGGAGGCAGGTTCCTCTTCCTAGCTGGAGCAGCTGTGGGAAGGGTGGGGGTACAAAGAAATATATTTTGCCCAGCTCCAGGGACGAGAGGAAGGTCATCTTATCCTACCCTCCATCAGGTATATGAAGCAGTAATACATAGAATTTTCCTTTTATCATTTAAAACAATAACCACAGGAAACCTTGGATGCTGCTTCTCTGCTAGAGCTAGATGCTGAGCACCATTGGTGAGGAGATGTGTGTAGATTTTGTAGCACATATTCAGGGTGAGGAAAGAGAATGTCAGGGGATTAGAAACAAATGATCCAGTGTGAGTGAGTTGGGAGAAGGCCCCAGGCCCAAGTAGATACAGCCTCTGAGTTAATTCCCAGAACTGGCTGAGGCCCATTTACTGTCTAGTGATAGGATGTTTTTCCTTAAAAGTCACTGTTTGGTTTTTTTGTTGTGTTTTCCAGATAAAGCCTTAGTTAGTAGCCTCTAAATATCAACTATGCAGATAAACATACACGTTTTCCACATTCTTCCTCTTTTTTCCATTTTTTAAATAAGAGATGTTAATTAAGACTTCTACCCAAAGAAATAAGGCATAAGGGTTTTGTTGAATGTGTGTGTGTTCCTCTTGGGGAAACTAATGGAAACATAAAAATAGACATATTTTGTGTGTCCATCTGTCCTAAAATGTGAACTTTATATTCAAAAACTAAGTACAGATTCTGGTGCACACTGTAGTTAGAATCATGGAATGTCTTCGGGTTGTTAAGTTAAAACCATCCCAGTGTTCAATTCTGAGAAAGTTTTAGATTCTCTGGCACAGTGTTCAGGTTTGTGGAGCTAATAAACAGATGGTCTGACTATCATTACAAAGTGGCATTAAATATTAATGTCAGATTCTCATTCTTTCTTCACTTTCACTAGTTTTCATTCTTCTTTTCTGTAGTCTGAGCTCTCAAGTTAACCATTTCATCAACCAGTGGATACACTAGAATAAAAGTTGCTAAGAGTCTGGGGAGGAAAGGTTAAACTTTCACCTCCTTTTCTCATTCATGTTGGTCATCTACGCTGGGTCCCCACTGAATTTGAAAGTAAAGACTACAAGCATGTTGTAGGAGACTGTTTACATCCCAGCACACTCAGACAGGGACTGGTAGGATTTTAATGAGGCTGCCTTTGAATAACTTGATATTTTTCTCAGATATTCCCAAAGTACCATTTGCTTGAAAGTAGCTATTTGCGATCTTTATTTAATTTCCTCATACTGTAATATGTAATACTTTTGCTTTTCAGACTTTATTTCATATGTCCATTTTAGAGCAGGTTAATACTTAAATTTTGGACACTTTTCCGAACTGTTACCCAAACAGGTCAAGAATACTTTAAAAATAAATAAATCTGTTATAATTAGGGGGTCTATATGTCCAGGACTTAGAATCATCACTGGTGACCTGAATTTTTTTTTTCTCTTTTCCTTTGTGTTAAAAATAGATTTCTCTACTATATAATGTAGTAGTAGCTACATTGCATGGCCTCTTCTTGATACTTTCCAAGGTTATTCAACAGAGAACTCTTATTTGTTTTTATTATTTGTTGAGCTCTTATTTCACATAATAGTCTGCCTTGCTTCTTTTCATTAATTCCTCTGGAATAAACCTACTTTACAAAGGTCTGTGTCAGAAAGACCATATGTACCAATTTTAGGTTCCTCAGAAAACTCTTGATATATTATTTGTTACTGTTTTGCCAATAATAATATAATTCTATTTTATCTTGTCTAGTTTTAAAATATTTTGTAACAAAGCACTAATGGAAACTTAATTGAAACACAAGCAAGGTGACTATTACCTTAGATAACGTGGAGATACTGTTTTTTAATTTAACAGTTCTATCTACCCTCCAAGCACATTTAGGAGTTGGCAGTAACCAAGACTAGCCAAGTGGCATATTCTTCTATGTGACAGCCTGCTACATTACATTTCATGCTCTTTTGGCTATAAATTTCCCTCCTTTTTTGCTTCTCTCATCTGTTTGCAGGGGTAGTGTGCCCTGTGCCAGCATATTGGGTTTTCTTTCCTGTACCTGTGAAATTACCAAGAATTACCCCCAATTTTGGCCAGAGGCATTAAAAGAGAAATTATTCTCAGTTGACAGAGTTATTACTGTTTTGGTAGTCGGAAAGTTGACCAAGTTTGGCCAACTTTTAAAATCCTGGCTATGCTTATATAATTAATTACATAGACATTCTGAGGCTTGTAGATAAGCAAGGGGCCCTTGCACCAGTAGAGGTAGGTTTCCAACATACCCATGATTTTTTTGGCCAGCCTCCAGAGAAGGGATTCAAGCTTTGTACTGCTCTTTTGTTGGCTGTCATTGAAAAATTATATTACAGAATGTATCAAAAATATCTAATTGTTCTTAAGAGTATGTAAATCTTGGAGCTTGCCCTTCCTTGTCTGTTGCTTGCTAAACACTGGCAAGCTGAAAAGGAAAGAAAAGGAAATCTCTGGCTGGTAAAAATTTTGTGCCCCAAATAAGTTAATCAAAGTCTCCCAAGGTAACCAAGTGATGAGTGTTTTCTCGTTTATTACAAGCAAGAAAATTTATTTGCAGTTGTAAAAATTATCGTGGGACTGCAGACCGATTTGCTATAACTGATTGGAAATAAGGATTCTGATTTTTAGTCTGGGTAAGCACATATTTCCAACTCTTGCAGTATGAATTTTGATAAAGGAAAGACTTTTGTTTGGTAACAGAAGGAAAAACGGGACTTATTTATATAGTGAATGTTCACTCTATAGAGGAATGTCCCTCCGGTTACACAGCATCTTCTTTCTTTAGCCACCTCCCCGCTTTATATAGATGCCAATAGGTTTTATAATGCATCTTGAAGGAAGGAGCCTAAATAATTGCTGCTCCTCTGGGTGAAAGGCCCTGACTACCATATCGCAGTTGTTTTTAGGGAGGTGCGATTTTGCTAACTTGAAGGGATATGCTGTATTTTAAATTTAAATAAATGTGTGACTTAATATTTTGGGAATTTTTTTCCTCCTTTAAAACTGGACCTGAACACAGCTTTGAGTTGATATTTGTAATAATCTCAGGACCTGAAAGATTGTAGCATTTAGTGTGTCTTAAAAATTATGTACTGTACCAGCCATGGATTTTTGTAAATATACCTGTCTCCCTTTTTTGTATTATTTTAGTAAAAAAATAATAATAATAAATTTAAATAAAAGGGGGTGGTGATGAGATGTGAATGGGTGTGGGTGTGTATGTTTGTATAAGGCTCTTTTGAGATGAACTGGTGCTTGTTTAATTTCCAGCTCTAATCAGAGCAGGAATATGGACAAACTGCTGCTACCGAACCCTGCACTGAGCCTAGATGTTTCCATTGTGTTTCCTAGTGACTGATCAGGAAATGACTAAGTTAAATTCTTCTTCCCACTGCCATCTTGCCTTTGAATTCTCAGTTCTACACACTTTTTGAACTTTAATGGTAAAGCTTTCCAAACTTTGGGTGGTTTGCTGGTCTCTAGTTTTTAGAGAGCTCTTGTCATTATTTTCTAAAAAGAGAGGACAGGTAAAAATTTTTAACCCCCCAAAAAATCACATTTCATAAAATCCTGATGACTTTTGGATATGTAAGAGGACTTAAACATTCCTAGATGTGGATCTGTGAATTTAGTAAATTGACCCCATTGATAATATATACTCCTTCAGTGCAGGGATTTTTTTTTTCTTCTTTTTTTCGCAACAGCCTTGCTCATATTCCAAGTGTAGCTAAGCAAACCCCTGTTTTAAAGCAGGAGCCTTATTTGATTGTGTAGATGTTTCCTGTCTATCCTTTGCGACAGGGCCTTTTACATGAGTGTTTTTTCTTTTTGTATGTGTTATGTGTTGTTGTATTAAATAAAGAGGAATGTACATATTATTCTTGTGTCTGTTGTATCATTAACTTGAATTTTAATATCTCATTCTTTCAGTGGTGCTAGAGTATCTCTTGCTTGTATCACACTGTGCTGGGCGCTATGGGATACAGAAATCCGGGCATAGGCCCTACCCTCCATGTATTTACAAAGTGTCTGCAATCGTATGACAAAAGTTATAGTTCAAAATGTGTCACAAAGGTGTGGTCCATGGCCATCTGCCACTTGAGTTCAGAGCAGGAGAGAAAATGGGCTGGAAAGATCTGAGGAGACCTTGTCAGGTTGATGACATTTGAACTGGGCCTCCACGGATAAATGGGATTTGACTGGGAAGGAGGAAAAAGGGAGCATCCTGAGCAGACTCAGGAAGAAACGGGAAGGAGGCCAGGCTGGTGTGAGGGGGCTGCTGGGGTGACTAGAGGAAGCCAGACGGTGGGAGTCCTGGAATGCAGGCATACCAGGTTCTTCCTTCAGATTGGAGGGTGTGTGCCTGTGTATGCCTGCCTCCAGGGTCAGGGCTTGCAGGTGTACACACAGGACGCTCACCTAGTTGCATAGGTGAGCATCTTTTAGTCTTACTTGTAGAGGACTTCTTTAGGGAAAATATTGGCATGAGAAAAATGTGAAAGAATTTAACCTTAGAAATCCAGGTAAGGAGTGGGAAAGAGGGTGAAAAGATAGCAATTTGTGAGAGAAATCGAACAGTTTTGTCATTTATAAGTGTATATGTGCGTGTAAGATACAGAAAAGAACATATGCCATCAATATAAACAGTCCTGGTATTTGAGTGTATTTTCAGTGCACTGCCATTAAGATGAAGAAGTTTAAAGACATAGTCCTTAGGCAGGAGAGGGTGGCTGCAAGTGCTTTTACGAAAAACTGGTAACATTTAAGGCCAGTTTTGCAAAAGTGTGTTTTTGGGAATAACAGCCCCTCAAATTTGTAGCTAAGTAATCTGACTACCATCTTGCAAATGTGGATTAATGTATTAAAACGGCCATTGTTAAACAGGATTTTTTAAAGCCATAATTTCCTCAAGCTCCTTTGACTGTGGAATACTTTTTTCATGTAACTTTGATTAACATTAAATTATATATAAGGCATGTGAAGCACTTAGCACAGTGACTCATAGTGAGTACTAGATAAATGTTAGCTTTTATCATCATTTATACTAGTTCTGTTTTATTATTGATTATATGGTGTGTGTGTGTGTATATATATATGTTTGAAGTTTTTAAGAAGAAAAAACATGGTCCAGGGAGTTAAGGATTTCAGAATAACCAAGTCATTATAGAGCCAAGAATTAAACAAGAGAGGCAGCCTGTTTTCTGAGGCTGAATTGAATGAGGGACAGATGTCCAGAAGGGTTGGTTCACAGGAGTATAGAAAACTGAAGCAGCAAGTATGTTTTATACTTGTACATGTAGTCAAGAAATCATTTCCAACCTTAGTTTTAGTGCATTAAAGTGTGTGTGGCTAGTTAGGAAAAGTGACAACTGTAGATGGAGCTCAAAGGCAGAAGTTAACCTTGTTTTTACAAACATATTCTAAGGGGAAAAGGGACTTGTACAAAGGTTTCTGTACAAAAGGGACTCATACAAGGGTGTTCATCTGTGTTGCTCAAAACAGTAAAATTTTGAAACAGCCTAATGTGCTGGAGGGGCTTGGTTGAGTGAATAAAATCACACTACTAAATAAAATTGTTTTAAGAAATGATCAAGATGTCCATGTATTATTAATAAAAGAGCAGTTATAAGTGTTAATGCACATATGCACAGAAAGAAAGGAAAAAACATGGACACACACTTCAAAATACAAAGAGTGGTGAGATAAATGCTTTTTTGAATCTTTTTACATAAATGGATTTTCAATGAACGTGGATACCATGAATAAGTTTTTTGGTTTGGGAGTTTTGTAAAGAAACAAAGAGGTGGGCTTAGTTGGAGAAAAGGAGGAAAAAGTGGGAAGGAGCCTCTTGCTGTCTAATCACTGGGAGAAGGGAAATAAATAATTTATTTCTTCCATGTAGACCCCAAAATTGGATCTGGTTTAGAGGGAAGGCACAACTGAACTGCTTGATATAAAGATTTTAGGGGGAAAGATTATTCTTGCACTTGGGTAAAAGAAAAAAATACCAAATGCATGATTGACAGTGAATGCAAAGCATCTTTGCTACCCATTGTCCCCCTTTTTCTCCCACAGACCAACCACTGCTACCAAGTTCTCCAGTTAAAAGTATAAATATGTATCCAACTTTTTAACATCTTGGAGGTTATTCCATNGGATTCAAGCTTTGTACTGCTCTTTTGTTGGCTGTCATTGAAAAATTATATTACAGAATGTATCAAAAATATCTAATTGTTCTTAAGAGTATGTAAATCTTGGAGCTTGCCCTTCCTTGTCTGTTGCTTGCTAAACACTGGCAAGCTGAAAAGGAAAGAAAAGGAAATCTCTGGCTGGTAAAAATTTTGTGCCCCAAATAAGTTAATCAAAGTCTCCCAAGGTAACCAAGTGATGAGTGTTTTCTCGTTTATTACAAGCAAGAAAATTTATTTGCAGTTGTAAAAATTATCGTGGGACTGCAGACCGATTTGCTATAACTGATTGGAAATAAGGATTCTGATTTTTAGTCTGGGTAAGCACATATTTCCAACTCTTGCAGTATGAATTTTGATAAAGGAAAGACTTTTGTTTGGTAACAGAAGGAAAAACGGGACTTATTTATATAGTGAATGTTCACTCTATAGAGGAATGTCCCTCCGGTTACACAGCATCTTCTTTCTTTAGCCACCTCCCCGCTTTATATAGATGCCAATAGGTTTTATAATGCATCTTGAAGGAAGGAGCCTAAATAATTGCTGCTCCTCTGGGTGAAAGGCCCTGACTACCATATCGCAGTTGTTTTTAGGGAGGTGCGATTTTGCTAACTTGAAGGGATATGCTGTATTTTAAATTTAAATAAATGTGTGACTTAATATTTTGGGAATTTTTTTCCTCCTTTAAAACTGGACCTGAACACAGCTTTGAGTTGATATTTGTAATAATCTCAGGACCTGAAAGATTGTAGCATTTAGTGTGTCTTAAAAATTATGTACTGTACCAGCCATGGATTTTTGTAAATATACCTGTCTCCCTTTTTTGTATTATTTTAGTAAAAAAAAAATAATAATAAATTTAAATAAAAGGGGGTGGTGATGAGATGTGAATGGGTGTGGGTGTGTATGTTTGTATAAGGCTCTTTTGAGATGAACTGGTGCTTGTTTAATTTCCAGCTCTAATCAGAGCAGGAATATGGACAAACTGCTGCTACCGAACCCTGCACTGAGCCTAGATGTTTCCATTGTGTTTCCTAGTGACTGATCAGGAAATGACTAAGTTAAATTCTTCTTCCCACTGCCATCTTGCCTTTGAATTCTCAGTTCTACACACTTTTTGAACTTTAATGGTAAAGCTTTCCAAACTTTGGGTGGTTTGCTGGTCTCTAGTTTTTAGAGAGCTCTTGTCATTATTTTCTAAAAAGAGAGGACAGGTAAAAATTTTTAACCCCCCAAAAAATCACATTTCATAAAATCCTGATGACTTTTGGATATGTAAGAGGACTTAAACATTCCTAGATGTGGATCTGTGAATTTAGTAAATTGACCCCATTGATAATATATACTCCTTCAGTGCAGGGATTTTTTTTTTCTTCTTTTTTTCGCAACAGCCTTGCTCATATTCCAAGTGTAGCTAAGCAAACCCCTGTTTTAAAGCAGGAGCCTTATTTGATTGTGTAGATGTTTCCTGTCTATCCTTTGCGACAGGGCCTTTTACATGAGTGTTTTTTCTTTTTGTATGTGTTATGTGTTGTTGTATTAAATAAAGAGGAATGTACATATTATTCTTGTGTCTGTTGTATCATTAACTTGAATTTTAATATCTCATTCTTTCAGTGGTGCTAGAGTATCTCTTGCTTGTATCACACTGTGCTGGGCGCTATGGGATACAGAAATCCGGGCATAGGCCCTACCCTCCATGTATTTACAAAGTGTCTGCAATCGTATGACAAAAGTTATAGTTCAAAATGTGTCACAAAGGTGTGGTCCATGGCCATCTGCCACTTGAGTTCAGAGCAGGAGAGAAAATGGGCTGGAAAGATCTGAGGAGACCTTGTCAGGTTGATGACATTTGAACTGGGCCTCCACGGATAAATGGGATTTGACTGGGAAGGAGGAAAAAGGGAGCATCCTGAGCAGACTCAGGAAGAAACGGGAAGGAGGCCAGGCTGGTGTGAGGGGGCTGCTGGGGTGACTAGAGGAAGCCAGACGGTGGGAGTCCTGGAATGCAGGCATACCAGGTTCTTCCTTCAGATTGGAGGGTGTGTGCCTGTGTATGCCTGCCTCCAGGGTCAGGGCTTGCAGGTGTACACACAGGACGCTCACCTAGTTGCATAGGTGAGCATCTTTTAGTCTTACTTGTAGAGGACTTCTTTAGGGAAAATATTGGCATGAGAAAAATGTGAAAGAATTTAACCTTAGAAATCCAGGTAAGGAGTGGGAAAGAGGGTGAAAAGATAGCAATTTGTGAGAGAAATCGAACAGTTTTGTCATTTATAAGTGTATATGTGCGTGTAAGATACAGAAAAGAACATATGCCATCAATATAAACAGTCCTGGTATTTGAGTGTATTTTCAGTGCACTGCCATTAAGATGAAGAAGTTTAAAGACATAGTCCTTAGGCAGGAGAGGGTGGCTGCAAGTGCTTTTACGAAAAACTGGTAACATTTAAGGCCAGTTTTGCAAAAGTGTGTTTTTGGGAATAACAGCCCCTCAAATTTGTAGCTAAGTAATCTGACTACCATCTTGCAAATGTGGATTAATGTATTAAAACGGCCATTGTTAAACAGGATTTTTTAAAGCCATAATTTCCTCAAGCTCCTTTGACTGTGGAATACTTTTTTCATGTAACTTTGATTAACATTAAATTATATATAAGGCATGTGAAGCACTTAGCACAGTGACTCATAGTGAGTACTAGATAAATGTTAGCTTTTATCATCATTTATACTAGTTCTGTTTTATTATTGATTATATGGTGTGTGTGTGTGTATATATATATGTTTGAAGTTTTTAAGAAGAAAAAACATGGTCCAGGGAGTTAAGGATTTCAGAATAACCAAGTCATTATAGAGCCAAGAATTAAACAAGAGAGGCAGCCTGTTTTCTGAGGCTGAATTGAATGAGGGACAGATGTCCAGAAGGGTTGGTTCACAGGAGTATAGAAAACTGAAGCAGCAAGTATGTTTTATACTTGTACATGTAGTCAAGAAATCATTTCCAACCTTAGTTTTAGTGCATTAAAGTGTGTGTGGCTAGTTAGGAAAAGTGACAACTGTAGATGGAGCTCAAAGGCAGAAGTTAACCTTGTTTTTACAAACATATTCTAAGGGGAAAAGGGACTTGTACAAAGGTTTCTGTACAAAAGGGACTCATACAAGGGTGTTCATCTGTGTTGCTCAAAACAGTAAAATTTTGAAACAGCCTAATGTGCTGGAGGGGCTTGGTTGAGTGAATAAAATCACACTACTAAATAAAATTGTTTTAAGAAATGATCAAGATGTCCATGTATTATTAATAAAAGAGCAGTTATAAGTGTTAATGCACATATGCACAGAAAGAAAGGAAAAAACATGGACACACACTTCAAAATACAAAGAGTGGTGAGATAAATGCTTTTTTGAATCTTTTTACATAAATGGATTTTCAATGAACGTGGATACCATGAATAAGTTTTTTGGTTTGGGAGTTTTGTAAAGAAACAAAGAGGTGGGCTTAGTTGGAGAAAAGGAGGAAAAAGTGGGAAGGAGCCTCTTGCTGTCTAATCACTGGGAGAAGGGAAATAAATAATTTATTTCTTCCATGTAGACCCCAAAATTGGATCTGGTTTAGAGGGAAGGCACAACTGAACTGCTTGATGTAAAGATTTTAGGGGGAAAGATTATTCTTGCACTTGGGTAAAAGAAAAAAATACCAAATGCATGATTGACAGTGAATGCAAAGCATCTTTGCTACCCATTGTCCCCCTTTTTCTCCCACAGACCAACCACTGCTACCAAGTTCTCCAGTTAAAAGTATAAATATGTATCCAACTTTTTAACATCTTGGAGGTTATTCCATGTCAGTACATAGAGATCTGTCTTTACTTGTTGACAGTTCATATAGTATTCCATAGTTGCAGTACCAGTTACTGATGAGCAGTTAGGTAACTATTACAAGTCAAATTGTGCTATCCTTTAGGTATTTGGTGTCTGTATGCATAACCAAACCAGCAGGCACAGGTTTGTTTTGTAATGGATAATAAGGACTGACATTCCAGATTTGAAGCTCAGTGTCTGGAATCTTCGACATTGCTTCATATCCATGTAAAGCTTTGAGGAATACTTGAGAAAAAATTTTTTTAAGATTTTTGAAAATTGGAAGTAAAAGCAGAAGAGCTGACTCTGGGTGCTCGAAGGATTGCATTACATTGCAGGTGAGATCACGAGCTTTTCAAAGGGCAGTGACAGGTGTCAGCTCATATGATGGTTCCTTCTCATCAGAACGTACCCTGATGTGGCTTGGTTTTTTTCTGTCTCTGTGTGTATTTACCTCGTCTGTGTCCCTGTGTCTGTCCCTTCTCTATTTCCCCACTATCGTTCTTGTACTGGGGTGGCACAGAGTGCAGAACAGGCTGAGGTCCCCTTCATGAAGGTGGTACTTCAGACAACATGTGGCTTTCTGTTCAGCCTCCTCATTTCTGCAGGGATAATTCCCAGTGGTGGGTTTTGTTGTTGAATTAAGAGACAAGGTAAGGAAAGCACCTAGCATAGTGCCTAGCACATGACAATACAGGGTGGCTGCTATTATTCTGTCTCTTCTGCCTCTTTTTTTTCCCTGTGTAAATTCATGCTTCCTCTTGCTCTAATTTTCCCAAATATATAAGTGAAACCAGTACTTTTAAAAATCTTAATATATATTTAAAAGTACAGGAGTGGATAAATACCAGTTAAAATTATTCCATCACAAGTGTCAATCCCTTGGCATATAAAGTAAAGGGAGACTGCTCTAAACGTCTGTTAAGCAAAACAATTAAGGGAATCTTTTGGTTCATGTAATGAGCAGTCAAGAGGTAAACCTAGCTTTGTTGCTGTTCAGTTGCTAAGTCGTGTCACACTCTTTGCAACCCCATGGACTGCAGCATGCCAGGCTCCTCTGTCCTTCACTGTCTCCCAGATTTTGCCCAAATTCATGTCTATTGAGTCAGTGATGTTATCTATCTCATCCTCTGCCACCCCCTTCTCCTTTTGCCTTCAATCTTTCCCAGGATCAGGGTCTTTTCCAACGAGTTGCCTCTTCCCATCAGGTGGACAAAGTATTGGAGCGTCAGCATCAGTTCTTCCAGTGAAAATTCAGGGTTGATTTCCTTTAGGATTGACTAGTTTGATCTTGCTATCCAAGGGACTCTCAAGAGTCTTCTCCAGCATCACAATTCAAAAGCATCAGTTCTTCGGCGCTCAGCTTTATTGTCCAACTCTCACATCCATACATGACTACTGGAAAAACTAGGTTTGACTATACAGACCTTTTGTCAGCAAAGTGGTGTCTCTGCTTTTTAATATGCTGTCTAGTTTTGTCATAGCTTTTCACCGTCCACACTGATTGGGTTCCAAATCACCACTTCCACGTTCTCGGCTTGTATTGAAGTAAAGCCATGAGGAGAAATAAAGCTTTATTCAGAGATTCAGTTTCACCTCTGTCTCTGCCCTTGCACTCAAAGTGTCAAGTTTCACACGTAACCCTCTGACAACTGCTGCCTCTCCCATCATAGTTTGCTGCTGCATTTTCAAACTGTGTGTCAGTGTGTGTTGTATATAGTTCATTTCTGCTTTCTGTACTGCAAATGCAAAGCACTGCATTAACTGGGTGCCTTAATCCATAGCACATGGTTTTCATCTCTTAATAGAAGCTCTCGTTTCCTCATTTTATGATAAATTAGGTTTCTCCTTCCTTTCTTACTCCCCCACTCCCTCTATCCCAAAGGTACCCACCCTTAGTTTTGCTGCTTCTTCTTCATTTTTAAAAATCCTCTTTCATGTCTTCTAGTAAAGCTTTAAAATTTTCTCTGTAAAGGTATTGTTCATGTATTGATTTCTAGGTACTTTAGATTTGTTTTCACAAATGGTTATGTTAATCTCATATTTTCTAGTGGCTTTCTTGGGATCAATGCTTTTGATTTCACAAATTGAGTTAGTATCCAGCAGTTTTATTCTCTTCTAGTTACTTGTCTGATTATGAATTTTTTAACTGAGTTGATCATATAATTACAAATAATGGCAGGTTAATTTCCTCTTCCAATTTTTTCACTTTTTTTCTTGGTCATGCCATGTGGCTTGTAGGGTCTTTGTTCCCTCATCAGGTATTGAACCTGGGCCCACGTAGTGAAAGTGCCCAAGTCCTAGCCACTGGGCAGCTAGGGTTCCCATCTTTGGTTTTTAATGGGAAATTTTCTAAGTATTACAGCATTTATTCTATATTTTTGGTATATAGTTTTTATGAAGTTAAAATTCTATTCCTAGTTTTCTAGAAATCTTGTTAAGTATGAGTTGAATTATGTCAATTGCTTGTCCTATAGCACCTATATATGATCAATCCACTTGTAGACAATTTCTTAGAAGTGTATTAAAATATTTTCATTAAAAAATATTTTTAATATATAATCTCTGTTGCATCTGTATTTGTTTTCCTGCTCTCATTCTCTGTTTTTGTTTATGTGCAGCTTCTTCCTTTTCCTTTGGTCTTGGCATATATTGAGTGAATATATGTTCATTATGGTTATATCTATTTTTTCTNATTAAAAAATATTTTTCATATTTAATCTCTGTTGCATCTGTATTTGTTTTCCTGCTCTCATTCTCTGTTTTTGTTTATGTGCAGCTTCTTCCTTTTCCTTTGGTCTTGGCATATATTGAGTGAATATATGTTCATTATGGTTATATCTATTTTTTCTTTTTTTTTCAATTGAAGTAGAGTTGGTTTACAATGTTGTATTTGTTTTGGTTATATCTTTTTGATATATTTTTCTTTTCAACAATATATAATGTCACTTATCTTTCTTTATGATATTTTTTGCCCTAATATTTAATAGCTATCTATATCTTGAATAGTATTTTGTTGTATGAATATATTATACTTTTATATATCCATTTATTAGTATAGATACTGGGGCTGTTTCCACTTTTTTAATATTTTATGAATAATACTGCTATGAACATTTGTGTACAAGCTTTTGTGGAATATATGTCTTCAGTTCTTTTGTATATATACCAAGGAATGGTATTCCTGGGTCATATGGTAACTTTATGTGTAATTTTTTTGAGGAAACACCAAACTGTTTCCCACAGTAGCTGGACCATTTTACATTCCTAGCTGATGTAAAATATTGTATATTATAGTATACAATACAGTGATTCATAATTTTTAAAGGTTATATTCCATTTATTATTATAAAATATTGACTTTCTTCCCCATGTTGTATAGTATATCCTTGTAGCTTATTTTTTACCTAAGTTTGTACTCTACCCACTTCCCTCTCCCCACTTGTAACCACTAGTGTGTTCTTTGTATCTGTTGAGTCTGCTTCCTTATTATATTCATAAGTTTGCTGTATATTTTAAATTCCATATGTAAGTGATATTATACAGTTTTTGTCTTTCTCTGACTCATTTCACTTAAGCAGGAGGGCTTTCAAAGAGACTTTTTGTGCTGTAAATTTTCTAAGGCCTTATATGTCTGAATATATCATCTTTCTCTCCTTACATTTAAGTAATAGTTTAGCTGGATATAATACTCTTAGGTTATTTTCCTTAGGAAAGTATATTCTATATTCACTTAGAATATATAACTTCACCAGTTTTCTTGTCTCCATTGTATTGTTTAGGAAGACTAATATAAATCTAATTCTTATGCTTTTGTGAGCTTTCTGCAGCTTCTTTCCAGAAGTTTTTAGCATTGTCTTTTTAAAAACTTTTATTTTTAATTGGAGAATAATTCCTTTATGATGTTGTGTTGGTTTCTGCTGTCCAACAATGGGAACCAGCCATAAGTATACACATATCCCCTCCCTCTTATGTTCTTAAATATCATGTAATATGTCAAAATTTTGATTTTTTCCATAATTTTTCTATTTAGTGCTCCATGAGACCTTTGGAGTCCTTTTTATCTTTAATTTTTGAAAGTTCTTACTTATGATTTAAGTATCTCTTCCCTAAATCCATTTTCTCTATTTCTGGGTGGGATTCATATTGTTCAGATATTGACATTATTATTTTTTAAATGTTCTTTCATATTTTCCATCTCTTTCCAATATCTTCTAAGAAAATTCCTTGAGCTGATATAGATTATTATTCATTTTTCAGCTAGGTAGCCATTGTTTTTATCCACTGTATTGGGTTTGTTCAGCTATTACATATTTCATATATATTTCCATTTAGTTCTACATAATTGCTTATTTCTTACTATTATCCTGTTTGTGAGGACTTTTATTATGCTTAAGTTTTTGATCAATGTTGTTCCATTCTGGTTTGTCTATCATGGTATGTTGCGTTTATTGCCTCTCTGTTGTGATTATACTCCTCAACTATCTCATTTTCATGTGTGAGCTTATTTTTTCCTGGGTTTAGCAGCATTCTTAGCTGGTGAAGTGTACTAGAGAGAGGCCAAGGTCAGGGCCCTGGCATGTGCTTAGTGGGTTGGGAGCATCAGGCCCACAAAGTTCTAGACACCAGAGTCAGATCTTGAACCAACTGTAGGTCCAGTCCTACAGTTTTTCTACTAAGTTGCTTATACTGGCTTATTTCTGCATGTGTTTGGTGGTTTCTTCTTCTTTTTTTAATATATCCCTGCACTTTGACTTTGGGCATTCTTTGAGGCCTGGATTTAAAGTGTATTCCTCTAAAGAGTATTTGAGTTTGCTTCTTCCAGGTTTCTAGGGACATTACCAATCCAAGACCACTTCAAACTAAACGTTCAGCTTAAGGATTTCAAGGCCACAGAGACAGGATGACTTTCCAGCCACAGATGTATATGAGTGGTTGCTGCTGGTGGTTCTTGTATAGAAGCTTTTCCTCACATGCCACCCAGCCCTGAGCTGAGACAGAAAAGTCTCTTCTCGGTGAGGTCAGGGATATTTTCATTCCCAGCAATAAGGTTAATTGTTGGGGGTGCCATCATTTTGTAAGAGTTTACGATCTGACCCAGGCTTCCCTTACGGCTCTGTGGTAAAGGATTGCCTGCCAGTGCAGGAGATACAGGTTCAGTCCCTGGGACGGGAAGATACCCTGGAGGAAGGAAATGGTAACCTACTCCAGCATTCTAGCTTGGAGAATCCCATGGACAGAGGAGCCTGGCAGGCTACAGTCTGTGAGGTCCCAAAGAATTGGACACGACTGAGGAGCATAGCAACATGATCTGACCTCCCACCAAGGTGATCTGAGGCTTTCTCTTTTTTTTTGGACTGCCTAAGGCAAATTAGAGCTTCCCTTGTGGCTCAGCTGGTAAAGAATCTGCCTGCAATACAAGAGACCCCAGTTCAATTCCTGGGTTGAGAAGATCCCCTGGAGAAGGGAAAGGCTACCCACTCCAGTATTCTGGCCTGGAGAATTCCATGGACTGTATATAGTCCATGGCGTCTCACAGAGTCAGACACGACTAAGTGACTTTCACTAAGGCAAATTAAAATCCACACTCTAGGCCACCAGGAATAGCAGGCCACCAGGATTATCCCTCAGGGTAAATGCTACTTTTATTGTTTCCTTTCTTTCTTTCTNGCGTCTCACAGAGTCAGACACGACTAAGTGACTTTCACTAAGGCAAATTAAAATCCACACTCTAGGCCACCAGGAATAGCAGGCCACCAGGATTATCCCTCAGGGTAAATGCTACTTTTATTGTTTCCTTTCTTTCTTTCTGATTTCTGGTTATTGTGGCTTCTTTTATTCATTCACACTTTGCAAAAATATTTTTATGTGTATGGAAATTTCACCCAGCACTTTAAGGTGTCTTATATTGAGATTTCTCTGTACATCTAATCTTCCACAATGTGAAAAACAGAGTCTTACAGTAATTTTCAACTTCTAGGAAATATTTCAGAATGTCAGCTAATACCTTTGCACAAAGATTTTTACACCAGCACGGTGTTTAATCAAGAAAGAGTTCATAAATATCCAACAATAAAGGAAGTGTTAATAAAATTCCTTCTAAATTATATTTATGGGGAATTTTTAAAGGATATTTTTATGATGTTTTCATAAGAGATTAAACATATGATTTCATATCGCAAAAAAATAGAGTCTTATACATAGTTTTCATAAAAATAGCTATCTCTATATATAAACATATGTTAAGGTCAAGGTCCCTGTCCTCAGTTGTGTCTGATTCTTTGCGACCCCATGGACTGTAGCCCATCAGGTTCTTCTCTCCATGGGAGTCTCCAGACAGCAATACTGGAGTGGGTTGCCATTTCCTTCTTCAGGGCATCTTCCTGATGCAGGGATTTAACCCACACCATTTGCGTCTCCTGCATTGGCAGGTGGATTCTTTACCACTACGCCACCTGGGAAGCCCCATAAACATATATAATATTGAAATTTAACAAATCAGTAAGATTATACTTAATATGTAAGGGCAAAGAAACTGCCTGCAATGCAAGAGACATGGGTCCAATTTCTCAGTCAGGAAGATCCCCTGGAGAAGGGAATGGCAATCCCCACTCCAATATTCTTGCTGGGAAACCCCATGGATAGAGAAGCCTGGTGGGCAACAGTCCATGGGGGTCACAAAAGAGTTGGACATGACTTAGTAAAATGAAAAAACATATTAATAGTTCTATATTAACCATACATTCAGGCAGTCCAGTTCACTAGCCGTGTTGCCTGCAGTGCCTCAGGCATCCTGATGAAAGAATGGGGGTTCCATAAGGAAGGTCTGAAAATGGTACCTTCATTTACTAAAGTGGGACTCTCTCTGTGTCAGTTTCACCAGAAACCCCAAAGGCCGAGAACCAAACAGTAGGTGCCAAGTCCATCCATGTTCTAAAGGGAAAGGGAACTAGATTACCTGTGCGCCACGTGCTAAGAGACTGTGAAGAGGATCCTGGGAAGCACTACCTCAGTGCTGGGACGAATGAGCTGGCTTGGCACCTGCCTCCAGGCTCCATGAGAGAATGTGAGAAGATTCCTCTGGAAGCAGTTGTCAATATGCTGGACGTTTCCCTTCTGCTGCCCAAGCAGGAGAGGGCCAGGGTGCTTCCTCTTCAACTCGTGCCAAATGAGGGGGCCCCTCCACATGACCGTTTGGAAGGCTTGACCCATCTCCGGTGGAATCTGAGGGACATAGGAGCCTGACTCACTCCTTAAAGTCTAAGGACAAGTGAGGAGTAAGTGACAAGCTCCTGGAGAAGACAGAAGAGGAGAGAAGGCTGCGTGGGGAGTGTGGCATGACTGCATGCCCAAGTTCCCGAGTACCTGTGAGTCTGATGTGGTTTTCAAGAAAGGGAATCAGATTTGCTCATTTTAAGAAGGAACCCAGCCAAAGGGAACACTTGGATGTATGAAATGACTTCAGTGGAGGGGCGGATCCTGGAAACTAAGTGGCTGGTGCAGGCATCCTGAGTAACTAGAGGACATGGAACGGCAGCTGAGAGATCCCCAGAGAAAGAGAAACCATTGAGCTATAAAAAAGGAAGCATCGCTGGGATCTGCTGCTCCTGGAGGTCACGGACACCAGCTTCTCTCTCTACCAACAAAAAAACCCTCATCTCTTCTCTCCCTTGCTGCAACTGCTGCTGGAACAGCAGCCAGCAAGGAGGCAAGAGGGAGTGAGAAACAGAAATGACACTGACCCTGATACCCCATTCTCTTCACATTTCCAGGCTGGAGGAGCAGAGAAATGTTAAATCAAAACTGGCATTTGCAGTTTTGATCTGATACTGGATGAGACTAGTTCATACCTAAAGAAAAGACTTTTTAAAATGATAACTCTTTAACCTGTTTGTCACCTAAAAGAAAAAAAGCCGTGAATTTCATCCAAGCATAACAAATCATTACAGCAAGTGTGTAGGGGCACTCCTGAGAAAACAACATTGCTTTCTGTTTATACAAATCCAGCTTGTTCCAGGAAGAGGTTACATTTGAAGAGCGGGAGAGAGAAGTAGGTCCTAACTGCTAATCTCAGCCTGTGGCAGCCTCAGCTGACAACAGGAAGTTTTATGGAAACAAGTTTGGAGTTTTAATGTTAAACAGGTTGAACTTTTTAAAAAACCAAAGTGGGGTCAGGGGTTGGGGGGAGAAGAAAAAAAAAAGCTAATTGCCTGTTATTCCCTGCGAAAGCTATGTGAACCACCCAGGATTTCATGCCAGAGAGGAAGAGGTCCATGAGCAGCAGTGGTGGGAGGGATAAATTGCATTCTGCTTACATCCAGCAAGTCTGGCTTGCTGGTTAATAGTCACCTTTGCTTCTGAGTGTCATAATATACTGCAGTCTATATGCTACAGGATGTTATTGGTAAGGTTAATGTTTAAAAGTAAGACCTTTAAAAAGCAGAAACTACTATGAAATGGGAAGTAAGAGTACATAAAAATACATAAGCTACACTGATGCAGTGATTAGCTTGCTGGAAAGCATTTACAAGAGCTGTCTAACTTAAAATTTACCTATTTTTCTTTTACGAAAGGGGCGAGTGTTTCTTACTTGCTATTCCTTTCTGTGATGACAAGAGGCTCAGGAGTATGCTGCTGTGTGGGTGGTTTTTGGCAGCCAGCATTCATTCCTACATCCTTTTATGTGTCACAGGGATTAGAATTATGGAAACATTTCCCAAACTCCTTGCCTTCGAGGTTCTGGATGTGATTTCTTTCTGCCAGATGTATTCATAGGGTATTTTGTAGATGGGAGGGAAAAGCGGCAGCGCCTAGCAAAATGGGCTGTTTGTGGGAGACTTAAAAGTTCTCTGCAGCTCACAAGTAATCTCCTGTCAGCTCCTGTATGAGTACTTGTCGGCAGGAGGAACAGCTCTGATGAGCACTGGGGGGGTTCTCTGTATTTTCCGACCTATGTAAGAGCAGCAACCTCCCAATACTCTGAACTGCTGAATGTGAGTGACTTCCCCTGACTCCTGCGGGTCCTCTAATAGCGCCATTGGGCATCTCAGTGCTCTGCACTCGACTGCTTTCTGCTTGAAAAGCCGGCAGTGGTTTCTCTTTTTCTGATTCATCCCTGATGGATACAACTGCCTAGCTGATCTTCTGAAAGAAATGAACATATTCAAAGGTTCCCTTTAAGTTAAAAGTAATTTTTTAAAACTGTAAGTGACTGCCTTTTTAAAAGAAACTCATGCAATGAAGAGAGAAATTTGAAAATGGATGTTTAGAAATGTTTATCACTGTGTGATCTTGTTGCCCCAAATGTGTTAGACCAAGATTTTCAAAATAGTAAAACATATTGTATTACATTGCATTTTCAATAAAGTATGTTCATCTTTCTTTACTGAGAGAAATTAGGACTTTGTTTTTTACTGTTAATAAATACAATAAAAATGTTTTCAAAATACTGTTTTTCATTTTTAAAACATTTTATTTCTACTTTGTGCACGTTTTAAATGTATATACTACACTAATCAATAGTACATGTATGTAATTTTAAAATAAATACAAAGACTTATGGCGGAGGCACAAGATTTCTACCACTGTGGATACACAAAGAAGTTTAGACGTCACTGTCTTGTGACACATGTCTCTAGAATCATGACTTATGGAAGCAAGTGCCTACGTATGTCTCATCTCAGAATCACCCTCTTTCATTAGTCTTGTCTCTTTCCCACTAAAATTTCCCCCAGATTCCCACATGCACAGCCAGGTAGCCAGTCATTGCTGTAGTTGCAGGGTTAAGACTAGACCTCCAAGGGTCTGTTCCACCATTTCTCTGGGCATAGAAAACTTGTCCCAGAACTTCTCCTGTACCTCACAGAGCTTGAAGGACAGAATAACGGTGGCCTCACAATGGGTGGGAAATCGAGGCAGGGTCTTACTTAAAATGTGGGTACACACACACACAAGCTGCACACACAAGCTGAAGATGCAGTTTCTGCACATCATTTGGGTCTCTGCTCAAATGTTCTTACCTTATCCAGAAAGACCGCCCAGAACCCGTAACAGGTCTTAATCCCCAGCCCCTGGCTTTATTTAGTTGTTTTTCATAGCACTCCTCACCATTTGACAAATTTTATATTTGCTTATTGTCTGTCTGCCCCTTTCTAGAATAGAAACTTTCATGAGTAGAGGAAAGGCTGACCTATACTACTTGTGCTTTTGTTTCCCTAGCATCTAGAAGTGCCTGCCTCATAGGAGAAGCTTAGTAAAAATTCATTGAGTGACAAAGTATTTGCTCTCCCAGCTGCCTCTGACCAGCATGGGAACATGACCCAGGCCATGTTTATTAGAAGTACTCAGCCCAGAGCTCTGACTCTTAGGTAATGACTTTCTCCATTTTGGCTCACGTTGGAGCAGAGGAGCCAGCTATTGTCAATGTCCTGGAGCCACAGGTTTGGTGCCAGTGTCCAGACCCTGTGCAGCGTCCCTGTGTCAGCACTGCAAGCTGCAGTGACTGTGCCTGCTGCTGCTTTGACTGGACCACATCTGGAGCAGGCTTTTAGGTGAAGTTCTTGGCTGTGTAGCTTCCAAACCTGGTCTCTAACCTTACCCAGTTCTGATTATGACACCCCACTTCTTTTTCATAAAAATCCCTTTTCTGCTATAAAACTTTTTTTAAGTTTAAAAAATAGGCTTTGGAGTTAAGACTGCCTGAGAGCAAATGCTGGCTTTATCACTGAGCAGTCAGTAAAGCTGACTAAACCATGAAACTTCCTTGAGCTTGTTCCCACATTTCAAAGTAGGTAAAGTCAGAGTACTACCTCATAGGGTCCCATGAGACATCGTCTGTGAAATGCCCTGGGACACAGTGTGCACCCTTGCAACCTTAGATTATATAAGGTCAACAGAAGTTTTTTATTCAACAAACAATATTGGTTTTAACTGACTGCTAACACTTTTAATTAAAGAAGCATTGCGTTGACTGATTTGATTTTCTGTTGACACACCGTTCTAAAATTTAGTGGAATTTATTCGCAAACAACACTCATGTTATTTTAATGTTTCTTTGGGTTGACTAGATTTATCTGGGCAATTCTCTGCTACATATGACACCAATTAAGACTATCATAATTTGTGGGTGCTACTGGATCGGAACATTCAAGATGGCCCACTGCCCTGGTTGCCCAGTGCTGTCAGTTGAGAGCTCAGCTGGGCCTGTCTCAGGATTCTTCCATGAGCCCTGTGATTTTCATAGCATGGTAGCTAGATAAGAAGCACACTGTGAAAGCTAACAGTTTTAAAGCCTGGGGTACCATAGAAGTTCCAGAACATTCTTCTTATTAGTTAAAGCTAGTCACAAAGCCTGCTCAGATTTAAGAGCAGGAATAGTGGGAAGCATGGGTAAAACGCTTCACTTTTTGTCATAAGAAACAACATATGTATGAAAGGGGAAGCTTGTTAGGAGGCTGTCTTTGGTGACCAGTGGCTACACAGAACTAACATTTTATGATTATCTATTTACTCTGCTTTAGTCTAAAAATGGAAGAGAAGAGTCCCTTAGCAGTTCAGTGAAAAGGAACTCAGAATTACTGAAAACCTACTTCCAATTATTCTCCTTCTTTCTCAGAGCTGGCTTAAATTTGCAACATCCTTGAAAGCTGGATAAACAAATTTCAATTAAGGGTAGAATATCTGAAAGAGACCAGACCACCTGACCTGCTCTTGAGAAATCTATATGCAAGTCAGGAAGCAAAAGTTAGAACTGGACACAGAACAGACTGGTTCCAAATAGGAAAAGGAGTACATCAAGGCTGTATTTTGTCACTTTGCTTATTTAACTTATATGCAGAGTACATCATGAGAAACGCTGGGCTAGATGAAGCACAAGCTGGAATCNGTCCGATTTATGCAACTAGATAAAGAGCCAAAATAAACTAGTTGTTTCCAATTAACTAATTCTTAATTAACTCGGGAGAAGGCAATGGCACTCCACTCCAGTACTCTTGCCTGGAAAATCCCATGGACGGAGGAGCCTGGTAAGCTGCAGTCCATGGGGTAGCTGGGAGTCGTACACGACTGAGCAACTTCACTTTCACTTTCGTGCATTGGAGAAGGAAAAGGCAACCCACTCCAGTGTTCTTGCCTGGAGAATCCCAGGGACGGGGGAGCCTGGTGGGCTGCCGTCTCTGGGGTCGTAGAGAGTCGGACACAACTGAAGCGACTTAGCAGCAGTAGCAATTAATTAACTAATTCCAGTTCCCTGCTGTCCCATGTTTCCCAGTGAACAGCCAACTCAGAACGCAAGATAAACGTTTCTAACTGGCCCCATGCTCAGCGGAAATGGCCTCAAAGTTTCAACCGGAAACAGAAAATGACCGCCACAAACGCCACCTAATGGCAAGATGGAGGGCAAGCTAAGTCCGGAAAGCCGCAACGCCGGAAGGGGCCGGCTGTTTCCGGAGAAAAACCAACGCAACAGAAACTAGAGGCGAGTCTAGAAGAGTCAGCCAGCGTCCCAAGAGGGTTCGGCTCCGCGACGTCGTATGTGCGCTTCAGCGCAGGCGCGGGGGTACCGCGTAGGAAACGTGTACACAAAACCGTGCGCGCGCCCGTTCTCCGTCCGGCGCATCGGTGCTGTTTTCGAGGGTAAAACCTTTGGAGCTGTAACGCGAAATTTTGTTTCTTGAACTACAACTCCCAGCATGCCTCGCTCCCAATTATTGGTACTAAGTGTGGTTTCCTAGGATAGGTTAAAAGGGAACTCTGACATGACGTACCAAGAAGGAAAAAAAATTGAAAACGTTGTTTGAGCACGTTATTCACAGAAGCCCCAGTGGCCTAATGGATAAGGCATTGGCCTCCTAAGCCAGGGATTGTGGGTTCGAGTCCCATCTGGGGTGGCAAAACTTTTTTTTGCATTCAAAATGAACTTTTCAATAAAACTTTTGCCTTTTCCCCTTCTTAAACAATTATAGAGAAATATGCTAACTTGATTTTACTTTTTAACAATGGGAAGTGTATGCGTGGTTTTTCTAGGTTTGGGGCTACAGTTTGAGAGAATCAATAGACTTCCATTTCCTTCTGAGCCGTAATCTCGTTAAGATTTTGGGAAAGCCGATAGGCTCAATTTTTATATCCCCTTTATAAATAAAATCTCAACGTTTTCTATTTTTAAATTGACACCCACTTGCGATATGCCCTCATTTTCTCCAGGTTCAGCGGTGCTCCGTCAGCGAATGGCGTCTGACATGACGCAGTCTGGAAACCAACAAGGACCTTCTTTCTCTCCGCCAGGTTTTTCCCAGGCCATTCAGTTACACTCGGCTTTCGTTTGCTTTTCTCTTAACATCTTAGGAAGCCGCTCGGCGTTCGATTAATGCTGCTCGGCAGAGAAGGGAAGTGAGACATCCCACTGTCCTGCAATCGCTAGGGGGAGCCTGCAGTCTGGTCTCAACCCTACCATCAAGCGGCTGGGCAGGAGGGTGAGGAGGCAGGAGGGTCGTAGGGCGCCGTCCGCACCTGACTCCGACGACGGGAGAATGGCGGCCTTAGGGTCACCGCTGCGCACTTGGCGAGGGCTTCTGCGGGAGTTGCGCTACTTGAACGCGGCTACAGGCCGACCCTATCGCGACACTGCGGCCTATCGGTACCTTGTCAAAGCTTTCCGTGCACATCGGGTACGGAAGCCTGTGTCCGGGTGCTCCAGCGTCCCCTTTCCGGGAGGGAGGGAGTCGCGTCTGGGCGGAATGGAGCGCGCCTGACCTTAACCTTAATTCTGAGGCCCAGGCTTCCTCCAGACAGAACCAGGCCCTAGGCCCTGGTCTAAGATCTAAGCCCAGGGACTAAGCAAGGACTGGCGGGAGAGCAAAGTCGTTCTGGGGTGGAGCCGTCCCTGGAGATTCCACTGGCTGTCTTTGGCCTGTGTGGATGGGAAGGTTAGAGGAAAGTGAAATGGAAGAAACAGGGACAAGCAGAAAGATAAGTGTAGGGTTGCTAGTCACAGCATCTATCTAACACGCGCCTTCACTAGGAGAGCTATTCTGAGAGGCAGTTCTAGATGAGGCGAGGGATATTGGGAGCTACTTGAAGATCATGACTACACCGCCCCTTTTAGCTGGCTCAGTGGTAAAGTATCCGCCTGCTAATTGAAGAGACGCGGGTTCAACTCCTGGGTGGGGAAGAGCCCCTGGAGGAGGAAATGGTAGCTCATTCTTACCGGGTCCCAAAGAGTGGGACAGGACTGAGCACGCACGTTGTAGTGCTGAACTAGACACCTCTAATGAGGTGGTACTGTTGAGTTACGACATTAGTGTGATGTGTGACCAAGTAACAATTTTTCCATCTGTAGCAGATAAATCAGCTCAGTCGCTCAGTCGTGTCCGACTCTATCCATTATCCTTGGACAATTCCTTTATGAATTCTGCACTCCAGCACTCCATTTACCCCGGATAGGCAAGATGGAATGAAAGATAGTATCTTTTATCAAATGGGGCAGCTGAGCCTCAGGGACAGTTGAACTATACAAGCCCAACTAGATTTAGAGTACTGATCTGGCTTGCAAAGAATTTGCAGTCTATCTCGGAAGTAAGTTGAATAATTAGCTTGGGCTTTGGCGAAGGAAACCTGGTGTCCTTTGAGCAGTGTGGAAAGGGAAGAACCATTATCTTAAACTCTTGATTTTCTGAGCCATGGAAGTTAGAATGCAAAATGTTAGAACTAAAGTTCAACTAAGTTTTGAAAGCTCACAATATTAGGTACTAATAGGAACTTGACTAAAAAATGACGAGTAAGATCCACATGGGGCTTGTCTTTTAAGAAGCTTGCATTCCACCTGAGGAGCCATTTGACCAAGGACTTAGAATAAACAAATGCTAAAGGAGTAGAGACCCTGGAGTGCATATAGACGAGGTAGGCTTTACAGGGTGGGATTTATTAAATTTATTACCCAGGAACTTGAAGAATATTAGAGTTAGCAGGTAAATGAGGGTTAGTAAA
Organism: Neotragus pygmaeus; assembly: GCA_006410875.1. Classification (NCBI taxonomy): domain Eukaryota; kingdom Metazoa; phylum Chordata; class Mammalia; order Artiodactyla; family Bovidae; genus Neotragus; species Neotragus pygmaeus. The sequence continues at coordinate 1,791,910 of SJYV01009011.1, read as the reverse complement.
AGGCCAAGAAGCTGCACAACTGAAAGCCTAGAGGGTAGAGGAGCTGACAGTTGAGAGCAGCTAAGGCTTAGGGTGTGGTGGATGAAGAGGAAGATGAGGTAGGCAGGAATTTCAACTTTATTGTAAATGTAACAGGAAGTCACTCTAAGATTCTTAATGTGACAAGATTATGCCTTATGGAGGCAACATTATTTGCCCTTGAGAGAGGCTTGGAAATGGCTGTGAAATTCCTTGGGAATAAATGAGAAAATTCACGCTAAATATTCTGGAAACAACCCTTTGGAATGCATGAGAGGAATTGGGAATGGTTTCTATTTCCTGCTGGCTCAGAGCTAACTCAGTAATCATTTTTGCCTATTGTCTCTCCTTTCTCTAGGCTGAAGGGATTCAATTAGGGAGAGATGTCCCCTTTCGCCATAGGGAAAAAACAGCTTTCTATTTCATTAGATCTGTTGATCTCTGGTGGTTCATTTACTAAGTTATATTACTGACACTTCTCTCCTCATAATTCAGGTTTAGCTTAATCAAGATTGGTTATGTGCTGTCTTATACTAACGTAGAATTCCTATTTCAAATTCTATCAAACTAGACTTAAGAGATGAATATTACTCTTTGTTGATGCTTAATGTTAGTGTTGATCTCATAAATTTTTAATTATAAAAGTTAAATTGATTAAAACAAATGAATTCTGTTTTTGAGCAGCTTATATTTTCATATATATGATCTGCAGATCTTAAATCAGACATACTAGTTTTCAGATTCCAAACCTAGATATTCCAGTAAAGAAAGGTCAAAGAAAAGCATATGTAGGCAGTGGTGCCTAGAGCTTAATCCACACTTGGGCAGGGCTCCTTTAGTCATTTGAGGCTATGCATACACCTTCCTCTCACCTTTCCTGCCCCTTTATCACAGCCTCAGAACATAAAATTAGTCAAGTAAATGTATTCTAATGTACTTAATATTAAAGTTAATTATGACCATCTTCAGATGACCTTAGGTCATCAGAATATAGATTTTTCAGATGAAAACATAAATTGTGAGAGGGAGTATAACTAAGTAATATGAACATATGATTCTCATATATATAAAACCTTCATTTTGTTACTGGTAAAGACAAAACTATTTTTTAGACAAAATAAGTTTTTAATTTTCATTGAAAGGCACGTGCCACGTTAACCAAAGTCCACAGTCACATAAAATAAAGCAGTCCTTCATTTTTTGAAGGGTAGAAAATTCTGTATTTTATTCCTTGGGTGACATTAATGATTAGTGACCTGACTATAGTTCCCCATCTCTGCATTAACCAACCATGAAACCTCTCTGGGCTTTAGATCTCTCATTCGTTAAATGAGGATGTTAAAGGATTTAACTTTTTTCCCCCAGTATTAAAATTTGAGGACACTCAATGAAATGCTTCAGTGAAACTCGTAAAATTCTTCAGTTAACAGGTGGCCAAATTACAGATGTACTAAGTATACACAAACATATGTTTGTATTTTCTATGTGCAGTGTACTTTTATTCTAGAGAATGCTTAATGATGCTGTCTCAATACAGTGCCCCTGTATCTGCAGTTGGGCTGTTAATAGACTATCTGACCTTGCTACTTCTCCAGGTCACCAGTGAGAAACTGTGCAGAGCCCAGCATGAGCTTCATTTCCAAGCTGCCACCTATCTCTGCCTGCTACGCAGCATTCGAGAACACGTGGCCCTTCATCAGGAATTTCATGGCAAGGGTGAGCGCTCGGTGGAGGAGTCTGCTGGCTTAGTGGGTCTCAAGTTGCCCCAGCAGCCTGGAGGGAAGGGCTGGGAGCCATGAAGGAGAAATTCCTTGGATGCTGTCTTCATGCAAGAGTTTACTAATTTCTGTCAATATGTATTTATCATTAAATTTTTTTTTTTAAGTTTAGGGGTTTTCTCTGAAATTTTGTTGACTGAGTGTTTCTCAGGGAGGTTTCCTCTTTACTCTCAGTGAATTTACTGAAGTTCTTACACTAGGCTGTTTGATGTTCTTGATTTACTTTGAAAACTGTTAGTTATTTTTCAATTTAAAAAGTAATGCAACCTATTAAGGAATTCAAATAGTACAGATATATAAAATAAAGCCCTCTCATCTTGTCCCTTGTATCTCCCTCCCCTCTTCCAAACCCATTACCAATCCTCCAATTGCTGACAGTTGGTGTGCATCCTTCCAGATGTTTCCTATGCATAAACAAATAATTATACAGATGCACCTTTTATTTAAAAATACACAAATACGATGTTAAGATCCTGGTAGGAAACAAGATGGTACGTTCAAACAGGGTTACTGAGGAGAGTTAACGACGGGATATATATGAAAATGGCAACCCACTCCAGTGTTCTTGCCTGGAGAATCCCAGGGACGGGGGAGCCTGGTGGGCTGCCGTCTATGGGGTCGCACAGAGTCGGACATGACTGAAGCGACTCAGCAGCAGCATGTCTATATATGTTTATACATATGAAGATATGGTTTGAATTAAGGTGAACGAGATGGGCTACAACAGTGGAGAGCTAGTGCTTCCCTAGGCCTGACCCTTAGGTAATGAGAACACGGCCACCACTCAAGTACAGGCTGCAGAAAGACCAGAGAGAGGGTGATGGAATGAGAACACTGATTTCTCTCCCCTTCTGCCTTCTACCCTCCATGTCAAATTGCTCTTCCTCTTGAATTCTTTATCAAGGTGAAGGACTCTACCATGCACTTGGCTGAAAAAGTCAAGAACTTGGGCTTCATTCTGTATTTCTCTTTCTTCTCACTCTCCACATCCAATCAATAAGTTTGGAGTGAAAAACAGTTCTGCAAGAACTGTTAGCATCACTCTGTCCTGGTTCAAGCACTGGAAATTATTGGCCTGAACTATTAAATTAGACTCCTAAATGTTTCCTTTGCCTCTAACATCCTGAATTTCTTAAATAAAAATTATCTCTGAACTACCAGTAATTCTTTACCTGTGCCCCCTTTGTGGTATATGTCAGTTTCTTCTGGTATAATTATAGACATATAACCTCTTTTTCCCTGAACTATCAGCTCCTTTATAGTAAGGAAGACACCTCATTCATTTTTGTATTCTGTAAAGTGTCTTCCACAGTGACTTACATAGACAGTTATTCAGTGTTTTGAATGCATGGCTCAGTCCTACTCACTAGGAGTACAACCTAAACAAACACTCACAAAGTACTTCAAAACATCATCTTTTTCTTCTAAGAGATTAACATTAAAATAACAGTATTAAGAGTCAAACCAAGCATCTATTCAATTGAACAGATCAAAAAAGTAAAAATGTTTAATATCCTATCTCCCCTGCTTTATTTCATATATGCGTGCTCTGTTGCTTTAGTCTTGTCCAACTCTTTGTGACCCCATGGACTGTAACCCGCCAAGCTCCTCTGTTCATGGACTTCTCCAGGCAAGAATACTGGAGTAGATTGCCATTTCCTCCTCCAGGGGATCTTCTCTACCAAGGGATTGAAGCTGCGTCTCTTCCATCTCCTTGCCCTGGTAGGTGGGTTCTTTATCACTAGTGCCACCTCAGTATATTATTATCTGAAGATGTTTTACTTTACTAAGATGAAGAAAGCAAAAGGATTAAGATAGACCGATCTTTTGATTGCTTTTGTTAAAATATATACCCAGGCGGCTGTTTGGTTTTTTTTTTTTTTTGGCTACGTGGCTTGTGGGATCTTAGTTCCCCGACCAGAGATTGAATCCAACACACAACAGTGAAAATGCCAAGTCTTAACCACTGAGCTGCCAGGGAATTCCCATAGCATTTTTAAAGAATGAGAGTTGAGGCAGAACTGCATAACAGGGTTGTTGTTTAGTCAGTAAGTCCTGTCCGACTCTTTTTCAACCCCACGGACTGTAACTTACCAGGCTTCTCTTCATGGGGTTTCCCAGGCAAGAGTACTGAAATGGGTAGCCATTTCCTTTTCCAGGGGATCTTCCCAACCCAGGAATCAAACTTGTATCTCTTGCTTGGCAGGTGGATTCTTTACCACTCAGCCCCAAGCCCTGAATAGCAGGGTAAGAAATGCTTAACTATGGGTTTGAAATCATATAGAAGGCAATGGCACCCCACTCCAGTACTCTTGCCTGGAAAATCCCATGGGTGGAGGAGCCTGGTGGGCTGCAGTACATGGGGTTGCTGGGAGTCAGACACGACTGAGTGACTTCATTTTCACTTTCATGCATTGGAGAAGGAAATGGCAACCCACTCCAGTGTTCTTGCCTGGAGAATCCCAGGGATGGGGGAGCCTGGTGGGCTGCCGTCTGTGGGGTCGCACAGAGTCGGACACGACTGAAGTGACTTAGCAGCAGCAGCAGTGTGCATGCTCAGTCACTTCAGTTGTATCCTACTTCGTGCGACCCCATAGACTAGCCTGCCAGACTTCTCTGTCCACGAGATTCTCCAGGCAAGAATACTGGAGTGGGTTGCCATGCCCTTCTCCAGGGGATCTTCCTGACCCAGGGTTGAAGCCACATCTTCAGTTCCTGCACTGCAAGCAGATCCTTTACTACTGAGCCACCGAGGAAGCCTGAAATACAGACGTAGGCTTTAATCCCACCTTTATAATGTGTGTGGTCTTGGCTAGGTTAATTGACCTGGGCGTGCTCCCTCTTCTGTAGAATGAGAATGCCAACAAGGTGGTTGTAACAAATGAGAATGATACTTACATAAAACATTTGCACAGTACCTAAGTGCTTGACAAAGAAAATCTTGTTTTCATCTTAGACCACTGCACCCTTATTCTTTTATCACGAACCCTTCTCTAAGCCCTGGAGAAGGAAGTGGCAGCCTGTTCCACTATTCTTACCTGGGAAATCCCATGGACAGAGGAGACTGGCGAGCTACAGTCCATGGGGTCAAAAGTCAGACAGGACTTAGCAACTAAACAACAACTTCTCTAACCCCTATTGCCACCAGTCTTCTGAAATAAATTATTTCCCATGGTTTAAATGATTTGCTTAGGCCGTTTCTGTCCATATATAACCAACCTGTACCTTTTACCAGTGGTCTTACTATCCAGAATTAACTGAACTCAACATTAAAAATGGAAGGAACTGTTTGTGGAATATGAATTGTATTGGTGATAAACTTTCTATACTTGGAATGTCCTAAAACTAGGGATTCCTGAGGTTTGGGCACTTGTTAGCTCACTATTCTAATTTTTGATGTGGTACATGCTTTATCATAGTCCTTCACTTTAGTGTCTCTTACCTGCTATGCTTTAACTGCTTCCTCGCTGAATATTATTAATATGTAAATATGCTCAAGGCTCTTCCATCTAAAAGCAACTATAACTGACCCTTGAACAATTTGGAGGATTAGGGGCACTGACCCTCCATACAGAACTGAGAGTATAACTACAGCTGGCCATCCATGGTTCTGTATTTGTGGATTCAGCCAACTACAGATGCAGTAGTACTTTAATATTTCCTGTTGAAAAAAATCCAGGTATAAGTGGATCAGCACAGTTCAAACACCTGTCATTCAAGGCTCAGTTGTAGTCCGCTTTATCTCAAATATTTTTTCAGCTGTTATCTTCTAACTTGTTCTTTGCAAACAAATTGAATGTATTCAGTGAATTGAACGTATTCAGTGAATTGAATGAATTTTCATTTTCTACATTAAAATTTTTTTGTTATTTATTTTTGGCTGTGCTGGGTCTTTGTTGCTGCATGTGGGCTTTCTCTAGTTGTGGCAAGGGGGAGCCACTCTCTAGTTGTCAGCGTGCTTCTCCCTGCAGTGGCTTCTCTTGGTGCAGAGCACAGGTTCTAGGGTGCATGGGCTTTAGTAGTTGTGGCACTTGGGCTTAGTTATCTCACAGTATGTGGAATCTTCCTGGGCCAGGGATCAAACCTGTGTCCCCTGTTGGCAGGCAGATTCTCAACCACTGGACCACCAGGGAAGTCCTCACTTTATATTTTTTAAACTTACGTAAAATAAGTTGCATTGAGGTATAATTTACATGTAATAAATATGCAGGTCAACAAATAATGACAAATGTAATAACCACCCCAGTAAAGCCATATAATATTTTCACCTCCCCTCAAAGTTCCCCTATGCCCCCCTTTGCAGACATTCCCCCCTTCCCCACACCTGGTCCCAGGCAACCACTGACCTGCTTGTTGTCACAGTAGATTAATTTGGCCTGTTCAAGTATTTAATGCAAATGCAGTCATAATATGTATGTACTGTTTTTAAGCTGGCTTCTTTGGCTCAGCATATAGATTTTGAAGTTAATAATCTATGTTGTCTCATGACATTTTCTACATTTTTCATGGCCATTCATCCTTAATCCACTGCAGCCTGGTTTCTCCCCAACTAGAACTGCCTTGCAAGTTTACAAATGACCTTCATCCACTAAACCCAATGGATCATTCCTTATCTTGCTGAGCTCTAAGGAGCATTTGCCACTATTAACCACTCCCTTTTTTCTCTTGGCGTTTGCGATACATTTTGTTTTCTTCTCACTTGAGCCATCTGTCTTCAGTGTCCTCATCTGTATATCCCTTATATGTTGGTGTTTCTTGGGTGCAGACCTAGGTCCTTAACCTCATACTCTATGTGCTTTCCCTGGTTGATCACCTCCATTCCAGTGCTTTAATTATCAACAGGCTAACTCTATGCCCCCCACCCCAGTCAAGTTATAAAAACCTGTATGTCCAATGGCCAGAAACCACCACTTAGATGCCTCTCAAATTCAGTGCATCTAAAATGGAACCTCCTCATTCCCCCATAAATCTCTCTGGCATTCCCTAACATTTTTACTCAATCACTCAAGTCAGAAATCTGAGTTATTCTAGACTGTTTCCTTACCTTCACATCCTCAGTTAAATAATCATTAAATTAGATTCTACCCTCCACCCTCCTAAGAATCTTGAACCTCTCTTGCTACTACCCTATTGCAGACCTTATGTCCTGGATCTTTTCTCTGAACCTTTGCCCTCCCTAATTGGTCTCACTAAATCCAAATTATGCTCTTCAATCAATTAATGTTCCATAATGTACAGATCTGATATTGGAGAGCCAGCTTATAACACTTCAAGCTAAACTTAACAAGGTCCTCTAGGATCTGACCCTTGCTAAATCTCTTTAGCTTCATCTCTCCTCTGTTTACATCTGACAGTCTAGCCATACAGAAATTCATTCAGTTCTACAAGCCATGGCTCTCTTTCAACATTCTGTTGTTCCATATGCATGGAAAACTCTTTCTCCCAACTATCCCCCACTTCTCAGGCTAATTCCGATTCACTCTTTAGCTCTCAGGTTAAATTTTGCTTTCTCTCTTTTTTTCCTTCTTCCTTCAACAAGGTTTTTCTTTTTTTGCACGTCCTGTGTGCCAACCAGGGATTGAACCCAGGGCAACAGCATTGAAAGCACCAAGTACTAACCACTAACCACTGGGAATTAAGGAATTCCCTCAACAAGCATTTAAAAATGCCAATTATGGGGCTGACTGTGGATTCGATATCTTCTTTTCACTCTTTAAAACCTCTGTTTTTAACAGACCAATCAAGCAGCTCACTCAGTTTAGGCTTGGTTCTTGCTACTTCAGTCAGTTCACTTGCTCAGTAGTGTCCGACTCTTGGGACCCCATGGACTGCAGCACACCAGGCCTCCCTGTCCATCACCAATTCCCAGAATTTACTTAGACTCATATTCAATGAGTCGGTGATGCCATCCAACCATCTCATCCTCTGCTGTCCCCCTCTCCTCCCACCTTCAGTCTTTCCCAGCATCAGGGTCTTTTCAAATGAGACAGTTCTTCACATCAGGTGGCCAAAGTATTGGAGTTTCAGCTTCAACATCAGTCCTTCCAATGAACACCTAGGACTGATCTCCTTTAGGATGGACTAGTTGGATCTCCTTGCAGTACAAGGGACTCTCAAGAATCTTCTCCAACACCACAGTTCAAAACTATCAATTCTTCGGTCCTCAGCTTTCTTTATAGTTCAACTCTCACATCCATACACGGCTATTGGAAAAACCATAGGTTTGACTAGACAGACCTTTGTTGGTAATGTCTCATTATTTCTCCTCTCCATAAACTTCAAAGGTTTATGAATTTTGACTAGACTGTTTCTGTCTGGTTTTGAGTCATTAGTACTTTGCTTGTCCTTTGTATGAATAAATGTTCAAGACATAAATACAAACGATAACAAAAGGTTCACATACTAGGATTATGTGGGGCGGAAAAAAAGCAGTGTAGTTTTGAACTAAAGGCAGGCTAATCCAAGGCACTTTATGTTTGTAAGGTAAATTGTTAATCACTCAACTAAAAAGATATAATTTACATTGATTTCTTTTTTGGGGGGGGGAGGGGTCATGCTGCATGCAGGATCTTAGCCCAACCAGTGGTCTAACCAGTGCTTCCCTGCGCTGGAAGTAGATTCTTAACCACTGGATCACAAGAGAATTCCCCAGAATTTGAATTTTTTAATCTGTATTTAACAGGAATAATGTTTATAAAATTTGTTATTAGGTAGGTACTCATGACGAAAGAATCACTGCAATATTAAATTTTACTATATAGCCTTTATTTACTAGATTAACTTCTAAATTACAATAAAATGAAGAGTTGTCCACTCTGGATGGCTAGCAAAATGTATCCTATTTAGATTGGTACAACAGTAATTGTGGTTTTGGACCATGAATTTTAAATCATAACTAGACTCAAACACATCTTTATTAACCAAAATAGGAACCATTACAATCAACATATTTTTGCCAACAAGAAATAAGTTTGTTTATTCCTGTGGCATAAAAATCCATGCTTCAGGATCCCATGAACTCCTGGAAAGCATTTTCCGCCTCCTGCTGGCTGTGGAAGCGTTTTCCCTACAAAAATTTGTTGAGATGCTTGAAGAAGCGGTAGTTGGTTGGCGAGAGGTCAGGTGAATATGGTGGATGAGGCGAAACTTCATAGCCCAATTCGTTCTACTTTTGAAGCACTGGTTGTGCTATGTGCAGTTGGGCATTCTTGTGGAGAAGAACTGGGCCCTTTTTGTTGACCAATGCCAGCTGCAGGCATTGCAGTGTCCAATGCATCTCATCAATTTGCTGAGCATACTTCTCAGGTGTAATGGTTTCCCAGAGATTCAAAAAGCTGTAGTGGATCAGACTGGCAGTAGACCACCAAACAGTGACCATGACATTTTTTTGGTGCAAGCTTGGCTTTGGGAAATGAGCTGGTTGTCACATAAAATCCACTTTTTGTCGCATGTCACAATCTGATCAAGAAATGGTTCATTGCTGTTGCACAGTATAAAGAGAAGATGACACTTCAAAACGACGGTTTTTTTTTTTATCTTCGATCAGTTCATGAGGCACCCACTTATCTAGCTTTTTCACCTTTCCAATTTGCTTCAAGTGCCAAATGACCATAGAATGGTTGACGCTGAGTTCTTTCAGCAACTTCTTGTGTAGTTGTAAGAGGATCAGCTTTGATGATTGCTCTCAGTTGATCGTTATCAACTTCTGATGGCCAACCACTGCACTTCTCATCTTCAAGGCTCTCTTCTCCTTTGCAAAACTTCTTAAACCACCACTGCACTGTATGTTCGCTAGCAGTTCCAGGCCAAATGTATTGTTGATGTTTCGAGTTGTCGCTGCTGCTTTACGACCCATTTTGAACTCAAATTAAGAAAATTGCTCGAATTTACTTTTGGTCTAACAACATTTCCTAGTCTAAAATAAATATAAAATAAACAGCAAGTAATAAGTCATTAGCAAAACATCAAAGCAAGAAATGTGCATTAAAATGATGTATAACATAACCACATTTAAGGATGTATTCCAATATCAAACAGCAAATTTTAACAATGCAAAAACTGCAATTACTTTTGCACCAACCTTGTCAGTTCAGTTCAGTCGCTCAGTTGTGTCCGACTCTTTGCGACCCCATGAATCGCAGCACACCAGGCCTCCCTGTTCATTACCATCTCTCGGAGTTCACTCAGACTCACGTCCATCGAGTCAGTGATGCCATCCAGCCATCTCATCCTCGGTCATCCCCTTCTCCTCCTGCCCCCAATCCTTCCCAGCATCAGTCCTTTCCAATGAGTCAACTCTTCGCATGAGGTGGCCAAAGTACTGGAGTTTCAGCTTGTACCTATTCTAATTTTTAATTACCTAGTTGATGGCATGTATAGATTAAGAGTATATACTACTCTTGTAAGTTCCTATTTCCTTATGACAACTTATTCCTAAAGGAATGGATATCATTGCTAGAATGTACACAAAGACATATTCACAGGTTTTGTTTTGTTTTTGGATAAGAGTAACACAGTCCATTCTAAAGGAGATCAACCCTGGGTGTTCTTTGGAAGGAATGACGCTAAAGCTGAAACTCCAGTACTTCAGCCACCTCATGCGAAGAGTTAACTCATTGGAAAAGACTGATGCTGGGAGGGATTGGGGGCAGGAGGAGAAGGGGATGACAGAGGATGAGATGGCTGGATGGCATCATGGACTCGATGGACGTGAGTTTGAGTGAACTCCAGATGGTGATGGACAGGGAGGCCTGGTGTGCTGAGATTCATGGGGTCACAAAGAGTCGGACACGACTGAGCAACTGAACTGAACTGACTGAATACAGTTACTAAATTTTAAAAATCAGCTAAAAACCATGGATGAAATATTTTAATTCTTAAAATCATTAAAGAGCTGTTAAGATAAGTAGGAAATAGTAAGCCAAATCTTAGAAGACAAGAACCAAGAGAAGGGCAGCACGCAAAGGCACATTTTTGGCCTCAGGGCATTTGCCAATTTAGTAGCAATAGCTTCAGTTTTCGGAGAAGGCACTGGCACCCCACTCCAGTACTCTTGCCTGGAAAATCCCATGGGCGGGGGAGCCTGGTGGGCTGTAGTCCATGGGGTTGCTAAGAGTCGGACACGACTGAGCGACTTCACTTTCACTTGTCACTTTCATTCACTGGAGAAGACAATGACAACCCACTCCAGTGTTCTGGCCTGGAGAATCCCAGGGACAGGGGAGCCTGGTGGGCTGCCATCTGTGGGGTTGCACATAGTCGGACACGACTGAAGCGACAACAGCAGCAGCAGCTTCAGTTTTGGAGAAGGCAATGGTAACCCACTCCAGCACTCTTGCCTGGAAAATCCCATGGGCGGAGGAACCTGCTAGGTTGCAGTCCATGGGGTCTNACATAGTCGGACACGACTGAAGCGACAACAGCAGCAGCAGCTTCAGTTTTGGAGAAGGCAATGGTAACCCACTCCAGCACTCTTGCCTGGAAAATCCCATGGGCGGAGGAACCTGCTAGGTTGCAGTCCATGGGGTCTCGAAGAGTCAGACACGACTGAGTGACTTCACTTTCACGCACTGGAGAAGGAAATGGCAACCCACTCCAGTATTCTTGCCTGGAGAATCCCAGGAACGGGGAGCCTGGTGGGAGGCTGTTTATGGGGTCGCACAGAGTCGGACACGACTGAAGTGACTTTGCAGCAGCAGCTGCTTCAGTTTTGAAATTAACCTGCACTTTTGGTAGGATCATAAAGGTTAGGGAGGCAAAAGGCAAAGTCTCAGGCCCACCAAGGTGAGCACTCTAAGAAACCCACACTCACTTTAAACTAGGACTCTGGAGTTCACTGGGTGAACTGGAAATAAAAAAGTCCTTGTCAGACTTTCAGACCAGATTTTTGCCATTTTGGTGTCAAGAGAAATTAAAGCATTGAATTTGTATTATGATGATCCTTGACATGTATTTCAAATTACTATCAGAAAAAAAAATCCTCTTTGGAGAAAGACAGCATTATATCCTACACATATTTTTTCAAGTACAAGTTCAGCAGACGAAGATAATCAGATACATAAGAAAACAAGACCCCAAAAGTGAAATCCAGGAGAAACAACAGACAGAGAACCATAGAAAACTTCAGATATTATAATTAGCAAACTCAGATTACAAAACAATTATGATCATTGGGTCAAATAATAGCCAACCTTGGGAATTTCATCAAGGAACCAGAAACCATAAAAAATTACTTACATCTGAAAAACAACCAAATAAAAATTCTGTAACTGAAAAAATGAATTCATCAGATAGGTTTAACAGCAGGCTAGATACAGCTGAGGGGAGGTTAGTGAACAATTAAATTCATCAGAAAAAAAAGCATCAAGAAGGGAACTTGGCACAACAACGTAGAACATGCAAAGAGAATAAAGAGATATAGAGAAAACAATGAAAACTTGATTTAGAGGTTCAGAACTTGATGAATGACAGTATTCAAGAATAGCTAAAAATTTTCCTGAAATTGATTAAAAAAAAGATGTCAGTCCACTGTTTCTAAAAGCTCAGTGAATCACAAGCAGAATAAAAACAAATCCACACCCAGATAAGAGTAAGCTGCAGAAAAATACAGGCAAAAAGGACACAATTTGAAAGCAGACAGCCCGGCTTTCTTCAAAGGAATTTTAGACTGAGAACTGACCTCCCAGGAGCAAGGAAGGCAGCAGAATGATAGAATCTATGTGCCAATAGAAAATAACTTTCAACCTAGAATATCCATCTAGAATTGAGAAAGGCAAGATAAAGGTCTTTTCAGATCAACAAAAATGGCAGAGTTCTCTACTAGCAAGCCAATAGGAAAGCAAACCCAGAGGCAGGGCAGGCAAGTGTCCGGAAAGAGCTAGACAGTAAATATTTCAGTCTTCCAGGTCATAGGGTATGGTATCTGCCAACCACTTAACTCTGCTGTTGTAGTCTAACGAAACTGTAGACAGTAACAAATGAACAAGCCTGGCAGTATTTCAATGAAACTAGTCACAAAAATTGGCAATGGCCTGGATTTGATGAGTGAATTGTATATTGCTGACTCCTGTCCTAAAGTTTAAACATAAGACAAAAGGGAAATGATCCAAGATGGAAAGGCAGATTTCAGAAAGAAAGAAAAAGTGGTAAATAAACAAACATTGATATGAAATTTGGTTTTAAAAAGCCATTAACGAACTGGGAAATCCCAGGTGGCCCAGTGGTTAAGACTCCACCCTTTCACTGCTGCAGACCCAGGTTCAATCCCTAATCGGGGAGCTAAGATCTTGCAAGCTCTGGGGTGCAGCCAAAAAAAAGAAAATAATAAAACAAACCAAAAATCTAAACCACATGATTAACAAATGCATTTATCTTGGGAAGAGGTTTAAATGTAGTTTTCTCGGTTCTCTGTATTAGCTCTCTGAGTGAAGTGTAAGGGCATTGATTAGACTCTGAGACATTAAAAACGCCCCTTAACTTCTAGCTGCTGCTGCTGCTGCTAAGTCGCTTCAGTCGTGTCCGACTCTGTGCGACCCCATGGACTTCTAGAGTAACTGCTAAAAGAAAAGACTAAAATTTCCAAACTACCAGAAGTGGAAAAAAATGAAATGATAAAAAGGCAGACAAGAAAGGAGAGAAAATTAAACCCATAATAGGTGAGATAAATAGACAAGAGCTTTAAAATCAAGCACGTATGTAATTACATGAACATAAATGAGTAAATTCTTCAATTAAAAGGCAGTGAATATCAGATTATTAAAAAAGACGAAAACTATGTTTTCTGAAAATAAGAGATTTATCTAAAATGTGAGCAATCAGAAAGGTAGAAAGTGAGAGATAAGAACTAAACTCTCTTCACTAACACAAAACCATTTCAATATTTTAGTATATTTTCCTCTTAAGGATGGCTACAGTCCACGGGGTCGTAAAGAGTCGGACACGACTAACCGACTGAACTGAAGGATGCTGCACATGTAATAGTGTTAGTTGTTCAGTCGTGTCCTACTCTGCGACTTCATGCGCCACTAGGGACGGCCATACATAGTAGTGCATTTCCCTCACACGTATTAATTTGTAAATTTTTCTTTTACTGTAAATAGTTTCCAAAGGATGACATTCCATGTATTTGGAGTTGTTTGAATTTTCAACTCTCTGAGTAACTGGTAGGAAACTTTTCAGTTACTAAACACTGCGATGATTCGAAGACAGACCCAATATGCTTTTAAAGGGATCTTGGGGGATATTCCCTGGCGGTGGGGCCAGTGGCTCGTTCTCAGAGCCTTCCCTCCCAAGCTGCACCGTAGGGCCGAATAAAAAGGGTGTGATGGGGGGCACCTTGAGACTACAATTGCTATTTCATGTACATTTTGTATTGATCTTGCTAATAAAGTTCACAGGCAATGTATGTAACATTTTAATGAAACAAAAAATTTCACCATTATTTCCTTTCAAAGTACCTGTGTCTCCTCTTAAGGAATTATTATCTTACAATAAAAGTTAAAACATCAGGACAAGGCTCTGGGATAAGCATTTTCTGTGAGCTCATTTAGTCCTCACATACCTATAGCTTCATCGGAGGCTGAGATTTAAGGGAAAACACAATCACTGAAGGTCCCACAGTTAGGAATCCGTCCACGTATGTCTGGAACGCAGGGTGATGGCTAAGCTAACCCAATCCACAGGCTTTCTTTTCTATTGTCAAAGCTGCTGATATACCAAAAAGGCCTCATCCTTCAAATTTAGCTGTCAAGTAGGGGAAAAAATCCTCTACAAAATGACCTCCTTTCTTTAGAATACTGCTTAATTTTTATAGTTTATAATTTAGACTAACAGCCTCCTGCTATATAAGTAACGATGATAAATCCGAATGGGTTGGATGACCTGCTCCTAGTGTATTAATTTCAGGCATTATTCCCTGAACCTAACTTATTCCAGTTGGGCGGCTTAAAGCCTCTCTGCATAGATTATGGAAAATTACCCAGCTGTCAGATCTCCAGGGCTTCTTTCGTAGAGGGTCGGGTCACAATGAGAAAAGGGTTGAGTCTACATGATCACAGGGCCTGTGAAAACGAGTTAATTGGTCAGGTCAATGAGTATTGTCAGGAATACGCCCATAATAGCTACTAACGCTGCTAACCTCCGTCGAAATGCCAGATATGGTTTCTACTTACTTTCGACTCTGGCTAACCCTCTGGCCCACTGGCTAACTTGGGTCTAGCTCGCCAGCACACTGCGCGACGAAGCCCTAGCGGACCCACAGCCGGGAAAGCGAGATTTCGCGCCCGGGGCGGATCCGGCTTGAGGCACCCGACTCTCGCGATATCTGGAGGCAGGGGCGGGAGAGGCCAGCGTGCACGCGCCCGAGAGACGTTAGGGTGGAACCCCTCCCTTGCGGGGCGGGCGGAGCGAATACAGTTAGACGCCAGTTGGTGGAGCCCCCGCGGGAAACGACTAAGCGCGAGGAGCGTGCGCGCTCACGTCGCGGCGACGGTGGCGGCGAGCGGCGTCAGAACTTGGAGGGGGGGCTGACATCTTCTGGCGGGTGGCGGTGTTGGAGACCAGAGCTTGGTTAGCTGGTATTGCTTCCGTCCCAGGAGCCGACGGAGAGAGAGGGAACGAGGGTCGCTTTCGGGGGCTGCTGACTTCCACGTACGCGTCGTCGTGAGGAGCCGCAGCCCGGACTCTCCTGCAACCCCTCCGGCTTCCTTTCCGCACGCCTCGAGGCAGCGGCGGCAGAGACAGGCGTCTCAGCTTCCCCCACCCCTTCCCCTTGTCCCTGTCTCTTATACACATC